>JAJJWW010000965.1:1472500-1785056 GCA_023531295.1 Papaver armeniacum | reverse complement strand
TATCTAGAGTTTATGCTTTCTTTGCTATTTTTCGTGTGAATTTTGTATTTTACGCTTGTTTTGAGTTTTGTAGCTACTTTGGAGTCGCACGAGAGGAAAAGAAGAAGAAATCATCAAAATTGAGCAAAAAGAGCAAACTTGTCATTTTATCAAGGGCGAAGACTATATGGAGCCCGACCAAGGTTAAGGGGTGACTCACATTACTGAAGGAAGGACAATAATAGTTAAGGGGAGGTCAAAGAGGTGTCCCTTATCCAAAAGAAGTGAGTGAGAATAGCACTTGGGGTGTACTTAGTGGGTGTTTGAATCCACCCATACCCTAAGCCCATCTACCCTAACCATACCCTAAGCCCATCTACCCTAACCATACCCTAAGCCCATCTACCCATACCCAGGCCGGATCCATGCCCGAATAACCCGGCTCAAATCGAGAAGATATTTTCTTCTCCTCATTTTCTTTCTTTCACTGAAAGTAGCTATAGGCTGCTTGAGAGAGATCGAGAGACTAATACGGAGATGGAGAAGATGATGGTGATGTTGTTCTTGGAAACTTGCCATTGTTGTGAGCTCGGGAGATCTTTGAATAGAGAACGAGCAGCCGCTTGTAAGAAAAGCAGATCAAACCCGGAGACTCAGGTGAATTGAAATTTGTGTAGAAGTTGTTTAGGGTTCGATTGATTCAAGAGCTGAGATCGAAGGTTGAAGAAAAATCGAAGCAGTGATGCTGTTGTAAAATTGATGAAGCTCGGGGAGAATCGGAGATTCGAAGGAGAGATCGAGAGTTATTTAGTGGTGATTCAACTCGGAGAAGAAGGGTTTTCAAGCCAGAAATCGAGAGATGCTGCGATTCTTGAGAGTCGAAATGGGTTATGAGCTAGGTTGATTGGTGAGAAGTTGCGGTGTGGTGATGAACCAGGTTTCGGGGAGAAGATTGAGAAGCTAAGAAAGATGATAATGAAGATTAGAGTCGCTATCTTTTGTTGCTCGAACTACAAGATAGAGATGGGGTTGAGGTGTTGAATCTTGGCGAGTTGGGCCTTGTTGCACAGGTTGTAGTAGAGGCATTGCAAAGCTATTGCAAGTCATGATTTTAAGTTGCGAAAGCGATGTTGGTGGTCTGAGATGGAGCAGCAATTGAAAGAATCGATGTTGTTGTTGAGCTCGGGGTGATAAGATGGATTGGGTCGATGGCGAAATTGGGTGTTGCCATTCATTGAAGCTATACAACGAGAGGAATGGGTACATGAAGGTGATGCGATGAAGGATCTAAAGCTATTCTGAGCTGGGATTGATGGGTTATGAAATGAAGGCTTGCAAGAATGAGCGCTCGCAGTTACACACTACAGTTGAATGAAAATGTTAGATGTATGTGTCTTAGCGAGGGGAAGATTGAAGAAATTGAGGCCTGGATTTGGCCGGGAAAGTCCTGTAATTGAACAGAACTCGTCCAAATCGTCCTTCTGGCGAGTTGACTCGGACCGATCCGGACGATCCCGATGACCGATCCTAACTGAGTTCAGTAACTGATTCCGGTGAGCTGAATTGATCAAGTCAGCCGAGTAAGCAGCTGACTCAGTTTTGACTCAGCTGAGTAAGCCCAGTTAGCTGAGTCAGAAGCTAACTCGAGTCTGACTCACTCCTTCTCCTTGACCTTTGACCCGGTTGACTGACGACTGACTAGTTTGACCTATGACCGTTAGTCCTAACGGAGGACTAACGGAATATTCCGTCGAATATTCTCTTGGCGGGAGAAATTTCGGGTGGCGTGGCGACGTTTCGACCAAATTCCAGCCATAATCCCGGTTTCGTGACAAAAATTCCGGAACTTTCTATGGACTTCTCTCATGGGTGTGAAGACTTGGGCTAGTTGGATGGAGAATGGACTCAAATTTGGAAAGAGAAGGTGGAAGAGTTGAGAAAAAGCTTGGAATTGGAAATTGAATTGCAAAAGGAAAAGGATTCTAATCCTTAGAAGATTTGGAGAATTTTGAAGCCTATAAATAAGAAGTTTTCTTTTCACCTCACCTCTCTACACACACATCACTTGTGTTTTGCTTGCTTTTCTAGATTTTTTTCTTTTAATTACTTGTGTGAACTTGAAAATTCTTCTTTTAATTATTATTATTTGTGAATTTCAAAAACATGAGTAGCTAAATTTTCTATTGATTGAGGATGAATTCCTAGTTCTTAACATGATTTGAGTTTTGTTTTCAATTATCTTGAGATTTTCACATGATTATCGATTGTTTTTTTACTAATAGGAGTGATCTTAAAGACATTCATGATTGATTGATAGATTGTTTGGAGTGCACGCTAAATTGATTTATTAATTGATCTATATCTAGTATAAATTAGGGAATACTTAATCGTTCTTGACACTTTACACAAGTAGAAAACATAAGACCTTGCGGAGGGATTCCGTGGAGCAATTGTGTGTAGAAGGCAACGCTTAGAAAGTGAACCAAGCTACCGAGTTTAACTACTAGTACTAAACCTAAAAATTCATAAATCTTAATGCATTCGGAAATTACATCTTGTGTTTTAACCTCAAGGTGGTTCTTTTGAATAGAATCGATAACTAAGCGGACCTGGTATCAGGTGAAATTAGGGATTTTGGGGCTTAATAAGCGTACCTGCTATCCTACGGTTGGTGATAATCATGACTAATAACAAGTAGAAGAGAACATAACTTGATTCATTGTTTAGTAACGAAGAAGGATTCCTTGATCTTGTCTCTCTTATTGCTTTCATCTTTTACCTTTTAATTGTTTTGTTTATTTTTATTTTGCTTTTTACACCCCCTTTCGTGACAACTTTTACAACTAGAATCTGCTTGCTCCTCGTGGGATCGACCTTGACTACCCTATATTATAGTTAATTAGGTAGTAAAGTATTAATTAATTTGTTGCACCTACGACACGCATCAAATTTTGGCGCCGTTGGAGTGTTTTAACGGATGATTTTAGTTGTTTTTATTTTTCTTTTGGTTTATTATTGCTTTGTTGGATTCTATTCCGTATCTAACTTGGTTTTGAATCTTATTTGAGTCTGGGTTTTCCATATACGGTGGACAAGAAGCAAGCATATTACAACAATCATTACGGTTTTCAACCTCAACATTATGGCAACTTCCAACCATCCTTAGGATACACTATATGGATATTCTCATACATATCAACAAATCCTTATGACGGGTATGTAAGTGAATAATCATTAGGAGGAGGATAGTTATGTTTCTAAATCTATGTATGATCTCCTTGGTGCAAGGCAACCTAGTTTGAGGGAACTTGAAAGAAGGTTCTATCAATTGATCGATGAAAGGCCTAGCATCGGATGAAGAAATTTTTGAAGCTAAAAGAGCTTTAAGAATAGAAACGTGAAAAGCGTTATTATATGGGTTATGATGATGATTATGAACCTTATGAAAATTATTGTAACAAGGGTAAAGTTATTCCAACTCCGGATCATAATAACGATCTATCACCTATTCAAAAGGAGGAGATTGGGGTGTGACTTACCTATTGTTGTAAAGCAAGTAACACCTAAGACATGAAGATCTTATAATCTATACTGATGATAATCACTTTAGTGAATGGCCCGATTCGATGATGAGAATGTTGAAGAGATGATTACTAGAGGATGAAACCACATTCATTGATTTTGTGGAAGACCAATTGAACTTGCTAATGATTATGATGATCAAGGACTATGGTTAAAGGTAGAAAACGATGAAGAATGGTTGCAAGGTTTAATAGAGGACCACGATATACATGAGGTAAGTAATTCACATGAATTCTCTAAGGATGAAGGGATTCTATAATACAAGAGTTTGTGAAAGGTTTGTCTAACCCTTTGCATATTGATTCTTCTCCTTTACCTCTTATTGGTTTGAATGTATGTGCTTGAAAGTATTTTTGGATGATTTTGTTTCTAGATATCCACCATTGGAAACACTTGATGCTAACACCATGCGGGTTTGCCAAAAGGAAACCATGGAAATTCCCGAATTCTATGTTCTTTATACACTTCCCAGTGTGGACGAGAATAAGTGTGGGGAAATTTCTATCGAGCGATAATTTCACTATTGTTTTCTTGTGCTAATATTTGTATGGAGTTATTGTTTGCAAAACAGGTATTATGGGTGGATCCTCAAATTTTCCTGATTGTTAGTATATGGGGAATGAATCTTGCAAGAGCCAAGTCGGGCCGTCGACTTTAAAACAAGCGCTTAATGGGAGGCAACCCATCGGTTTTGTATTTCTTATCCTTTTGCTTTTTGTTATTTCTTTTCTTGTTTCTTATCATGTTAAAATTTCCCACCTTGCCTTTACTAGGAGGATTCAATTACATTGAGGACAATGTAAGGTTTAAGTGTGGGGGAGTGGTTAAGCATGTTTTTAAAACAAAAATTACAAAAAAATGAAAAAAGAAGAAAAAAGAAGAAAAAAAAAAAGTTTTACTTAAAAATTCCAACTTTTAAAGATTTTAGAGTCACTAGCATACTTCTAGGTATGTTTACATAGAGTTTTTGACCGACATAATTGAACTTGGAAATGTTAGAGAACTACATTCGGATTTCTTGTTTGTTTGAGTGTTAAATAATGGATTTAATCATGCCGGTGATGCGAATTTGGTGCGCGGAGAAGTGCGTTATTAGAGTTCTTTGATCAATCATTAGTGGAGACTACCCGTATTCATATCATGAGAGGCGGCAGGCGACAGGTTCTTCCATTTACTAAAGAGCTTCTTTTGAGTGTGTGTCACCGTAAGTTAATTCGGGTAGAATGGTGGCTACCGCCTCCCACCACTAAAAGCACTACTCTTTGATCTCTTGAGTGCTAATTTTGTCAATCATGAGGGTGACGTCCATGGATGAAAGCTTCCTTCTTGTAGTTCGATTTGCGGTTAGCACCATTCTCTCTCGTGACAACAACGGATCCATAGAAACACATTCATCATCAACAAGGAGGCGACATCAAAATCTACAAGGAAAGTTGGAAAAGTTTAAGGTTTACAAGCAACGGGCGAGAAAAAGAGCAAATTTCAAATACAAGTAAAGCAACATACAAATGAGCGGATTTTACATATATGTTGAAGACTTACACTACAATGAGGTAATTTTATATTCAAGTATGAAGACTTATTCATGAAAGCGAAGAAAATTAAAAGGTGAGAATTTTTGAAAGTTTATGATTTCAAGGCGATACAAGTTGTGAAGAATCAAGCGGTAAAATACTTCTTCCACGGCCATGGTTTATTTTGTATTTAATTTCTCTTGTTCAAAAAAAAAAAAAAAAAAAAAAAAAAAAAAAAAAAGAGAGAAAAACAAGAGAAATATTTGTTCTTATGAGCCGTGGGAAAGGAAAATTTATAAGGTAGTTTCAAGCGACAAGGATTTTAAGGTAAAAAGAGTTACAAATTGTTAAGGATTTATGAAATTCAAGGGTTTATCATCAATAGTTGAAACCGAGAAGAGCGAAGACCATGAAGTTAAAGACGAGAAGCGGAAGACGTTTCTATTGGATGCCGTGAGTGGTGTTATCATAATTGGCAATCGGATGTGAAGGTAAGTAAGTAATCTCATCCTCGATAATAATGGTTGATTTCCTTTCTTAGAGATCGTTCGGAAAAATGGTTTTTCAAAATATTAAAAGATGTGGGTTTTTCAAAATATTTGGAAGTTATCCTTCCCACCATTCAACGTGTTGCAGAATTCTCTCTTCATTCCTACCTGCACACATGTGAGAACCATAAAAAAGGCTATTTTTTCTTTTTGAGTGCAATTATCATAAAATCCTATTTGGTGAGGCAAAAGTCGGCGAAATGCTTATTGATCGTTTCTCAAACACGCATTCTCTCATTATGGGATGGTTATTTCTCACTCAACATTTAAGAATGAGAATATGTTCTTTGGTATTTCTAACTTCTTATTACTAGCATGCGAAATTCTATGTCCTCATAACTCTTTGGATGCTTGTGGCCTTTGAACAGCTTTGAAGTTGTGAGTTTTTAGTTTGATTTGCTCGAGGACTAGCAAAGTCTAAGTGTGGGGGAATTTGATAGGTGTAGAATACACCGTATTTACTATCTAGAGTTTATGCTTTCTTTGCTATTTTTCGTGTGAATTTGTATTTTACGCTTGTTTTGAGTTTTGTAGCTACTTTGGAGTCACACGAGAGGAAAGAAGAAGAAATCATCAAATTGAGCAAAAAGGGCAAACTTGTCATTTTATCAAGGGCGAAGACTATATGGAGCCCACCAAGGTTAAGGGGTGACTCACATTCTGAAGGAAGGACAATAATAGTTAAGGGGAGGTCAAAGAGGTGTCCCTTATCCAAAGAAAAGAAGTGAGTGAGAATAGCACTTGGGGTGTACTTAGTGGGTGTTTGAATCCACCCATACCCTAAGCCCATCTACCCTAACCATACCTAAGCCCATCTACCCTAACCATACCTAAGCCCATCTACCCGACCGGATCCATGCCCAATAACCCAAACAAATCGAGAAGATATTTTCTTCTCCTCATTTTCTTTCTTTCACCTGAAAGTAGCTATGGCTGCTGAGAGAGATCGAGACTAATCTGAGATGGAAGATGATGGTGATGTTGTTCTTTGAAACTTGCCGCTGTTGTGAGCTCGGGGAGATCTTTGAATAGAGAACGAGCAGCCAGCTGTAAGAAAACGAGATCAAACCCGAGAGACTCGGGTGAATTGAAATTTGTGTAGAGCTGTTTAGGGTTCGATTGATTCAAGAACTGAGATCGAAGGTTGAAGAAAAATCAGAACAGCTCTGCTGTAAAATTGATGAAACTCGGGGAGAATCGTTAGAGATTCGAAGGAGAGATCGGAGAGTTATTTAGTGGTGATTCAACTCGAGAAGAAGGGTTTTCAAGCCGAAAATCGAGAGATGCTTTTGCTGATTCTTGAGAGAGTCGAAATGGGTTATGGTGGGTTGATTGAGCTGAAGTTGCGGGGTGTGGTGATGAACCCGGGTTTCGGGGAGAAGATTGAGAAGCTAAGAAAGATGATAATGAAAGATTGGGTACTAAACACATTGCTCAAACTACAAGATAGAGATGGGGTTGAGGGGTGTTGAATCTTGGCGAGTTGGTGCCTTTGTTGCACAGGTTGTAGTAGAGGCATTGCAACTATTGCAAGTCATGATTTTAAGTTGCGTATGTGTTGGTGGGTCCGAGATGGAGCAGCAATTGAAAAGAATCGATGTTGTTGTTGAGCTCGGGGTGATAAGATGGATTGGGTCCTCTGGCGGCGGTTGGGTGTTGCCATTCATCAAGCTATACAACGGAGGAATGGTACATGAAGGTGATCTTGATGAAGGATCTAAAGCTATTCTGGTGGGATTGATGGGTTATGAAATGAAGCTGCAAGAATGAGCTCTGCATTACACACTTAGTTGAATGAAAATGTTAGATGTATGTGTAGGTTCTTAGCGAGGGAAGATTGAAGAAATTGAGGGCTGGATTTGGCGGGAAAGTCTAATAATTAGGCAGAACTACGGCCAAATCGTCCCACATGGCGGATTGACTCGAACCGATCCCAGGACGATCCGATGGCCGATCTGGCGAGTTGATGGCGATTCGGTGGTGAATTGATCAAGTCGGTAGGAAATAAACAGTGACTCAGTTTTGACTCAGTTGAGTAAGCCCATTCAGTGATCGGAAGCTAACTCAGTCGACTCCTCCTTCTCCTTGACCTTTGACCCGGTTGACTGACGACTGACCGTTAAGTTTGACCTATGACCGTTAGTCCTAACGGAGGACTAACGGAATATTCCGTCGAATATTCTTTCGACGGAGAAATTTCAGTGTGGCGGCGGCACTTCGCCAAATTCGGCCATAATCCCGTTTTCGGTGAGCAAAATTCGAAACTTTCTATGGACTTCTCTCATGGGTATGAAGACTTGAAACTGGGAATTGGATGGAGAATTGGACTCAAATTTGGAAAGAGAAGGTGGAAGAGTTGAGAAAAGCTTGATTTGGAAATTGAATTGCAAAAGGAAAAGGATTCTAATCCTTAGAAGACATGGAGAATATTGAAGCCTATAAATAGAGAAGTTTTCTACACCTCTCTACACACACATCACTTGTGTTTTGCTTGCTTTTCTAAGATTTTCTTTTTAATTACTTGTGTGAACTTGAAAATTCTTCTTTTAATTATTATTATTTGTGTGAATTTCAAAAACATGAGTAGCTAAATTTCTTTTTGATTGAGGATGAATTCCTAGTTCTTAACATGATTTGAGTTTTTTGTTTTCAATTCTATCTTGAGATTTTTTCACATGATTATCGATTGTTTTTACTAATAGGAGTGATCTTAAAGACATTCATGATTGATTGATAGATTGTTTGGAGTGCACGCTAAATTGATTTGTTAATTGATCTATATCTAGTATAAGTTAGGGAATACGTAATCGTTCTCGACACTTTACACAAGTAGAAAACACAAGACCTTGCGGAGGGATTCCGTGGAGCAATTGTGTGTAGAAACAACGCTAGAAAGTGAACCAAGCGAGCAGAGTTTAACTACTAGTACTAAACCTAAATTCATAAATCTTAATGCATTACGGGAATTACATCTTGTAGCGGACCTCAAGGTGGTTCTTTTGAATAGAATCGATAACTAAGCGGACTGTTACTCGGTGAAATTAGGGATTTTGGGGCTAGCTAAGCGTACACCTTTATCCTACGGTTGGTGATAATCATGACTAATAACAAGTAGAAGAGAACATAACTTGATTCATTGTTTAAGTAACGAAGAAGGATTCCCCTTGATCTTGTCTCTCTTATTGCTTTCATCTTTACCTTTTAATTGTTTTGTTTATTTTTATTTTGCTTTTACACCCCTTTCGTGACAACTTTTACAACTAGAATCTCGTGCTCCTCGTGGGATCGACCTTGACTACCCTATATTACTAGTTAATTAGGTAGTAAAGTATTAATTAATTTGTTGCACCTACGACACGCATCACTGGATCGTGATAACCTTCGCAGGAAGAATGAGGAACTAAAAGGTGATTTTTTTTTTTTTTTTTTAATTTCTATTCCACTTTTAAGCTATAAACCAGAAACGAAAAATGGAGATATATCAATCTGAATCCGTCGTCGAAGAAGCTCGCATGGATAGGGATGCTTGGATGGATCAATATAACCAATTAGATAATCTTCATACGTATTCTGTAGATCAAATAGATAATCTTACCAAGGAGAATGATCAATTAGTCCAAAAGCAAAATTTATTAAGTAATGAATTATCTCGCCTCTCTTACTTGTTGACTAAAGCTAATCTGGAATTGGAAACTTTATCAGATGAGAATCAAACCATATCTCAGGAGAAACAAGTTCTATTGAATAAGGTGGCGATCTCTTCGCAAGAACTTAGCATTTGCCAAAAGTATGCAATGATCAAAATCGATCTCTCTGCTCATTGAAAATAAACTTAAAGAAGTAATCTGAATCATCTTAGGAGAGAGATAAACTTATTCAAGGTAGAATAGCTTTAAGCATAAAAACAAGTCAACTCAAGGATCAATGTTCCAAGTTAGAAGAATCCTATTCCTCTCTTGCGAAGCAAAACACCTTACTTATTTCTAACGAAAGAAATTTACGATCTCGATTGAAAGGCTTGGTTGGTGATAAGTTTGACAATGCCATGGATCACTTGGAGAACAGTTGCCTGACTTTAAATCAATATCTTATTTCACAAAAGGAAGGTAGTCATGAAATTTGACTGCCTCTACCATTTTTCCTTTGTTAAGTTTTTTTTTTTTTACTACCTCTTCCTTGCGAATCTTTCGCCAATATGATTTTCTTTATTATTTGTTTTTGCAGAATCTGAGAAGGATCTTCGCTCCTCCATTGCTACTTTGGAATCTAACTATGCAAATATTCGTAAAGAAAATGCATTACTTGCTACTTCTCTTGCTCGTTCTCGCGATCGAGCAGAAAGAAGACTTGATTATCTCTCTTACTCCAAAGATATCCAAAGTAGGAATCATCAAAAGGCACTTCTTCGACAAGTTCATCTTAGGGCTGAAGTTATTGTGAATGAAATTTTATTATCCAGATCTCTTTCCCCTGTATCCATCGAGCCCTTGGAAGTAGATGATGATGAAGTCCCTGGTACTCCGGACAGCGATTATTATTATGAAAGTGGTGAAGATTTCGCAAATGAAAAAGAAGTTCTTCCAAATGATGAAGGTGTTGATAATAATCCAGATGGGGGAGAAATTAAAACAAGCCAAAATGAAGGAAGGACTGGCAAAATTGAGAAAGCTGGCGAGGTCGAGAAAGCTAGCGAAAGTGAAAAAATTAATGAAGAGTGTCCATTATCTCCTTCTTGCGAAAAAGTTGATGTTGAGAGTTGAACTTCTTTTGTAATTTTATTTCTTTGAACCTCTTCGCCTACACAACTTCTTACATAGGATGTATTTCATCCTTCTCTGAGATGCACTTATATATATATATATATATATTATTGTGTTTATTTGCGAGAAAGATAATGTCCATTATTGAACAATTCCCATACTGCCTCTCATTATCTTTCTTGTGAGGGATGACCTGCATAAATGATAATAAGTTTTTATAAATCTTTTATTGAATTATGTGGTCTTATTTTGCCTTCCTAGTTAAAGGTCTTATTGTGCCACCCCTTGTCATTGCGATAAAATCGCAGGACGTCTTTACACTTTCATGTAATGACCCCTTTATCTTGCCTTATCATTTCTTTAGTATTGTTGCCTCTGCAGGATAGTTTTGTTGCGACAATATGACAGGCCTAAAAATTCTTTGCGAAAATAAAGCCCCATGACATTGCCGTCTTGCGACGAAATCGCAGGACGTCCTTACACTTTCATGTACTGACCCATTGATCCCATCTTATCTTTATTTTCTGTATTATTGCCTCTTCAGGATTGTCGCACAAATATGACAAGTCTAAATTTTCTTGCGAAAATAAAGCCTCATGACATTTGCGTCTTAAGACATTTATCAGCTCCCTAATGGAGGGTGCCGCCCTTATCATATCCCTGGTTGCCCCTTCAAGGAGGCGTACTTCTGCCATACAAGGCTATCTCCCCCCATCCGGTCTTAACAACAACCAGCTGTTTTCGCAGCCTCTTATCCCTTTTGCCTATATGGATTATGGTTACGAGACTGCACCCTAAGTGGAGTTCTCTTCGGGCCTAGTACAGCATATGCCGAGACTTGCCAAGAATGGACGAGACACTTCAAATGCCCCATGAACTCTTGGCTCAACCATGTACCTCGGCGCCTTGGTCACATGCTGACTCCTTAGAAGAGACCCTAGGTCGTCCAACCTAAGTCTTAAGCTTAGATTGAAAATCCAAAGTATCTCCCCTGGATGGGCTTTATTGACCCCAATTCTCCATGACTCAGGTTCCAGGGGCGGTGTAACCTTTTCCCTGAGCCATGTTAACAGGTACCCCCTTTTATGACGTACTTTAGGTCTTACATTTGCCTCTTGCGGAATTTTGATTTCGCGAACTAGGGTGTACGCCATAACAAGTTTGCCCCTTTCTGATATGTCATTGATTTTTGATTATCTCTTGTTATTTTCTGTGCGAGATTTTCGCGTGCTCTTTCTTTATTTTGTACAATCTCGCAATGACTCTTTCGCAAAATTTTCATATACATTCATTTCGCTTCAATCATACATTACTTGCAGTCTAATCTTTTCCCACAGTCTTTTACGGGTAACTTATTCCATGGTCTATCCAATCTGTGGCCCACATCTTTACCCTCAGGATCCATCAATCTATATGCCCCGGTTCCAACTATCTCCTTAATGATATAAGGTCCATCCCATTTTCTCGCAAGCTTGCCACCACTTTCTCATGATATCTTTGGTGTTTCTCTCATTACCAAATCACTTGGTTGAAATTCACGTGTCTTAACACGTTTATTATATTCTCTGGCTATTCTTCGCTGGTAATTCTTCATATGTTGTAGAGCTTTTTCTCTTTTTTCTTCTAATTCATCTAGTCTGATCAAAATATTACTCGCACTAAGATTCTTCTCCCAAGCTTCTTTCTTTGTTGTTGGAATAACAACTTCTGTTGGTAGTACAACCTCAACTCCATATGTTAAACAGCAAGGTGACATTCCCGTAGCTTCTCTTTGGTTGTATTGTAATCCCATACTGCATTATGCACTTGTTCACACCATGCTCTATTATGTCCTTCTAATTTCTTCTTCAATATATCTGCAATTGTTTTATTTGTTGCTTCTGCCTGTCCATTGGCCTGAGGGTACAAAGGAGTTGACTTTCCACATCTTATCTTAAATGCATTAAGTAACAGTTCTATATTATGTCCCTCAAATTGTTTTCTATTTGTCGGGACACCAATCAGGTGGCAGGATTCCAAATCTGCGAGATGATATTCTCAAATATGAATGTAAAAACATCTTTATCGCGAATATGTTGTCTCGCCTTTACTTCATCCCATTTTGTGAAATAGTCTGTAGCGACAATCAAATACCTTCTCTGCCTTGTTGATGGTGGTTTTTAGACAAAGGGTAAAATCGTAAAACCCCAAATAACCTAATGTCACCAGTGACACATTTATTAGAACATTTAATGCGTGTAGTCAGTAATTAATAGGGGGTATTTTTTCAAATTAGGGTTACAACGAACAAAACCCTAATTCACCTCCGTGCCAATGGCAAATCATGCCAGCCACACCTAGCCCGAGCTAGTCGCATCCCTATGCCAATGGCAAATCATGCCATCCATACCAAGCGCAGCGAAGCATGCCAACCATGCTAGTCGAACCTCCGTGCCAATGGCAAATCATGTCAGCCAAACCTAGCCCGAGCTAGCCGCATCTCTATGCCAATGGCAAATCATGCCAGCCATACCAAACGCGCCGAAGCATGCCAACCATGCTGGCAAATCATGTCAGCCATACCTAGCCCAAGCTAGCCGCATCCCTATGCCAATGGCAAATCATTCCAGCCATACCAAGTGCACCGAAGCATGCCAACCATGCTAGTCGCACCTCCGTGCCAATGGCAAATCATGCCAGCCACACCTAGCCCAAGCTAGCCGCATCCCTAGGCCAATGGCAAATCTTGCCAGCCATACCAAGCGCACCGAAGCATGCCAACCATGCTAGTCGCACCTCCGTGCCAATGGAAAATCATGCCAGCCACACTTAACCCGAGCTAGCCGCGCCATGCCAAACACCCTTACCTTGGCCCTAGCCGCGCCATGCCAAAGTAGCGCCCGCACCTAGGCTTGTAAACCATGCAACCTAGGCCAAATTGGCCAAGCGTGCCATTGGCACATGCCAACACGCTCGCTGGTAGCTTTTCCTACCAAGGCCACGGCCCTAACGACCACGCATGCCATTGGCACATGCCAACATGCGTCACTGGTAGCTTTCCCTACCAAGGCCACGGCCCTAACAGCCACGCATGCCATTCGCACATGCCAACATGCGTCCAGCTGGTAGCTTTTCCTACCAAGGCCACGGCCCTAACGGACACGCATGCCATTGGGACATGCCAACATGCGTCATCAGCTTTTCCTACCAAGGCCCGACCCCTAACGACCACGCGTGCCGTTGGCACATGCCAACATGCGTCACTGGTAGCTTTTCCTACCAAGGCCCGACCCTAATCTGACCCGCGCGTGCCATTGGCACATGCCAACATCGTCAGCGGTAGCTTTTCCTACCAAGGCCACGGACCTAACGCCACGCATGCCATTGGCACATGCCAACATGCGTCATCAGTAGCTTTTCCTACCAAGGCCACGGCCCTAACGGCCACGCATGCCATTGGCACATGCCAACACGCTCGCAGGTAGCTTTTCCTACCAAGGCCGCGGCCCTAACGACCCGCGCGTGCCATTGGCACATGCCAACATGTGTCACTTTGGTAGCTTTTCCTACCAAGGCCACGGCCTAACGACCACGCATGCCATTGGCACATGCCAACATGCGTCATCGGTAACTTTTCCTACCAAGGCCATGGCCCTAACGGCACATGCCATTGGCACATGCCAACACGCTCATTTGGTAGCTTTTCCTACCAAGGTCACGGCCCTAACGGCCACGCACGCCATTGGCACATGCCAACACGCTCATTTGGTAGCTTTTCCCTACCAAGGCCACGACCCTAAACGACCACGCATGCTATTGGCACATGCCTACACGCTCGGGGTAGCCTTCATCACCTAGCCGTGCCCTTAATGCACGCGGTAACCTAACTTGCAAGCCGTGCAACTTAGGCCAACTGGGCCGTACGCGCCATTGGCATATGCCAAAACCCACGCTGGTAGCCTAACTCGCAAACCATGCAACCTACCACCAAGGCATTCCGCACATTCCATTGGCACATGCCACACACGCCACTAGCAGCTCTGGCATTGCCACTTACACTCAACATGCAACCTACCACCAAGGCATTCCGCACATGCCATTGGCACATGCCACACACGCCACTAGCAGCTCTGGCATTGCCACTTGCGCTCGAAGTACAACCCGCAACAAGGGCATTCCGCACATGCCAATGGCACATGCCACACGCGCCACTAGCAGCACCACTTGCACTCAAGGTGCAACCAATACTCGAGACATCAACACAAACTGGGGGATGCTTTCTAGGGTTTTGGTTTGGCGGTCACAGCATGCAGCGTACACTACGGTCACATTAAGAAAGCGTGAATAGGAATAAAGCGGTCAAATAAAAGAGGAAATAATGGTGAAAACATTTTCACCCATTAACACCATGCGGTTACCACCTCCTCCCATTATTTCACCCTTTACTCTCTTCCTTCATGAGGCCAGTGCGTTTCAATCTCGACTTGTATAAATAGGTCTTACCTATTTCACCGGACGACAAGTCTCGGTCGGAGAAAAATACTACACTCTCAGAAAAGGCAACTTTGCAAGCTCTCCAAAAAGCTTTCATCTCTTGCATCGAAGCATGCCAACCATGCTAGTCGCACCTCCGTGCCAATGGCAAATCATGCCAGCCACACCTAGCCCGAGCTAGCCGCATCTCTATGCCAATGGCAAATCATGCCAGCCATACCAAATGTGCCGAAGCATGCCAACCATGCTAGCCGCACCTCCGTGCCAATGGCAAATCATGTCAGCCACACCTTGCCCAAGCTAGCCGCATCCCTAGGCCAATGGCAAATCTTGCCAGCCATACCAAGCGCACCGAAGCATGCCAACCATGCTAGTCGCACCTCCGTGCCAATGGAAAATCATGCCAGCCACACTTAACCCGAGCTAGCCGCGCCATGCCAAACACCCTTACCTTGGCCCTAGCCGCGCCATGCCAAAGTAGCGCCCGCACCTAGGCTTGCAAACCATGCAACCTAGGCCAAATTGGCCACGCGTGCCATTGGCACATGCTAACACGCTCGCTGGTAGCTTTTCCTACCAAGGCCACGGCCCTAACGGCCACGCATGCCATTGGCACATGCCAACATGCGTCACTGGTAGCTTTCCCTACCAAGGCCACGGCCCTAACGGCCACGCATGCCATTCGCACATGCCAACATGCGTCACGGGTAGCTTTTCCTACCAAGGCCACGGCCCTAACGGACACGCATGCCATTGGCACATGCCAACATGCGTCACTGGTAGCTTTTCCTACCAAGGCCACAGCCCCAAACGACCACGCGTGCCATTGGCACATGCCAACATCGTCATTGGTAGCTTTCCTACCAAGGGCCACGACCCTAACGACCCGCAGCGTGCCATTGGCACATGCCAACATGCGTCCTTTGGTTGCTTTTCCTACCAAGGCCACGGCCCTAACGGCCACGCATGCCATTGGCACATGCCAACATGCGTCCTTTGGTAGCTTTTCCTACCAAAGCCACGGCCCCCAACGGCCACGCATGCCATTGGCACATGCCAACACGCTCGGCCGGTAGCTTTTCCCTACCAAGGCCACGGCCCCCAACGGCCCACGCGTGCCATTGGCACATGCCAACATGTGTCATTTGGTAGCTTTTCTTACCAAGGCCACGGCCTAACGCCACGCATGCCAATGGCACATGCCAACATGCGTCACTGGTAGCTTTCCTACCAAGGCCACGGCCTAACGGCCACACATGCTATTGGCACATGCCAACACGCTCATTGTAGCTTTTCCTACTAAAGGTCACGGCCTATAACCCCACGCACGCCATTGGCACATGCCAACACGCTCATTTGGTAGCTTTCCTACCAAGGCCCACGACCCTAAACGGCCACGCATGCTATTGGCACATGCCTACACGCTCTGGCGTGTAGCCTTCATCACCTAAGCCAGTGCCCCTAATGCATGCTTGGTAACCTAACTTGCAAGTGTGTGCAACTTAGGCCAACTTGGTCGTCGCGCCATTGGCACATGCTAAAACCCACGTTGGTAGCCTAACTCGCAAACCATGCAACCTACCACCAAGGCATTCCGCACATGCCATTGGCACATGCC
Source organism: Papaver armeniacum (assembly GCA_023531295.1). Classification (NCBI taxonomy): domain Eukaryota; kingdom Viridiplantae; phylum Streptophyta; class Magnoliopsida; order Ranunculales; family Papaveraceae; genus Papaver; species Papaver armeniacum. The sequence goes on along the minus strand of JAJJWW010000965.1, from coordinate 1,768,582 downwards.
CACACACGCCACTAGCAGCTCTGGCATTGCCACTTACACTCAACATGCAACCTACCACCAAGACATTCCGCACATGCCATTGGCACATACCACACACGCCACTAGCATCTCTGGCATTGCCACTTGCGCTCAAGTACAACCGCAACAAGGGCATTCCGCACATGCCAATGGCACATGCCACACGCGCCACTAGCAGCACCACTTGCACTCAAGGTGCAACCAATACTCGAGACATCAACACAAACCGGGGATGCTTTCTAGGGTTTTTGGTTTGGCGGTCACATGACATGCAGCGTACACTACGCTCACATTAAGAAAGCGTGAATAGGAATAAAGCGGTCAAATAAAAGAAAATAATGGTGAAAACATTTTCACCCATTAACACCATGCGGTTACCACCTCCTCCCATTATTTCACCCTTTAATCTCTTCCTTCATGAGGCCAGGGTACGTTTCAATCTCGACTTGTATAAATAGGTCTTACCTATTTCCACCAGATGACAAGTCTCGGTCAGGAGAAAAATACTACACTCGCAGAAAAGGCAACTTTGCAAGCTCTCCAAAAAGCTTTCATCTCTTGCAAGCTTAAAGCTTTCACTTTACGTACAAGTCGAGACACTACTCTCCCGGTATTATTGGTCTCAACACCTTTCTTTACTTCCCTCCCCAAATCAACCCTTCTCCTCCACTTTGTGACCAAAGCAAGTCTGGAACGGCCATTTCTTGGTTTAGGCCGGACTTATGCAGTTGATCTCTCGAATCTATAAAGTGCTCACGTGCAGCACATTTGTTTAGGGTTTGAACCAGTTTCTCACTCACCTACCGAATTTACCGAAATCGGCAGAAACGATTTTTACCCATAAACAGCCCTGTTCCTGGTAAAAATGGTCCCACGATGTCTAAACCCCATTTTCCAAAAGACCATACACTTGTTGAAGATGTTAATGGTGCTCCTGGTACATGTATTTTCTTTCCGTGCCTTTGGCAGTCTTCGCAACGCCTTGATATTTGCTTCGCATCCTCGTGCATAAATGGCCAATAATAACCTTGCATCTTTGCTTTGTATGCCAAACATCATCCACCACTGTGATTGCTAGCATCCCCACTATGTAACATTTTTAGTACTTCTTCTCCTTCTTTTCGTGTTAAACATCTGAGTGAAGGACCATTAAAAGATCTCCGATACAATATCCCATACCTTAGTTCATAATTTGTTGCACGGCTTTTTAATTTGTACACCTCCAATCTATTTCTTGGTGTTTCTCCTCTTTTCAGGTATGCATAAAGTTCTGCTCTCCAATCTTCAATACTAGGTATTTGTTCTCCATCTTCTATTATCATTACATCTGCCTCTTCTTCTTCTTCTTCTTTATTGATTGATGGTGATAAAAGTGTTTGTATTTTTATGCATCTCGCAGCTGGGTCCGTGATCATAATTGAGATAAAAGCAAAGGCATCTGCGAGCATGTTATCTTTTCTTGATATATGTCTCCATTTAATTTTTGGGATTCTCGCTGACAATTCGTCAACAAGTTTTTTGTATTTCTTCATGGATGACTCATTTGTAGTGTATTCTCCTTTTATTTGACAAATGACTAGTTGCGAGTCGCTGGTAATTCTTACATTTTCCAACTTCATTTCTATTGCGAATTTCAGGGCATGTATCACAGCTTCATATTCTGTCTCATTATTGGTGGATGCAAACTCCAATCTGAAGGAAAAAGCCATTTTGTTGCCTTCTGGCGAAATCAAAACAATTCCAACTCCATTACCTTCCCCATTTGATGATCCATCCACCAATATTTCCCATCTATTTGGCTCTGTTAACAGATCTCTTGGATTCCCATGTTCTTCTTCTATATCCATCATTTCTTCCACTGCTTCATCATCTTCTAAAGGAAATTCTGCTAAGAAATCTGCAACAACTTGCGATTTTGGTGAGGATAATATTTCATATTTGATTTTGAAATGTCCTATCTGTGCATTCCATCTCTCGACTCTACCTGATCTTTTTGAATTTTTCATTACTGACTCAATTGGTATTTTTGTCAGTACCCTTATTTCATGTGCCTAAAAGTATATTCGAAGCTTAAATGCTGCATAAACTAATGCCAAAATTAGTTTCTCAATCTTTGAATAATGTTTCTCTGTTGTATTGAATGTTTTGCTGATGTAATAGATTGGTTTTTCAACTCCTGCATCTACTCGCAATAACACAGCACTTAATGCATGCGAAGTTGTCGCAAGATAGATTAATAATTCTTCTCCGGTTCTGCCTTTTGCGAAATAGATATGTTAAATCGGATGTTCGTTTATTCCTTGAAAAGCTTTCTCGCAATCGTCTGTCCATCTAAACTTCGTCCCCTTTTTGAGTATAATGATGGTGGCAATGGGTTTAATTATATAATTTATGTTTATATAATTAAAAATAATAGAGTTAATGATGGTGGCAATGGGTTTAATAATTTATGTTTGAATTTGAGTCACTGTTAAAAATAATAGAGTTAATGATGGTGGCAATGGTGGCAATGGGTTTAAAAATAATTATATACTTTTTTGATCAGTTTAGAGGATTTGCTGCTTGATAGCTTTCTCAAAAGACCAAAGTTTTGTGCATTAGAACATCTGACAAAATTTATTAGTATATATTTATTCAAAGTTTTGCTCATAATCACAATGAAATCTCTGAATAGCAAATAACCCCAATGAATTGAAACTAGAAACTGCAATAGGAAAAAAATAGACATTCATAGGCATCTCATCATCACTCTTGCAAAAGCTTTGTGCTTACCGTAGTGTCGCTCTGTAGCCCGGATATCGAGAATTAGATGTCATTCAAACTTTTAACGATTACTAAGTGAAAGATAGTTTGTGTTTGATCTCCGTTTTCATTCTTGGTGGAGTTCTAAAACACTGAGACCTAATAACATCATTTAGTTTAAACTTACATGATTCAACTATGTCATTCCATTTAGTTGTCAACACCAATTGTGTGTTCCACGATTTCATAGTCAAACTCTGCCATTTTCCCTCTTAAGTCCCAACCTTTCACATGCATGGGATTGTTCGCAGTCTTTAAAATCTCTTTCTCTTCTTCGGAAAAAAAATCATCTCTAGTAACAATATCATTAACCGGTAACATTGATAAACGGCCTAGCTACTTTTTTACATCGCTATCTGTTAGGATTTTTTGCATGACGAAACAAGTATTTGAACCACCGCGACTACTTACTATGTGCTGCAAGAAACGTGGAACTTCTACTTCTTGTGGTTCTTCCTCTGGCTGTGGTGGCTCAATATTAATACTGGTATTTTTACGAAACTGAGCAGCAATAATCATGGAACTTTTAGTTCCCACAAGATAGAGAGCTTTTTTTTCTTGTTCTTAGAAGGATTAGGAATTAGTGACCTATTAAAATTTGGTGTTGCCATGGAACTTAAAACAAAGTTAACTAGAATTTTACAATTTAATTTCATGGATTCAACTATTTAAATTTTGTCAAAAAGCTAGATACATCTCCCCTGATCTGACGTAACTCTATTATCAACTATCCACAACTCAACTTCTAAAAACTAAGTTATAGTGACAAATCAGTAGAAGTCTTATGTGCCCGAAATGGTGAAAGGTGGATTTATACTAACGCGAATTGCCTTGCCCTCTGAAACCAGTAGTGGTAGTGTGTTCGCTTCTTTGGAAGGTACTCCTGGTGCAGTCCATATCATATGGTAACGTGGGGCCATTCATTTTTCGAACTTATCTTCTCACCATCGACTGACCCTAAACAGGCCTCTAGTGCAGCACATTTTTCTGAAAAGAGCAAGGATGTAAGATCTACTAGTACCCAGGGGCGGAGCCAGAAACATTTGGTTGGGGGGACCGGAGAATGTTGGATATTTTCAAGGTTTTCCGCTACGCAGAGTTTTCGGTGATCGACCTGAACCTCGATAAGGCTTTGAATTTCTTACACTAAGTGAAGGTTCAAATCCAAAAGATACATATCACTTATGTATTGGTTTCAACGATGATGCCCACTCGGGTACGTAGGCAGTCACTTTTGTGATGCAGCCACTCTGATTTAAAAGTTTTTTACTTTGTTTTTGTGTTTTTTTATTTTTTGAAAATAGGGGGAGAGTGTTGGATATTTTCAAGGTTTTCCGCTACGCAGAGTTTTTGGTGATCGACCTGACCGAAAACTGTTTTCGGAGAATGTTGGAAATTTTTTCTCGTTTTACTTTAGAAAACCTAGAAGTTTCCATTCAGTTTCAATTCAAATTCGAACGGATGTGTCTTTTCCATGAGTCACCATTAATGGTTTTCTGGAAGCGTCTGTGGGTGATGAAACGACATTACCAACAGGCATGATTATCACTATAAGTAGCGAAGATGTTCTCCCATTCCAACACATCAAAAAGAAATCTGTTTTCTTCTTCTCTAGTAGCATTATCAGAACCTTATACAATGTGATTCTTGGTTGGGTCAAGGAAGTACAATCCTTGAATTCGATTACGGTGTTAGGGCTTCATTGAATCCTGAATGCATAATTCGTGAGACCTGTTGTACTCGCCAAGTTAATTGGGAAAGGTCGAATTATTGTCTAAAAGAATCGAAAGAGCCTTGAAGTCAGGGCTACAGCATTGTTTTGTTTCTGGTTTTTCCATCCTCTTGTTTTTAACCCAATTTTCCAACACTATACATGTAGCAAAAGGATGATACCGTTGCAGTGAATTGCGGCCGAAAAATCGTTCCATCCTCTTGTTTTTTTAGGCGTTTTCTCCATATCAATATGTTTATGGGTAAAAATCGTTTCTGCTGATTTCGATAATTTCGGTGGGTGAGTGAGAAACTGGTTCAAACCCTAAACAAATGTGCTGCACGTGAGCACTTTATAGATTCGAGAGATCGATCTGTACAAGTCCTAGGCCTAAACCAAGAAATGGCCGTTCCGGACTTGCCTCGGTCACAAAGTGGAGGAGAAGGGTTGATTTGGGGAGGGAAGCAAAGAAAGGTGTTGAGGAGAGTAGTATCTCGACTTGTATCGAGAAAGTGAAAGCTTAGGAAGCTTGCAAGAGATGGAAGCTTTTGGGAGAGCTTGCAAAGTTGCCTTTACGAGTGTGGTATTTTTCTCATGACCGAGACTTGTTGTCTGGGTGGAAATAGGTAAGACCTATTTATACAAGTCGAGATTGAAACGTACCACTGGCCTCATGAAGGAAGAGAGTAAAGGGTGAAATAATGGGAGGAGGTGGTAACCGCATGTTTTAATGGGCGAAAACGTTTTTCAACATTATTTCCTCTTTTATTTGACCGCTTTATTCCTTTTCACGCTTTCTTAATGTGAGCGTAGTGTACATGCATCTTTGTGACCGCCAAACCAAAACCCTAAAGAAGCATCCCCGGTTTGTGTCGATGTCTCGAGTGTTGGTTGCATCTTGAGTGCAAGTGGTCTTTGCTAGTGGCGCGTGTGGCATGTGCCAATGGCATGTGCGGAATGCCTTGGTGGTAGGTTGCACGGTTTTGCAAGTTAGGTTACCGGCGTGTGTGTTTGGCATGTGCCAATGGCATGTGCGGAATGCCTTGGTGGTAGGTTGCACGGTTTGCAAGTTAGGCTACCAGCGTGTGTGTTTGGCATGTGCCAATGGCTCGTGCGGCCATGTTGACCTAGTTGCAAGTCTTGCAAGCCTAGGGCGCTATGTTTGGCGTGGGACAAAGGCATAGCGGCTTGGAAGTATGGCTTGCGACACGTGTTGGTTTGTGCCAATGGCACGTGCGGCCATGTTGACCTAGTTGCAAGTCTTGCAAGCCTAGGGCGCTATATTTGGCGTGGGCCAAAGGCATAGCGGCTTAGAAATATGGCTTGCGGCACGTGTTGGCATGTGCCAATGGCACGTGCGGCCATGTTGACCTAGTTGCAAGTCTTGGAAGCCTAGGGCGCTATGTTTGGCATGGGCCAAAGGCATAGCGTCTTGGAAGTATGGCTTGCGACACGTGTTGGCATGTGCCAATGGCACGTGCGGCCATGTTGACCTAGTTGCAAGTCTTGCAAGCCTAGGGCGCTATATTTGGCGTGGGCCAAAGGCATAGCGTCTTAGAAATATGGCTTGCGGCACGTGTTGGCATGTGCCAATGGCACGTGCGGCCATGTTGACCTAGTTGCAAGTCTTGCAAGCCTAGGCGCTATGTTTGGCGTGGGCCAAAGGCATAGCGGCTTAGAAATATGGCTTGCGGCACGTGTTGGCATGTGCCAATGGCACGTGCGGCCATGTTGACCTAGTTGTAAGTCTTGCAAGCCTAGGGGCGCTATATTTGGCGTGGGCCAAAGGCATAGCGGCTTAGAAATATGGCTTGCGGCACGTGTTGGCATGTGCCAATGACACGTGCGGCCATGTTGACCTAGTTGCAAGACTTGCAAACCTAGGGCGCTATGTTTGGCGTGGGCCAAAGGCATAGCGGCTTGGAAATATGGCTTGCGGCACGTGTTGGTATGTGCCAATGGCACGTGCGTCCATGTTGACCTAGTTGCAAGTCTTGCAAACCTAGGGCGCTATGTTGGGCGTGGGCCAAAGGCATAGCGGCTTGGAAATATGGCTTGCGGCACGTGTTGGCATGTGCCAATGGCACGTGCGGCCATGTTGACCTAGTTGCAAGTCTTGCAAACCTAGGGCGCTATGTTGGGCATGGGCCAAAGGCATAGCGGCTTGGCATTGTTGCCATGGTGCGCAGGGTGCGGCTTGGTTTGGCATTGCTGGCATGGTGTGCAATATGCGGCTTGGTTTGGCATTGTTGCCATGGTGCGCAGTATGCGGCTTGGTTTGGCATTGTTGCCATGGTGCGCAGTATGCGGCTTGGTTTGGCATTGCTTCCATGGTGCGCGGTATGCGGCTTGGTTTGGCATTGTTGCCATGGTGCGCGATATGCGGCTTGGTTTGGCATTGTTGCCATGGTGCGCGATATGCCTTGGTTTGGCACTGCTTTGCCATGGTCGCGTGATATGCGGCTTGGTTTGGCCATGGTCTGTGAGTATGCGGCTTGGTTTGGCATTGCTGCCATGGTGCGAAGTATGCGGCTTGGTTTGGCATTGTTGCCATGGTGCGCAGTATGCGGCTTTGTTTTGGAATTAGGGTTCTGCGTCGAAAACCCTAATCTGGTATTTTGAAATAATACCCCTATTAATTGTTTACACCTGAGTTAAATGCTCTTAGTTAATGTGTTGCGGGTAACACTAGGTCATGGGTTTTTATGATTTTATCCTTTGTTTAAAAACCACCATCAACATTAAGTCCCCTGCTTAGCTCGGAACAGGGGCTTTGTTGTGAGGTAAGCATAAGATAGTGACAAACTATTAACAACAAACCGTAAAGAGAATTGAGGGAGGCTTGCCTGACCTTCTATAAATAGGATTTGGAATCCTTGCCTCTGGTAGTTTTGCACAAATCGGGAGGCTGGCACAATTGGTGGGTCCGGCGCATCTTGGGCGACGTTGGGAAACTGAGTGTGCTAGCTGGTGGGACCGGCGCAAAGTGTAGACGCCGTGCGTGCTTGCAGGTCGGCGCAATTGGTGGGGCCGGTGCAGCTTGGAAACCGTGCTTGTAGGCGTGACTTGGGCGACATTGGGAAATCGCACCCTTTGTGGGCCCATTACTTGCACGCGTGATTTTGGTAAAAAAGGGAAATCCTTCCCTATTTCAAAGTCTTCATGCCTATATATATATATATATATAGCCCCTTTCTCCCCATCATGCGCTTTATTCCTTCCTCTTTTCATACTAGCGACAAAGAGAAACCGGCTTCCAGGTATGTCTTCGAGTACTTTTCCTTTTTTTTTTTTTCTTTTCACGTAGGTGTAAACCTTAAGAGTAGGCGCTCCCACAATCCTTGCATATGATTTCTTGGCGTGCCTCTTGTAGAAAATATTGTATGTATGCGACCAAGGGAAATACTGCATGTATTGTTTGAACTCGTAGGAAATATTGCATATATGAATTTTCGGTCCTGAAAGAAATATTTGAACCCTGAAGAAAATATTGCGTGTGTATTTTGAACCCATAGAAGATGCTCCGTATATAATTATGAACCCGAAGAAAAATACTGTAGACGCACTTGTACCCATATAGAATGCCGCGTATATAGTCTCGAATCCGAAGAAAATACTGCGTGTATAGTCTTGAACCCGAATACTGTGTATATAGTCTTGAGCGCGAATAAAATACGTCCTCCTTCCCCTTTCTTCTCTTTTTTTTTTTGTGTTGTTGGGTACGATTATGTGTCAGGGAGATAACTTCGTCTTTCTCCGTTTGTTTTGTGCAGATATCTTATTACCAAATTGTTGTGAAGGAATTCGATAAGATGTTACACGAATCAAATTTCACTTCGTCGAAGGATGTTCATAATTCCAAACCGAACACAGATGATGAATTCTTCACTAGAGCCCTTGCCCCCGCTCGGAAGAATCACCCGAGGTTTCGTGCCAATTTTGCTCACCGGTGGTGAGGATGAAAGGAAGACACGTTCGGTTTGCCCAGAGAGCACCATTCGGTTGTCTCCATAAAGGGGTGTATTCTTCTTCCAACATTGACTTGGGATGTGTCAAAGCCCATTGCGTTCTTTTGATAGATGGGTTGAGTTCATGGTGAGCAAGGAGCATATAAATACCAACTTGACTCGGCGCGAGGTCATTGATGCTGTCAAGACTTGATAAATCTCCAGATTAGGAAGGATATCCCGAGGCTTGGTTGCTTTCATCTCCGGATGGTGTTCGGACACCCATACAATCATATGTAGATGGGGCGAGATAACTTTCTCCTTGGAGAGTGTGGCTCTCTTGCTGAATCTTCCGGTAACTGGGAATCTTAAAATCCAATTATCTGAAAGTGAGGTGAAGATGCGGGATGACCTGGCCGCTAAGTTGGGGGATTTTGCTCGGAAAGACTCCATTGCGAAGTCGAAGGATTCTGCCCGGAAAGAGGATGACAGGTGTCCTTACGGTTGGTGGATATCTCAATGGTTTCGGACGAGTTGGAGCACGAACAAAAAAGCGGTGATCTTCATGTCGCCGCTTTTTTGGCTCTCAGTTGTCCGAGAGACATTTTTGATGACGGTTACTGGCAAGAAAGGAATAAGACCGGAGTTGTTAGCGATTCTTTGTGAAGTTGGCAAATGGCGAAGTTCTTCCCATTGGCAAGTTGTTCCTTGGTTCCCCCGTATGTGCATCTGGATCACCTAGTTGCGAACATGCAAGTTTCGAATGGTTTCATGAAAGTGGATTCGTATGTGCACGTTGCTTTTCTGCAAGTCTGGCTATGGGAGCACTTTGAGAAGTATGCTCCGAAACCGCTGCCTTCGCTTCCCGTGAGTTGGGGTGGCTCCCGAATTCTTCGATGGGTGAACAGGCGTCCGAGAGTTGGCGTGAGCTTGGTTAGTTTTCTTGATAAGTTGCATGAAATCAATTTTCGTCCATGGGGGCCGGTCCATAAGTCAGTGACTCAAATTGACACTTTTGCTTCTGCTCCGCTCATGTCTTTGTCTTCTGATGACGCTTTGAGCGTTGGTGGCTTGTTCCTTCAAAGGCTTGCCGGTTATATGCCGTCTTTCTTCGTGGGGTCTTTCCATAGCTGCTTACAATATTGACCGTGCTTGCTCGTCACATGGGTTTCGATCAAGGGGTGCCTCTTGTTTACCGCGGTGATCCCTAAGGATTCATTGCGTGTCGCCTTGACGCCATTACCCTTAAGCGGGTATCCGTCTTTCCTTCTTTCAAATGGGAAGAGTAACCTCGACGACCTTCGGCTATAATGAGTTTTGGTGCGACGAGTTTACTATGATCCGAGATTTTGTGAATAACGTGGTGGAAAACGTTCGCTGCAAACCTTCCCCAGCAATTCTGAAAGAGTATCCAATGTTGAGAGATCCCAAGCGAAAGTTGCCTAACAATTCGGAAAGCCCCGGGCCAAGGAACGGAGAACAAAGAATCGTCTTTGGCGGGTTCGGACGGTTTCACAAGATCCTCCCACGGCTCTTGTGTCTTTCGATTCTTCCAATAACCAGTATGTGTCGCCTCTTCATTGGTTTGTCTCAAAACACGTGAATTTCGGATGAGAATATGTGTCTTGTTTCCTTGGGGCTTCGGTAGTGTTAATGCTTTATTTGCTCTTGCACGTTGCCGAGGAGGCGGCAATTTCTTCAAAGAACTCCGGCGAAGCATTGAGCCTTCTCATAGCGATGATGAGTCGAGAGAGAAGAAGGTTCAACAAGTGAGAGTGATTCCTCAAAGCTTGGTTGTTTCGGGAAGTGGTTCGGTGAGTTTCGCACTTCTTTTCTTTGTCCTTTTGTTTCCTCTTTTTTGGGAAATATCGACTCGAGTTCGCGGGAGGAATCCGGTTCGGAGGATGATTAAGGGGGTAGAGCCGTATGAAAACTTTCCTTTGGTGACCAGCGCCGGTGACTTGGAGATGAGTGTTAGCCAATTGCCGGAGCACAGATGTGGCTCAAACGGCGGATGATTCTCGATGGTTGTTGCCGTAGACATGGAGGAAAACCCTCTGCGAGTCGTGAGGCCAGGTGCATGCGCCATTTTGATCCTCCGTACTTGGTTCCTTATCCAGGGTCATGTCTTTGGTTGGCGGCTTCAGCGTGCTTGGCTAAGCACGAGGCGTTGTATACCGAAATCTGGGAGAAATACGGACATATGGCTACAACCAAGAAAGTCACTAGTCGATTTGCGCTTTGGTTAAGCGTGTGGAAGAGGCTTTATCTTCCATCGAGGACATGCGTGGGTGGCCCGGTCACACGTTTCGAAGACGTTATTGCCGATTTGGGAGCACCATCGCGACGTGTGCATAGAAAAGGAGTTCAACACTTCGTGGTTTGTCGAAGGCCTTGCGAGAGATCAAAAGTTGAAAGATGCGGCAATCGAAAGCCTTTCATTGAGGAGATTGCTCGACAGAGGTAGAACTCGAAAAACTTTCGAAGATGTTGACTATGAAGAGAGCGGCTCATGAAGATGAAAAGTTGACCTTCTCCAAGAAGAACAGACCTCTGTTGGATGATTTTCCTTGAATGTTTCTCCTTTAAACTTTCATTTAGGTTCTTTTTTTTTTTTTTTGAAAGACATATTGGATGTCTGGTTCAAAACTTGACCTTTGATAGGCAATTTGGTAGCTTTTTAGGGTATTGGATTATTTCAGGGATGAATGGTTTTGATAATATGACTCTGATTATGTTTTGGGAAAGGAATATTGCTTTTATGAAAGTGTGTGCTAGCAATAGGCATAAGACTCAGTAGTACGACGGTTTTACTAAGAACCTAAAAATAGGTTGTATACCTTGCCCATCTGAATTTACTCACTTCATAGGTTTTGCGAACACGCCCCTTTCCATGTAAAAGGCGGTTCTTTCTTTGGTGGCTTTCTTGGTAGCATCCCGACAAGTCCCCAATTGCTGGTAGCTTCTTGGCGAGTCCCAGGTTTTACGGTGTAGTTTTAACAATCGATAACCGGGTTGTCTGAGTCGGACTGGTCGCAAGTCCCAAATCGCTGGTAGCATCTTCAACGAGTCCCTAGTTTTCAGGTGTAGTTTTACAACCGTAATTAAATCGTCTGGCGCGATTGATTCGGATCGAGTCGCTTTCCCTACCATCTTGACATCTGGGTGAAGAACGAGATCGATGATCGACATTGTAGCCGATAGATCGATCCTCCCGCTGTGATCGCCAATTGTTTATGGGTAAAAATCGTTTCTGCTGATTTCGGTAATTTTGGTGGGTGAGTGAGAAACTGGTTCAAACCCTAAACAAATGTGACTTTATAGATTCGAGAGATCGATCTGTACAAGTCCGGCCTAAACCAAGAAATGGCCGTTCCAGACTTGCCTCGGTCACAAAGTGGAGGAGAAGGGTTGATTTGGGGAGGGAAGCAAAGAAAGGTGTTGAGGAGAGTAGTATCTCGACTTGTATCAGAAAGTGAAAGCTTAGGAAGCTTGCAAGAGATGGAAGCTTTTGGGATAGCTTGCAAAGTTGCCTTTACGAGAGTGTGGTATTTTTCTCTGGCCAAGACTTGTTGTCTGTGGAAATAGGTAAGACCTATTTATACAAGTCGAGATTGAAACGTACCACTGGCCTCATGAAGGAAGAGAGTAAAGGGTGAAATAATGGGAGGAGGTGGTAACCGCATGGTTTAATGGGCGAAAACGTTTTTCACCATTATTTCCTCTTTTATTTGACCGCTTTATTCCTTTTCACGCTTTCTTAATGTGAGCGTAGTGTCTTACATCTTTGACCGCCAAACCAAAACCCTAAAGAAGCATCCCCCCGGTTTGTGTCGATGTCTCGAGTGTTGGTTGCATCTTGAGTGCAAGTGGTGCTGCTAGTGGCGCGTGTGGCATGTGCCAATGGCATGTGCGGAATGCCTTGGTGGTAGGTTGCACGGTTTGCAAGTTAGGTTACCAGCGTGTGTGTTTCGCATGTGCCAATGGCATGTGCGGAATGCCTTGGTGGTAGGTTGCACGGTTTGCAAGTTAGGCTACCAGCGTGTGTGTTTGGCATATGCCAATGGCTCGTGCGGCCATGTTGACCTAGTTGCAAGTCTTGCAAGCCTAGGGCGCTATGTTTGGCGTGGGCCAAAGGCATAGCGGCTTGGAAGTATGGCTTGCGACACGTGTTGGCATGTGCCAATGGCACGTGCGGCCATGTTGACCTAGTTGCAAGTCTTGCAAGCCTAGGGCGCTATATTTGGCGTGGGCCAAAGGCATAGCGGCTTAGAAATATGGCTTGCGGCACGTGTTGGCATGTGCCAATGGCACGTGTGGCCATGTTGACATAGTTGCAAGTCTTGCAAGCCTAGGGCGCTATGTTTGGCGTGGGCCAAAGGCATAGCGGCTTAGAAATATGGCTTGCGGCACGTGTTGGCATGTGCCAATGGCACGTGCGGCCATGTTGACCTAGTTGTAAGTCTTGCAAGCCTAGGGCGCTATATTTGGCGTGGGCCAAAGGCATAGCGGCTTAGAAATATGGCTTGCGGCACGTGTTGGCATGTGCCAATGGCACGTGCGGCCATGTTGACCTAGTTGCAAGTTTTGCAAACCTAGGGCGCTATGTTTAGCGTGGGCCAAAGGCATAGCGGCTTGGAAATATGGCTTGCGGCACGTGTTGGTATGTGCCAATGGCACGTGCGGCCATGTTGACCTAGTTGCAAGTCTTGCAAACCTAGGGCGCTATGTTGGGCATGGGCCAAAGGCATAGCGGCTTGGAAATATGGCTTGCGTCACGTGTTGGCATGTGCCAATGGCACGTGCGGCCATGTTGACCTAGTTGCAAGTCTTGCAAACCTAGGGCGCTATGTTGGGGCGTGGGCCAAAGGCATAGCGGCTTGGAAATATGGCTTGCGGCACGTGTTGGCATGTGCCAATGGCACGTGCGGCCATGTTGACCTAGTTGCAAGTCTTGCAAACCTAGGGCGTTATGTTGGGCGTGGGCCAAAGGCATAGCGGCTTGGCATTATTGCCATGGTGCGCAGGTTGCGGCTTGGTTTGGCATTGCTGCCATGGTGTGCAGTATGCGGCTTGGTTTGGCATTGTTGCCATGGTGCGCAGTATGCGGCTTGGTTTGGCATTGTTCCCATGGTGCGCAGTATGCGGCTTGGTTTGGCATTGCTGCCATGGTGCTGCAGTATGCGGCTTGGTTTGGCATTGTTGCCATGGTGCGCGATATGCGGCTTGGTTTGGCATTGTTGCCATGGTGCGCAGTATGCGGCTTTGTTTAGCATTGCTGCCATGGTGCGCACTATGTGGCTTGGTTTGGCATTGTTGCCATGGTGCGCAGTATGCGGCTTGGTTTGGCCATGGTGCGCAGTATGCGGCTTGGTTTGGCATTGCTGCCATGGTGCGCAGTATGCGGCTTGGTTTGGCATTGTTGCCATGGTGCGCAGTATGCGGCTTTGTTTTGGAATTAGGGTTTTGCGTCGAAAACCCTAATCTGGTATTTTGAAAAAATACCCCTATTAATTGTTTACACCTGAGTTAAATACTCTTAGTTAATGTGTTGCGGGTAACTCTAGGTCATGGGTTTTTACGATTTTATCCTTTGTCTAAAAACCACCATCAACACAATACTATTGTTAAGGAAAAATTCTTAATAAAGATCGTGTACCTAATAGTTCCCTAAATTTAAGCAGATAAACTAGTCGATTTTCCTATTTTTTCTCGTAAATAGTTATTGACTTTCCTATTATTACCTAAATTTCCTTCTATCTACCAAAATTCAGGGGGACAAATATTCTATTTAACGAAATTACAACTACAAATTTTCGGTTTACCAAAAACTAGGGAGGAAAACTGTCCTCGCTAGTCCCAGCGTGGCTCTGCCCCTGCTGGTACCTCTCGGTTGAGGTACACTCTATAATTAGCAACAGCTGCAACACCGTGGCTTCCCTTGTGCGCCAGAGTTACATGAGCTTTTGTAATGCATCTCAGCAAATCCTTGTCCTTGAGGAAACCTTTAATTTAGGATTCTTCTCACACAACCAATTTAGGAAGGTCCTGATTTCTGCGACTGCAAGAGTGACCGCAGCAAAAATAATTGTTCCCAACCATGACTTCCTTGTAATAGGTGTTCTAGATTCAAACATCAACTGGAAGAAGATGAAGAATATTTCATATGGTCCTCCAAGATAAGAAACTATTTGATATCAATAAAATTTAACTACACAGTTTGATTTATTTTCTTAAATTCATTAGGCGTTCTAGTAGTGCAACATTCAAATTTGCATCTGAGTTGAGGAATGAAGAATGACCAAGATCCAAGAGCCATCTTTTATAGAAATTCTACACTTGCTCGAGAATCGGGCTTACCAGGTCGAAACGTTCTTAGTTGAGATTCCCTTAGCTAAAAGAAATACATAATTACAGTTACCTCTAGGCTTCCACCAGATAAAGCTATCTCTTGGCATTTCAAAGGAAAGGTTAACGAACCAAGCTATCTAATTATCAGATCTAAACAGAGGTGACAAGGAAGTAAAAGGCAGTGGTTAACAACCCAAAACTGGATAAATCTTGAATTCACTGTGGACCAAATCTGGAATCCGCATGTAGAAGAAATTCATCTAATTGTCCAGCTTACACCAACATCTCAGAACTTCATCTGGGTTATTCCAACTTCAATAACGGAATTCTATTTTCTTAAATTGATTTGTGTTATTGAAAATTTTCATTACCACCCACCTTATGTATCTGATAGATGTTCATTTAATTTTAATGATTATTTTCTAGTAATCAATTTTCATGACTCATTTAGCAAACATGAAATGCTATTGAAGACGCAGAAAAAAGGAGGTCAAGTTCAAGAAGACGCAGAAAAAAGGATAGAGATACCTGCTCCCGCTTACGGAAATTGTCCCCATCTCAGTTGTGGAAGAAGTAGCAGTCAATCGTATTTTGGAGATAAAAAAATTGGAAAGTCAGATATAAGAAAAGTGTGGATACCATATTCAACAGAGTAAGATTTTGATGGAGGTAAGCTGCAACATGGATGCAAAACATAAAAGCAAGCAACAACAAGTACAGAAAATCTTTGCACAAATTGGTGAAACACATGAATGCGCTAGTCATAAAGGAGGAGGTGTAGCAAGTGTTGTTCTTGCAATCACTAATGGGAAATCTATTTCGCTATATGGATGTTAAGGTTATTACCGGACGAGATGGACCATAACGAAGGAGTTAATTCAAAAAATTAGGCCTAATGCAGTTGTGTTGCAAGAAACAAAAATGATGAAGATCACTAATTGGTTGGTGAATTACATCAGGGGAAATGATAAAAATAAATGGAGATCAATTTTTTTCTCAGGGCTTGTGGAGAGGAATGCTCACAATATGAAATGCTGAGCAATTAGAATGTATTGATGGAATATTCTTACGTAAATACTTTGAGTCAGAAATTCTTTTTCAGTGAAGGTAATTTTGAACGGACATTAACTAATGTCTATAGCCCCTGTAATGATAAAAAAAAACACTGGATTTTGGGGAGGAATTAGATGACATGACAGGATGGGCATCTCTAGCGTGGTAAACCGGAGATTTCAGTGCAGTAAGTGTTAGAACATGTAATTTGTAAGACTAAGTCTTATGGGCTAGATTGGAGGTGGATTAGCACTTAAGTGTTGCAATTCAAAAAAATTGTGGCAAAAAAGTTAACACTAGTTCTCTCTCCTACCAGTTGCTAGTATGTGAACTAGCATGCTAGATAGTTACTGTTTGAATGATTCGGCGCTTGAAAAACTACCTTTTCGCGGAATGGTTCAAATGACACGAGAGATTTATTTTGATCGGCCACTGAGATTTAAAGTCTTGAACCATTCAGCACTGAGCGCTGAATGGTTTAGCGCTGGGCGCGAATGGTTCAAATGGGCGACGTGGACTGCTAATCTAGCTGCTAGATTAGCACTCCCATAAGACTTAGGAGGTAGTCCTGACTGCTAATCTAGGTGCTAGACTAGCACCCCATAAGACATAGTCTAATTGTGCAAATTAAAAATAAAAAACGTGGGAAATGTACTTTACTTATAAATGTCTAGAAACATCTAGACAAAGCCTAGAAAACAGACTATTTCTATAAAAGTCCAAAAAAATATTGTAAACTCGGTTGTATGAAAAATCTAGAATAAGTCTAGTGAATACCAGACTAGTCAGTGAACTTTCTAGATGAGAAAACTCTAGATAAAACTAGAGTATGCAATGACGGTTATGTAAGCCTATAAATAGGCAAGCCGAATTCATTTGTATTCAAGCAAGCAAGAAGATTAATAGAAGAGAAATTTCAAAGTTAGAAAGTCCTTGCTTCCACCTTCACTACTAGAGTTGTAGGAGCTATATCGAGCAACACCACTATGCTCTTATACCTCCGCAAATATTATTCAATGTCAAAATTATAAGAATTTTTAACATGGTATCAGAGCGGGTTCGATCCAAATGGGCGTTGAAGTTTCCGCTACAAGCTGAAGGTGATAATTCCGCACAAATGAAGTTCAAAGAAGATGAGAAAACGCAAGATACGTCTCAACTGTCCAAGTTCCCTACTTGTTTTGCAACCCCCAATAGAAACTAGTTATTACCCGGTGTTTATGGGTAAAAATCGTTTCTGCCGATTTCGGTAAATTCGGTAGGTGAGTGAGAAACTGGTTCAAACCCTAAACAAATGTGCTGCACGTGAGCACTTTATAGATTCGAGAGATCAATGCAGTACAAGTCCTACCTAAACCAACAAATGGCCGTTCCGGACTTAAACGGTCACAAAGTGGAGGAGAAGGGTTGATTTGGGGAGGGAAGCAAAGAAAGGTGTTGAGGAGAGTAGTATCTCGACTTGTATCGAGAAAGTGAAAGCTTAGGAAGCTTGCAAGAGATGAAAGCTTTTGGGAGAGCTTGCAAAGTTGCCTTTCCGAGAGTGTAAGTGTAGTATATTTCTCCCGACCGAGACTTGTTGTCTGGTGGAAATAGGTAAGACCTATTTATACAAGTCGAGATTGAAACGTACCACTGCCTCATGAAGGAAGAGAGTAAAGGGTGAAATAATGGGAGGAGGTGGTAACCGCATGGTTTAATGGGCGAAAAAGTTTTTCACCATTATTTCCTCTTTTATTTGACCGCTTTATTCCTTTTCACGCTTTCTTAATGTGAGCGTAGTGTACGCCGCATCTTTGTGACCGCCAAACCAAAACCCTAAAGAAGCATCCCCGGTTTGTGTCGATGTCTCGAGTGTTGGTTGCATCTTGAGTGCAAGTGGCGCTGCTAGTGGCGCGTGTGGCATGTGCCAATGGCATGTACGGAATGCCTTGGTGGTAGGTTGCACGGTTTGCAAGTTAGGTTACCGGCGTGTGTGTTTGGCATGTGCCAATGGCATGTGCGGAATGCCTTGGTGGTAGGTTGCACGGTTTGCAAGTCGGGATACCGGCGTGTGTGTTCGGCATGTGCCAATGGCATGTGCGGAATGCCTTGGTGGTAGGTTGCACGGTTTGCAAGTTAGGCTACCGCGTGTGTGTTTGGCATGTGCCAATGGCATGTGCGGAATGCCTTGGTGGTAGGTTGCACGGTTTACAAGTTAGGCTACCGGCGTGTGTGTTTGGCATGTGCCAATGGCATGGGCGGAATGCCTTGGTGGTAGGTTGCACGGTTTGCAAGTTAGGCTACCAGCGTGTGTGTTTGGCATGTGCTAATGGCATGTGCGGAATGCCTTGGTTGGAGGTTGCACGGTTTGCAAGTTAGGCTACCAGCGTGTGTGTTTGACATGTGCCGATGGCATGTGCGGCCATGTTGACCTAGTTGCAAGTCTTGCAAGCCTAGGGCGCTATGTTTGGCGTGGGCCAAAGGTATAGCGCCTTGGAAGTATGGCTTGCGACACGTGTTGGCATGTGCCAATGGCACTTGCGGCCATGTTGACCTAGTTGCAAGTCTTGCAAACCTAGGGCGCTATGTTGGGCGTGGGCCAAAGGCATAGCGGCTCGGAAATATGGCTTGCGGCACGTGTTGGCATGTGCCAATGGCACGACGGCCATGTTGACCTAGTTGCAAGTCTTGCAAACCTAGGGCGCTATGTTTGGCGTGGGCCAAAGGCATAGCGGCTCGGAAATATGGCTTGCGGCACGTTTTGGCATGTGCCAATGGCACGTGCGGCCATGTTGACCCTAGTTGCAAGTCTTGCAAACCTAGGGCGCTATGTTAGGCGTGGGCCAAAGGCATAGCGGCTTGGAAATATGGCTTGCGACACGTGTTGGCATGTGCCAATGGCACGTGCAGCCATGTTGACCTAGTTGCAAGTCTTGCAAGCCTAGGGCGCTATAATTGGCGTGGGCCAAAGGCATAGCGGCTTGGAGATTTGGCATTGTTGCCATGGTGCGCGAGGTGCGGCTTGGTTTTGGCATTGCTGCCATGGTCTTGCAGATATGCGTCTTGGTTTGGCATTGTTGCCATGGTGCGCGGTGCGGCTTGGTTTTAGCATTGTTGCCATGGTGCGCAGTGCGACTTGGTTTGGCATTCTTTGCCATGGTGCGCGAGATGCGGCTTGGTTTGGCATTGTTGCCATGGTGCGCGGTGCGGCTTGATTTGGCATTGTTGCCATGGTGCGCAGGGTGCGGCTTGATTTGGCATTGTTGCCATGGTGCGGCTTGGTTTGGCATTGCTGCCATGGTGCGCAGGGTGCGGCTTGGTTTGGCATTGCTTCCATGGTGCGCAGTATGCGGCTTGGTTTGGCATTGTTGCCATGGTGCGCAGGGTGCGGCTTGATTTGGAATTAGGGTTCTGTGTTGAAAACCCTAATTTGGTATTTTGAAAAAATACCCCTATTAATTATTTACACCCGAGTTAAATGCTCTTAGTTAATGTGTTGCGGGTAACACTAGGTCATGGGGTTTTACGATTTTACCCCTTGTTTAAAAACCACCATCAACATTAAGTCCCCCGCTTGCTCGGACAGGGGCTTTGTTGCGAGGTAAGCATAAGATGGTGATGGGACTATCAACAACAAACCGTAAAAAGAATTGAGGGGCTTGTCGACCTTTTATAAATAGGATTTGGAATCCTTGCCTCTGAGGAGTTTGCACAAATCGGGAGGTCAGGCACAATTGGTGGGGCCAGTGCAGCTTGGGCGACGTTGGGAAGTTGGCGTGAGTTGGGAAACCGAGTGTGCTAGGCTGGTGAGACCGGCGCGATGTGGAAGCATCGCGCGCTTGTAGGCGTGACTTGGGAAATTGCATGTCTTGGATGGTGGGGCGGCGCAATGTGGAAGTCATGCGTGCTTGCGAGCGTGACTTGGGAAATTGCGTGTCTTTGGGTCTGGTGGGGCCGCGCAATGTGGAAGAAATGGAGTGCGTGCTTTGCGGGCGTGACCGATGTAAACAAGGAGGGGTTTCTTCCGATAGCAAAGTTTCCTTATCTTGCTTTCCTTCACGTGCGGCTTCCATTAGGGCATCATCCATGTCAAAAATCTGGAAGCATTATGTCTTTCATTGCTCCCTTTCCTTTTTAAGGTTAAAACCATTTCATACCCAACGCGAATGTGTCGTCTCCTTTGTTTGAGAAGGGTTCTTCCCGTTGATTCCCCTTTTCCTTTGCTTTGCTTTCTGCGTTTTCTTCTTCTCCTTTGTTCACGCCATCCTCTTTTTATATGTGTATAAACAGGATGGAACTTGATTATCTTTCCATTTCTTGCAGTGTATGATGGGATCTTCCAGAGACGGCCGTGCCTTTAACTTTTTGGAAAAGGACTTCAGAATCGGTGGAGATCGATCTTCTTCTCTTGAGGAGGTATTGGTTGGGGTTGAATCTTTGTTCCGTGAAGCTAACGAAATTATTAAGGACCTCCCTTCCATCTATCCTCACGAAGAACAGGTGCATGTTCGGACTCTCTTGGGTTCAGTGGACGCGGAGGAGAACACCATGATTCTTGATTTTGATGCGAATGAATCAAAAAACTTCCATCGAAGTGTCGATGAGAAAACTTTCGAAGGAGTACATGATAGAAGCGAGACATCCTTTGAAGTTGATGTCAAATATGTTATTGATGATACCGGAGGGGTCATGGTGGCGTATCTTTGGAATAGTTGTCGGGAGGACACTGCTTTGCTGGGTCGCTTCGGGATGGGATGTTGAGGTTGCTTGGCCACAAAATCCGGCCGAATGGAACCTTTGTTGCCCGAAGGATTCTTTGGGGAAGTGCTTGAAGATAGCTTTGCGGAAGAGACTGCGCTCCATCCTTCGAGGGCTAGTTCCTCCTTTTGTTTTTCTCATTATTTGCTTAGTTCCCGATGTTTTTTTTTTTTTTAAACACATCTTTCCTTCTTCTTCATCAAGAACCTTTTGTTTCATATATATATATTTTTTGAAAAGGGTTGTTGTATGATGGCCCTGTAATGGTTTTCTGGGTTCTTCTGATGTGTTTCTCCGATATCTGAAGGATTCGCTTGGGAAGAGATATATTTATTTTTTTATTTATTTTTATTTTTTTGACGAAAGGGGAGATCTCCAGGGAAAAATACAAACGGTGTATTCATCCTGGGGAAGTACAGCTATTAAGAGGAATGATTTAAAGGAAGTACTGAAAAAAGAAGTGATTGGGAAGTACAGCATTTAGGGATTGGGTTCCTTGAGCCATCGCGAGTGAACTATCACGCCTTCAGGTGTGTCGGTATTGGTGAGCTTGCAATATCCTCCCAAGAGGGTATCCGCAACTGTGCGGCTAGCTCGCCTTCACCTTCCTCGGGCAAATCCATCTTTACTTGTCATCCTCCCAACTTGAAACGAGCTTTCCTTAACCACTATATCTCCGATTGAAAACGGGTTCAGACGTCGTGTAACCATTTGAGCCTTGGCTTCGTTGGTTTCGCTAGAAGATTCCAAGCTTCTTGCAAAGTGTTCGAATGGTCCAGCTCTCCATTCACATTTTTTGACAGCATTTGTGCCGGTTGTTGCGCCGAGTCCCCATGACGGAAAGGGGGAAGGAAAGACTGGTTGCAGAAAAGGTTGCTTGGTCAGACTTACTTTCATTTGAAAACCATGAGCTAGCGCCAACGGGTCTTCTCCGGATGTCTGGGTTTCTTCAGTAGTTTGTTGATGCGATAACCAGTGGGATGCTTTGTTGGAATTTCCTTCGGGCGTGGACGTTGGCGGAGGGCGCACATCCAATTTCGCTTTGTTGTCGAGTACCCATAAACGTCCCAATATCATGTCGTGATCTAGTTCTTTGACAATATGGAATTTGCTATGTGTTATAGCCTCTCCCATCTCGATCTCTAAGTTGATGTAGCCATGCGTGTTCAAAGCTTCTCCTCTCAAGTCCTTAATCACGGACGGAAATAGGTAGCGTCTTGTTTTGTAAATCCTGCTGCCTTGAAGGTGTCTTGAAAGTAATGATGTTGTGGTAGGAGGCCGTGTCGATGAGCGTGTCGTCAAATTCGTTACCTCTTAAACGGGACGTGGTCGGCGGTCCCAGTTCTCACGCCGCTGTTTGGGAAGCTTGGGCCCTTGGCGTGGATTCCGAGGAGAGAAAAATCCGTTTGCGGATACAACACGATTGAGAGAGCTGCGAAAATATCTTGGCGCTGGACCTTGGAAAGATAGAGAATTTCGCATACATGTCGCATCATGGATTGCACGGTCTCGTGTCGGAGTCCCCGAGGAACCGCGGTTTCTTATTGGTAGTGGGTCTCGATGCACTCTTTCGTCTCCTAGTTGGAGTTCTCCTGCTTCTATCCTTTCTTTGAAAATATGCTTGATCTGTTGCAATCGCTAGTTGGGTGGTGAACGAACTTTGTGGTAATGGCAGTATTTGGGGTTCGCCATCTCAGCCTCAGTTGGTGGCCGTTTGAGCGGTGCCAATCTGATGACATCATCTTGAACCCAGGCTTCTAGGAGGTCAATCACCTCCTCGATGGGGAATGGGAAATCAAGGGTATTTCATTTGGTCTCACGATGCTGCACAGGAGTTTTAGTGACGATCTTCCGTTGCGAGGGTTCCGTTCGCCGGCGCTTCACGTTTCGGCTGGTGGCTCGTAGTTGCGGCTTTCCTTTTCCCTCTTTCGTTCACTATGTTCACGGAGGATGAGACGACATTAAATTGTTTCTTTGATGAGGCGCCTACTCCCGCGAGTTTCACATGCGTCTTGATTCGAGTTGGCCTAGTCCTTTCCCGGTATCTTTGATGCTGTTGTTGCGAGATCGTCTGGCGGCCTCATGGAGTTCGGAGAATGTTTGGAAACGCAAGTTTTCTAGCGGGCGCGGTAGATTGGGACCATACCGTTGATGCATGCGTTTACCAATTGTTGCTTGCTCGGTCACGTTTGGGTCGTGACGATCGAGTGCTTGAACCACGAACCTTTTGACGAAATCATTCGGATGTTCGTTATCCCACCGGGTACATTCTCCCGAGGTCCTAAAAGGTAACTTGTTGGGACACGAAGAAATACTTCTGTAAAACGCGGTGACCATGCTACTCCAGTTGGGAATGTTGTTCGGTGGGATGCTGTTGTACCATGTATACACCCTTCCGGTAAGTGATTTTGAAACTTCCCTTAAACGAAGAACGTGATTGTATTCATGTTCGCCCAAGGATTCCAGGAAAGGAGAAACATGTTCGCGTGCATTCCGGTACCATCGTACGGGGGTAAATTGAGGGAGGAGTACCCCCTTGGGAGAGGGATTCTCTGTATTTCGGATGGGTAAGGGGTTGGTGATGATGTACATCGAACTCATCATGCTTGATTCGGTCACGTAGGAGTTGTTCCAAATCTACTATCGTGACGAAGTTGGAAGGTTGATTTCTTTCCAACGGGACTCTAGTGCGAGTTTCTTCATCCGTGGAGCGTGCCTGTAGAGGTGCGGCGTCGAGGTTGTTGGAGATGCTTCTGGCGTCTCGGGAGGATGCGACTCACGGGGTAGTCGCTGCTGTCGGGGTTTTGAGAAAGGTGAGCACCTCCTTTTGTGTTGAAACCATGTCCATGCAGGCTCGCGAGCGTCTCCGTCGTTCAATCAAATCGGCAATGGTGACGTAAGGCGACTTCCTCTGGTCCCTACGGTCTCTCGTCCCCGTCAGCGGGTAATGCTTGGAACCTTAGTTGCTCGGAGGCGCCATCTTTGGAAGAAGCATTCGGGGTCGTGGTGGCGGCCCTAGCTGCGTGACTGGGGCGTGACACCGAAGAGATATTCTCGTTGCCGTGATTAGAGGGTTGTGCGAGAGACGCTAGAGGAGGCGGCTGCTCTGCCACAGTGATAGGCGGTGTTACACTTAAGGGAGTGAATTCGATGTTCTTTGTTGTCACCGTGGTGAAGTAACAACGTTATGGGAGAGACGCCAACATCGGGGATGCGTTACCACTGATGTTCTCGGCAGCCGCTCGGATCCGAGTTCCACCATGTTGGGATTTGACGTTCGGAAAATGAAATCGGGAGTTGGAGTTGGTATTGTAGCCGATAGATCAATCCTCCATTGTGGTCGCCAATTGTTTATGGGTAAAAATCGTTTCTGCGATTTCGGTAAATTCGGTAGGTGAGTGAAAAAGCTGGTTCAAACCCTAAACAAATGTGCCGCACGTGAGCACTTTATAGATTCGAGAGATCAATCCGTACAAGTCCGGCCTAAACCAAGAAATGGCCGTTCCCAGGACTTGCTTCGGTCACAAAGTGGAGGAGAAGGGTTGATTTGGGGAGGGAAGCAAAGAAAGGTGTTGAGGAGAGTAGTATCTCGACTTGTATCGAAAGTGAAAGCTTAGGAATCTTGCAAGAGATGAAAGCTTTTTGGGAGAGCTTGCAAAGTTGCCTTTAGAGTGTAAGTGTAGTATATTTCTCCCGACCGAGACTTGTTTTTACGGTGGAAATAGGTAAGACCTATTTATACAAGTCGAGATTGAAACGTGCCCTGGCCTCATGAAGGAAGAGAGTAAAGGGTGAAATAATGGGAGGAGGTGGTAACCGCATGGTTTAATGGGCGAAAACGTTTTTCACCATTATTTCCTCTTTTATTTGACCGCTTTATTCCTTTTCACGCTTTCTTAATGTGAGCGTAGTGTACGTTGCATCTTGTGACCGCCAAACCAAAACCCTAAAGAAGCATCCCCAGTTTGTGTCGATGTCTCGAGTGTTGGTTGCATCTTGAGTGCAAGTGGCGGCCTAGTGGCGTGTGGGCATGTGCGAATGGCATGTGCGGAATGCCTTGGTGGTAGGTTGCACGGTTTGCAAGTTAGGTTACCGGCGTGTGTGTTTGACATGTGCCAATGGCATGTGCTTGAATGCTTTGGTGGTAGGTTGCACGGTTTGCAAGTCGAGCTACCAACGTGTGTGTTTGGCATATGCGGAATGCCTTGGTGGTAGGTTGCACGTTTGCAAGTTAGGCTACCAAATGTGTTTGGCATGTGCCAATGGCATGTGCGGAATGCCTTGGTGGTAGGTTGCACGTTTGCAAGTTAGGCTACCAGCGTGTGTGTTTGGCATGTGCCAATGGCATGTCTTGAATGCCTTGGTGGTAGGTTGCACGGTTTGCAAGTTAGGCTACCCCGGCGTGTGTGTTTGGCATGTGCGAATGCCTTGGTGGTAGGTTGCACGGTTTGCAAGTTAGGCTACCAGCGTGTGTGTTTGGCATGTGCGGCCATGTTGACCTAGTTGCAAGTCTTGCAAGCCTAGGCGCTATGTTTGGCGTGGGCCAAAGGCATAGCGGCTTGGAAGTATGGCTTGCGACACGTGTTGGCATGTGCCAATGGCACATGCGGCCATGTTGACCTAGTTGCAAGTCTTGCAAACCTAGGGCGCTATGTTGGGCGTGGGCCAAAGGCATAGCGGCTGAGAAATATGGCTTGCGGCACGTGTTGGCATGCGCCAATGGCACGTGCGGCCATGTTGACCTAGTTGCAAGTCTTGCAAACCTAGGGCGCTATGTTTGGCGTGGGCCAAAGGCATAGCGGCTCGGAAATACGTGTTGGCATGTGCCAATGGCACGTGCGGCCATGTTGACCTAGTTGCAAGTCTTGCAAACCTAGGGCGCTATGTTTGGCGTGGGCCAAAGGCATAGCGGCTCGGAAATATGGCTTGCGGCACGTGTTGGCATGTGCCATTGGCACGTGCGTCCATGTTGACCTAGTTGCAAGTCTTGCAAACCTAGGGCGCTATGTTTGGCGTGGGCCAAAGGCATAGCGGCTCGGAAATATGGCTTGCGGCACGTGCGGCCATGTTGACCTAGTTGCAAGTCTTGCCAACCTAGGGCGCTATGTTTGGCGTGGGCCAAAGGCATAGCGGCTCGGAAATATGGCTTGCGACACGTGTTGGCATGTGCCAATGGCACGTGCGGCCATGTTGACCTAGTTGCAAGTCTTGCAAACCTAGGGCGCTATGTTGGGCGTGGGCCAAAGGCATAACGGCTTGGAAATATGGCTTGCGACACGTGTTGGCATGTGCCAATGGCACGTGCAGCCATGTTGACCTAGTTGCAAGTCTTGCAAGCCTAGGGCGCTATAATTGGTGTGGGCCAAAGGCATAGCGGCTTGAGATTTGGCATTGTTGCCATGGTGCGCAGGGTGCGGCTTGGTTTGGCATTGCTGCCATGGTGCGCAGTATGCGGCTTGGTTTGGCATTGTTGCCATGGTGCGCGAGTGCGGCTTGGTTTGGCATTGTTGCCATGGTGTGCGGGGGTGCGACTTGGTTTGGCATTCTTTGCCATGGTGCTGCGATATGCGGCTTGGTTTGGCATTGTTGCCATGGTGCGCGAGTGCGGCTTGATTTGGCATTGTTGCCATGGTGCGCGTGCGGCTTGGTTTGGCATTGTTGCCATGGTGCGCGAGGTGCGGCTTGGTTTGGCATTCTTTGCCATGGTGCGCGATATGCGGCTTGGGTTGGCATTGTTGCCATGGTGCGCAGGGTGCGGCTTGATTTGGAATTAGGGTTCTGTGTTGAAAACCCTAATTTGGTATTTTGTAAAAATACCCCTATTAATTATTTACACCTGAGTTAAATGCTCTTAGTTAATGTGTTGCGGGTAACACTAGGTCATGGGGTTTTACGATTTTACCCCTTGTTTAAAAACCACCATCAACACCCGGAAAAAAAAAAAAAAAAAACTCGTGAAATTCAGCGAGTTAAAAGTAGCCCTTAGAAATAAAAATGTCTCCGTATGCCAAAAAAAAAAAAAAAAGAGTAAGCAAACCAAGTTAGTCAGTTTAAGAGCAAGTTAAGTGACTGCCCAGTAAGAGTGATAGCCCAAGAGCTACACCAAAATTTCCTTTAAAATTTCTGCTTAGGTGAAATCTCCTTCCTCCGTTAAAATATAGAAAAATATAAAATAAAAATCGAATTTTCCATCCTCGCAAAGAGATGCACACAAGAGTGCATTTCTAAAGAAAAATTTGAGGGAAGAGAGCATCAAAGAATGCCTCCTCAAATAACAGAGATGGCAAAAAAAAAGGAGTCATCCTGTAAAAATATTCTACTCACAAAGTTGAGTGGGAGGAACCTCTGAACCTACAATGGTTAAGTTTCGTGAAAGGCGAGGAATATCAACAGAAGGCAAAGCCTCTGAATTTAAGACGGTCAAGTTCGGTCTAAACCGTGAAGGAGAAGGAGAAATTCGGCACAAGATGGAGCCTCAGCTAAAGCTAAAGAAGACATACAAAAGCTATGGAGACGAGTACACGGAGAAATTAAGACGAGATGATATCGACATGACTACTACGAGCATAAGCAGCTAAGGGCGAGCTGAAATTGGGTGAGATTGAAATTAAATACCATTACAAATTAAGAGGGGTGTTAGAACATGTAATTTGTAATTGTGCAAATTAAAAATAAAAAACGTGGGAAATGTACTTTACTTATAAATGTCTAGAAACATCTAGACAAAGCCTAGAGAACAGCTAATTTTAGAAAAGTCCAGCAAAATATTATAAACTCGGTTGTATGAAAAATCTAGAATAAGTCTAGTGAATACTAGACTAGTCAGTGAACTTTCTAGATGAGAAACTCTAGATAAAACTAGAGTAAGTAATGACGGTTATGTAAGCCTATAAATAGGCAAGCCCAATTCATTTGTATTCAAGCAAGCAAGAATCAGTTAATACAAAGTTCAAGTTACAAAGTCCTTGCTTCCACCTTCACTATTAGAGTTCTAGGAGCTCTATACGAGCAACACCACTATGCTCGTATACCTCCGCAAATATTATTCAATGTCAAAATTATAAGAATTTTTAACAGTAAGGAGGAATTGGGAAAGAAACCTGGCGGCTGAAGATTAGGGAAGAGGTTCAATGAGTTTATTATGAGACACCATGAACTCATTGACCTTCCTGTTGGTGGTGGGATCTAATATGCAAAAGGACCCTTTATCATGTAGCCAGATGGGGTGCTTATCTCTTATGCACTGGAATTCTGGAAGATAAAATTTCAAATTCAGCTCAGACTATACTGTTGAGCGCACTGTATACACGAACTACCTAAAAAGAAAACCCAACTAACCGTTTGACTCATGGACCCATCATAACTCATCTTTCAATTGAAAAAAAGAATGAGAATCTTTGGTTGAGGAAAGCACCAAGTGAACTAGGCTACTCACTTTGTCAATTTCTCTAAATTATGCTCTTAACTCATTTTTATGCCTGTCCTAGTTTTTGATTATTTTCCTATCCAATATATCCCCGTAAGCTCCTGCTATACAGAAATGACAACATTAACCTTATTATTGTTCTTGAAATTGTGCGGCAATGGGAGATAATCCAACACTAGAAAGGGGCAATATTTGTACATTGTGCTAGTTGAAAGCTTCACCTTCCTTAACGTCGGTTAGCAGTTGTTGTCTTGCAATTTCAAAACCATTTGGTTTTTGTTAATTGGAGAAGTTGTGGACAAATGAAAGGGCATGTTGATTAAGAGAGGGAGTACGTGTATATGTAAGTGAAGTGAAGCGAGTGAGTTGAGAGTATATCAAGATAGAAGAGATGGTCATTTGGAGGTTGAAGACTTGGTGTTTGTTCAAGAACACCGGCATGTTCATTCGTTCAAAGCGTTTCGCCTTTGCTATAACTTCTCGACTTACGCATAAAAAAAGGTAAAATTGTACTCCAATATAATTCTGATCTCTCTATCTCTATTTAGATTCATAAATGTGCAGGATTAGTTGGTTTATATTTTTGATAATATGGAAATTTCAGGTGGAAAGCATTATATATTGGGGAAACTTTACAACGAAATGGAGTCGTTCAGAGGATATCTAGACATACAAGTGATGTGGGAGATGCTTCAATCATCTTCTAATCCTCCAGCACCCAAAACCAAATTCAATTTCATTAGTACCTACAAAACTACAATTTGTACCACAAGACGTTCATCTAATCTGTCATGGAGTTGGAGATTTTGCTTCATGCCAGCTTAAGCAAAAACGGTTTCTCTGCTAAGTGCTGCTATGTAGTCTGTACTACATTTGTATGGCTCATACTTGAACATGTTGCTATACTAGTGTATGAGACACGGGTATGAGTAATGAATCAAATTGGAAGCTTTCACATTCTTGGTTCCATGATCATTTACCTGTCTACAGGTTTCTAAATCTATTCAACAGAATGATCATTTAATGCACATCGATACATACCACACAGAAAAATCTACTTAAGATCTTCTAAATGTTAGTATATATGTGGTATTTTGGATTTAGAGATATTCGTTTAGGCCGTTACTTTTTAGGTACGAGCGTAAGACTATTTCCCCAAAATAATCAGTATTGATTCTCATTTAATGCACATTAATACCACAAAAAGAGCTATATAATTAAATCGAACAAATTAGCTCATAAATAAACTACATGATATAATGAAATATTCACAAATTAGCTTCCTTATGTTCTTTGTCCTAATTTCGTTTAGTTTTATACACTATGTAGATGGAAAGAAAATCATATCAAAAGCAGAAGAAGATGATTTAGAAATTGAGAGACAGCTAAGAGTTTTAAACAAAAAACCAGTTAAAACCATTATAGTAAGTAATTTCTGCTTCAGTTCATGTTCAAGTGTTAAAATTATGATATTAGACTGGTAGATAATGATAAACATGACTCCGAGTTTGAGTTTTCTTGAATTCATTGTTCATGTCAGTTGTTTCTTTCTAATGTATTTTTTTTTTCCTGTATCTCAGAATGAGGCTGGTGACGTAATAGATTGCATAGACATTTATAAGCAACCGGCATTTGATAATCCACAGCTCAAGGATCATAAAATCCGGGTAAGATAAAAATCATTTTGTGTACAGATAATTTATATCAGCTCTTTTTCATTGAATTCGTCTTCATCTCTGATAGTCACTATAACTCACAGACTTCAACATTTTTACTTCACATGATGAAAATCCAACCAAATTTTTATATATATAGGTCCATAATTACGAGAATTTTTTTGATGGGGACGTTTTTTGAAGGAGGCATGGGGGGTCAATGATATGGTGACACGTGCACTTGATATCAATGAATTTTGTTTCCAAAAATATAAAAGAAGTTTATTTTTAGAGAGAAATTTGTTTTCTTAATTGGTGTTGGTGTTTTTGGAAACAAAATTCATTGATATCAAGTGCATGTGTCACCATATCATTGGTCCCACATGCCCCCTTCAAAAAACGCCACCATCAAAAATTTTCTCCATAATTACAAATTGTTATACCATACAGATACAATTTGATACTGATTATGATAATAATAAGTGACATTCCGATAAATTTGACATTTAAATATACATAGATGAATCCAAGCTCAATTCCGGGAGAGAAAAGAAGTAAAAATGTTTCATCATCCTCTATCTTTGGTGGGCTTCAAAGGGCACGATGTCCTTTAGGGACAGTACCTATCCGCAGAACAACCAGAGAAGATTTGGTTAACGCTAAATATTTCGCAAAAAAATCCGAACCAATCGATGCAAACGGTTATCCTAACATCGGTAACAATGTGAGTTATATATTTTTGTCTACGCATTCTAATGATGAGCTCATATCATTTGATTGTATAAATTTATTAGTTTTGTGTTGTAGTTTGTCTCTGTAGAAGAAGACATCCAATGGAAAAAATATTTCGGAGCCGCGGCTTATATGTCTATACATAACCTCACAGTACGTCCTGACCAGTACAGTACTTCTCAGATTTGGATTGCGAACTCAACCCAACCGGATTTAAATAGTATTCAATTCGGAATAATGGTATGTTTTTGTTTTTTCATTTTTTCCTTTTACTATATATATATATATGTCAGATTGATCCTCTCTTCTTAACAAAAAAGTCTCACTGTATTGGGTTATGCCATAAAATTTTCAGAAATGTCCTTCCGTATTCGCGGCTGGTGATAGTCGCACTCGACTATTTGGTTATTGGGGTGTTGTAAGTTTTGGTTTTAGTTCTTTTTCTATTTAAAATCTTCTCCAACATTTGTTGTATAATCTGAATTCTAAACTCATCGGCACCTTAATTACCAATTCTTTTTTATTACTAATTTTACAGAAGGTTGGACAACAAACTACTGGTTGTTATAATATGTTGTGCGAGGGCTTCGTTCAAGTCAGTGAGGACATACATTTAGAACATCCGTTTACGCAGTCGTCAATATATGGGCAAAGAATATATGATGTGTATCTGAAGGTATACCAGGTAATGCTGTATTTAAGATATTTTTCTTCGCCAGTAATTTTTATTCTTATTCATCTCTAAATGCATAAGGTTTACTGAACGTTGATAGGTTCAAGAAGTTGGTGACTGGTGGTTAAGCGTGGGACCGAATGCTGTGAACACTGAAGATGTAGGATACTGGCCGGCTGAGATTTTTACACATTTAAGAAGCAGTGCATCAGCTGTACGATTTGGTGGAAATGCAGGATCATTATCTCAAGCATCAAGTCCGCCGATGGGAAACGGATATTTACCTCAACTTCTAGACTATAAGAAGACAGCTTTCATGAGGCAAATGAAGTATATAAACGAGATGGGAAACCCCGCTCACCTAGATCCACGCTCAGTGCGAACCATAAATGGTGCAGTGCCGCAATGCTATGATATTAAGTTTGCTGGTCAGTTAGCGGGTTCGGGGAACACTATGGCGTATGGTGGACCTGGTGGTATCTGTAACTAGTATAATGAGAATGTGATTATAGATTGATGGAAACCACCGGAATGATAATATTAATTTTGAGATTGTAATAACTTTGTTGTTTTGAATATGGCAGCTAAAATCCTTCTATTGCTCTGTCCAAATTTCAAATGCTAGTTCTTTATCCAATAATGAACCGAGAAGGTCACCTTGTTGAACACCCTTCCCCGAAGACAAGACATACTAAGACAGACTCATTAGGCCTATTCCCAAGCACATGCCAACACATGATATTTGACATATATGCACCCACTATGGGTATGCCAAATTGCCAAACTCATATGCCAATATGTTTTTCCTGACATATAGGCATACACGACAGAGTTACCAGCGAGCGATAGAGTCTCGGTCGCTCGATGGTCAACACAACGCTCGATGGTCATTAACTCGACAGCGATAGTCACGCTGTCGCTCGCTACTATGATAATCGCTAATCGGATCTTCATCTAACGGCTACCATTTTAACCCCTATAAATACCTGTTTTCTACCAATTCTAATTCCAACCGAACTTCAAATTCATTTCTTCATGCCTAGTGCTCGCATAACTGAAGTGGATTTTACTCCAGAGGAAGATGTTTCTCAAATTTGATGTTGGGTTTTAGTTGCAAGCGATAGAGATTTCACTTTAGAGACTTTTAATTTATGGGACACTGTGTTTCATAAGTTTACGGAGTTAAGTCATGTAAATCCAACAAGAACAAATGAGTGTCTTCAAAATCGTTATTGTTTCATCAATGACAATGTTAGAAAGTATCAGCAAATTATGTGGTTGATAAAAGGGGATAATCCTATGTTATCAAATGAAGAACTAAAAATTAGAGCTCGTACCAAATTCGCCGAAGACAATGGAAGATGGTTTAGTCATGACGAATGTTATGAACTCTACAATATTCATGTGCAGGGATTCAAATTATAAGTATCGTGTTATGCAATCAAGGTTATTTTTTAATGAAATGTAAAACTGGTTTCAATCTGAATATATTAATTTAAAAGATAGTTTCCATTAATTCTTAATCTAAAAAACAAAATTACATTTCACATTTCAACTAAAAGATTACATTTTAAACTAATCATTTCCTTGTCCGTTTCCTCCCTGACCAAATATCCAATTGCCTGCATTTTCTGGATCCATAGAGTTGTTCAACAAATTAGTTATGGTGCCGGTTTGAGACTCACTTGATGCTTGAGTCTCATCAGAATCACTATAGCCTTGATAAGCAATGGGATAAGGGGGTATGGGAACACGATACACATCTTGAAATACGTGTGGTTGATATTGTTGCTGGTTGAAATGCTGATGAGGTTGAGGCAATTGGAGTATACAGATTTGTTTGCCTAACTACTTCCATGTTCACAACACCACCTGGAGTCATTATGTCAGTTTGCAAATGACTAAACATACGTGTAGGAGTTGTATCCAAGCCAATGTTTTCTTCACCACCACGTACTCCTTGACTATCTAACACCATGTTTGGGGTTAAACTTTCTGGTACCACTTCCATAGGACGACGTCTCAATCTTCTTTCACGACTTTGATGACTTCTACGACTTTGTTCACTTTGCTGACTTCCACCTGGACTCATTCCTCTACCAGCTCCTGTAACACTGGGACTCAAATGAGTCATTCCTCTACCAGCTCCTGTAACACCGGGACTCATTCCCCTACTACTACTTCAACCATCATTACCCTCAAGTACTTGACTCATATCAAACATCAAGATTTCCCTCAATTTTTGCATCTCATCCAAGTGCATATTCTGAAATCCCTGAAATAGAGCCTCAAAATCGTTCAACCGATCTCGAATCTTTCAACTCAGTAGCATTGACCCGAAGTATGGATAAGTCCGAGTAGGTGCACTAGAAACAATTGGATAAGTAACAATCTCTCCAGATGTGCTGGATATAGTCTTTACTTCCCAAGAAAATGGTGGCATTTTTGACGATGAACTTTGAGAAGGATATGCAAATGCGTCACCCGTCTCTGGTGGAGGTTGGAAAAGAAGAAATTCATTGTTGATAAGCATGTAAATGCTACATTTTATACCCATATTTATATTAGATAGGATACAATATTTTAGTTACTAATACTATTTTAGTGCTTTTGTAGAAAGTACAAGTGAATTCGATCATCCAGCGAATAAACAACATAATGTGAGACTTAATGGTGTTTATGCGACAAAAATGGCAAAATGTGGTTGGCACTGGTACTTCCATATATCAAGAACCATGATGGTGAAATGTGGTTGGCCTGGTATTTCCATGTATCGACAACCACAATGATCAAATATGTTGGCCTGGTATTTCTATATATCGAAGAACACTTATTACGCTGGCTGGTATTTCTATATATCAAAGAAAGACACTTATTACGCTGGCCTGGTATTTCTATATATCAGCAGCCGGGTTGGCTCTGGTATTTCCATATATCGGCAACCACAATGATGAAATGGGTTGGCACAGTATTTCCATATATCGGCAACCACAATGACAAAAATGATAAAATGTAGCTAGCTTTGGTATCTCCATATATATCAGTGACATAGAATTGTTTTCATTGAGGCGAGGCAAAAACGCAGCAAAGGAATTGAAATCAAAGTGGGGTTGGCACATGGAAACTGAAAATGGGAACTATTTTATCTTTCTTACTTTATTACAAATATATTCCACCGAGAAAGATAATTTATTTGTCATGTGATGAATTAATTGAGGAATATTTACACGTGACTATTTTGGAAATAAAGTAACTCTTTCTTCATTTGGGAGATTTTGGAAATAATGGGAGTTTATTTTTCTTTGGAAGAACGAGGTGGCAATACTATTTGGGGAAAGATACTGATGACGACATCAACTTGCTTCATTGAATAATTTATTTTGATACTTTGTTAATGAAATAAAAGAAAAGGAAGGTGAATAAGAAGGGAGGTGACTATTTGATAGGGGGACCCCGGCCATAGTGCCGCAAGGAGAGAAGGGTTTTGAAGTTTTATTTTTGATTCTTCATTTTTCATTAGCTAGAGTTTAATTTTAATATGTTTATGGCTTTTGAGAAAGCCATGTCTATCTAGAGACATGTTAGAGTTTAGGTAGAAACCAATTTTATTGTGTAAACTCTACATTGATATGCTTAATAATGATTTGATTGATTAATAGTTCTTCTTCATATAGCTTGGTATTTAATCGTTTATGTGATTTTCTTGATTATTTATGCTTTTGAATTGATATTTCGTGCTTCGGTTAAATCCCTAGACGTGGTATGCAAGGATTGATAGGTAATGCTTTAGAATCACTACCCATGAAGCGAAAGAAACTATAGGGGAGAAACAATATTTGATAATGCATGGAATATATTTTTAAAGATTAGTAGAGTTTGCATAGTTAATTGGTGGAAATCGAAGACCCTAGCAACCCATTCTCATTTTGTTTATTGTTAGAATTATTTTTATCTCGTTTTGTTTCAAATTTCTGAAAATCGTTCAAACATCATCTCGTTGGTTACTTAATTTTTGATATTAGTTGGTAGAGTATTTCACACTTCTCGTGGGAAAGACCCGCATTTGCTATCGATACTACAATTGACCCGTGCGCTTGCGGATATAACTAGGTTTTATTTAATCGTTAATTTGGTCATATAAAATCTACATGAATTGTCAAGTGCCAACCTACCTAAATCTGGGAAATCCATCCGACCCAAACTTTGCGGTTGCATAGCAATATTTGGCTTGAAAATAGTGTTATACCAAGATAGGTACTCATTTCTGTCCATCAGCTCCTGGATAAATTCATCAGCTTCTTTCCAATGATGACCTTCCCTTATCAATTTGAAGTAATCGTCTGTTGAAACATTTGAACTGGGATAAGGGTTGACAGCTATCACTGATCTTCCTTGCAACAGAAGAAGATGTCTTTCACCATAATACCAAACACCCTTCTCAAAAATAGGTCTGTATAACACCATCCTTCTAAGGCTTAACTGTACCATTCTCTGAGCTAGTTCTTCTTGGATCTCAGGTAGTGATTCGTATGGCTGGGAAACAAGGTTATGGCTTGTTGTACTCAACTGCTGAATCTTAGGAACAATAACAGCATGTTGACCATCTTCAATCTATGCAGCTTCCCAATTTTCGGAATCATATTTCTATATGATCAAAAATACATTCGTATGATTCTTAAGACAAGGTTTCGAAACACGGAAATATGTATACCCACAATACTGAAAATAATAACATTCAGCAGGTTAATAAGTTTTCCATATGAAAATGACAAATAAATACATAATGTGAAAAATATTGGTTCTTACCTCCGAGAACTCCCCAAAAAAGCATTAAAACTATCTTTACCACACGTCGAGTTATCACCGGGCCATGTAAATCTCGATAAAATCGCATACCCCAATCATATGTCGGGGTGCTTGCTCTAAATCTTCTAATGCTTCGAGAAACCCAATTAACACTCTTGAGCTAGAATTTGGAAACAGACATTGGCCTAATGTCCACAATACAAATGACGTTCTAGCTCCTCATAATGGTCGGGGATCAAATATTCATTACCAATGCCTGTTTTCATTCATTTTCCTAGCATAATTTGGAAAAACCTTTTCAACCCAGACACCTTCAACCCATGCGCTTTTATTTGTCTATATGTAGGATTTCCTTCTAATTCATTTGAATATAAAGGAAGTCTTTGTTTCCATCTACCGTTTGATAAACAATTTAGTCTGTTAAATGGAAGTAAGTTTGCTTGGCATGGCATTCCAGTTAACATGTTGTTGATGGTGTTTTTAGCTTAGGGTTAAAATCGTAAAACCGCACATCTGACATGACGTCACTACGACCACTAGCGCATTTATTGAATCAATCAGCATGCCTACGCAAGAATTACCGGGGTACCTTTATTTTGTATATGGGTCGTGTTCCACAGCAGAACCTGATGAGTGCCAAATAGTGCATATTTATACACCTTTTTATTGGCATTTTACTCATCTTTTGCGCTTAGAAATCGGATATTATCCCAGTTACGTGTTTTCTTCGTTTTCAAGAATAAATATTTGTATTAATTAATTTTGTGTTTTTAGGTAATAAATAAAGCTCGGAGAATCCGAGGAGCCAAAGAGCGAAGAATTGGAGTCAAGTGCCCAAGGAGCAGAAGCCAAGCCCGCGCAGCATCTTGATTGCAACCCAACAAGTAGCAACTCATCTACAAGACATGGGCTTGAGCCGAGCAACCGCGACCGGATCCGAGCCCGTCCACTCCAAACCGTTGAGATCTCTCTCATCCACATCCTACGGTCGCTCTGCCTCCTCATCAACCCTCGATGTACTCGCGCAACACCAGATCGCTCCAAAAAGCGGCTACCTCTCTCGGCCGTTCGGATCCTCCACCCGCTTGATCCTACGCTCATTTGAAGCATTCTTATCATCCCCATTGTTCGTGCCTCACAGCGAAGCCACCATACCCTATACCCTATCGACCCATACTCATTTCTCTTCTCATCTTCTCTTTCTTCTCTTCTCTCTTTCCCACGAGCTCTGCAAACCCAGCTCCTCCCCCATGCCTTTGCAGAGCCGCCTCACCACCACCAACTCCTTTATCTCTTCTGTCACCATTATTCAACCACTCCATCATTACCGCCATCACTCTCTCTCTCTCGTTTATCTCTTTCATGACTTCTTTACAAACCTAGAAGCTAGGTTAAAGATAAATAGAGTTTAGGGTTTTCACCAACTCCGTGGCTTGTTCGATTCGGAGGTCGAGAAGCATGAGTAGAGCCAACAACCGCGAATCAGAGTATGGGTTGAATTGTTTTTCAATTAATTTCATTTTTATAATGAATTAGGGTTTGGTTGATTTTAGAGGTATAAATACAAATCGAGGGGTTTGTGTAGAAACTACGCTGGATTAGCCAAGTCTTTGTCAATTAGATTTAATTTCTGTTTTTGTTGTTTTAATTTAGTTTGTTAGGGTTTCAATGAAACCCTAATTACGTGTATGATTTCAACTATATGTGAAGTATTCTTGCATGCTTAAACTATAAACTTGTCTTCAATCATAGTGCCCAAGGTTTTTCTCTCACAAT
The DNA here is from genome assembly GCA_023531295.1 of Papaver armeniacum. NCBI lineage: Eukaryota > Viridiplantae > Streptophyta > Magnoliopsida > Ranunculales > Papaveraceae > Papaver > Papaver armeniacum. The sequence continues at coordinate 1,730,895 of JAJJWW010000965.1, read as the reverse complement.
GGATGCCCTGTATCCATTGTAGTTAGGTTATAACTACTTTGAGTGTGTTGCAGCTCAATTTTTAGACCAAATGCTGATTCCCTTGACTAGTTGTACTTAATTAGACAACTAGTGCTCTGGAATCAACACTTTAAGTCTGTTCTTTGAAGCATTACGAGGGAGAGATAGGTGGTGGAATTGACACCCTGCCTTATCATTCACGGGAAAACAAGATCCTTAACTTAGTTAATCATACAATAGGAGTTAGAGGTGGATTTGCATACCTTAGCATTCTCTTGTCATTGTCTATACCTTAGTTTAGGTTCACTACACATTTAGCCGTATCGGCAACTCAAACCTCATAATTTTTGTTACGTCACTAGAATTCAGTTGAAGAAAGCCTTAGATCACCTTAGAGCACCACAAGTCCTTGTGGGATCGACTCGTACTTGCCGCGTCTCCGATAGACGCCGTGCACTTGCGGATTATAACATGTAGGCTTAAATTTATATACCTTTCGAGGCCTACCAAGTTTTTGGCGCCGTTGCCGGGGACTTGGCGAGTGCCCTGCTGATTTTTGTGCTTGTCTTTACTGAGTTCATATCCCCTTGTACATATGTGCTTTACATTATTGTTTTAGCTGTAATTTTTTCTTCACTGAACTTTGACCCCTGTACATATTTGTTTTGGGTTATTTGCTTTTAATCCTTTATCGGTATAGTGTAGCTGTTAGTGTTCTTATTGTTTGCATCTTTAATGCATCTTAGTTAGTTCATCATATTTGCACATCTGCATCTTTACCTAGTAATGTCATTTAGTGTAACCATCATCCATAATATCTCTCGCATCTTGTTAGCATCCCTCAGTAATCTATCCCATGATCCTATTTAGCCTTGTAGTTGTAGCTATAACTTCGTAATATCATTGCTAGCGATCTGCTCCACCTGTCGATCCAACTATCTCGGTCAACATCTGGCCTAGCTTAAGCTCATGCCAGCCTGACCTGGTGTATCAACTTTGTTTCATTTCAGCTGTGTCATATCAGCATAAAGCATCTTGGCATTTCTCATCTTGGATTAAGCTCAGACTCACTCCATTGTGACTGTGCTTTTGTGAATCTCAATCTGTCCTGAGTTGTAACTCAGGAGACTAATTTGAAGCATCTATCATGCTGTAGAGTAGTCATAGCAAATTGTGTTCAAACTATACACATCTTTTTGTCATTGCTTTAAACTTTGCAAGTCTGAGCACTAAAGCTTGCTGTTGAGACTACAGGTACCTGCAACATCTGCTGAGAAAAACCCAAGGAGTGGGAGAAAAAGCGCAAGGGGCCTGAGTCACAAAGCTCTGAGCAGACTGCAAACTCAGGTAAGTAACTCCATGACTCCACAGAATATGTTAAACTAGCATACACCCTTGTGTGAGCCTGTGTGAAACCACCTTGCTAGCCCCTGTGCCTTGTGTTGTGTGCTGATTTCCTTACTGTACATTGCCGTGAGCTCCCTTGCTAGCCCCCTGAAGCTGCAAGCTTGAGCTCCCTAGCATATTGTAATCCTGTCTTTGTGTGAACCATGTTATGCAAGATGCCACAGTAAATTGCATACCTGAGATTGTAAGCCATTGCGACGCATGCTATAACCTGTGCGAGGTGGTACACACACCCTGAGCATAACCTTGATCTGAGGAGCACTGAATGATTACCCTGTGAGCCTTGTGAGACATCCATGACCTGTGAACCATGTTTTGCATGCTAGGCTAGCTGCCCTGTACTTTATATAATCTACTCAGTCAATCAAGGTTGTTGACACACCTGAGTCAACTAAAATTGTAAGCCAAGCCCTGCACTACTCTGTGGAAACCTGTGCTGCCAATCTGTCTTTAGCTGCAGTGCCCTGTAGCTGCTATTTTGAGTTTAGCCTGTGAAAATCAAGTGGAGTCAACTGAGTGAGTTGACACAACATAGCCCTGAGCCTATGCATGTTTTTCTTTGTTAATCACATCTGTGAGACTTCCCCTGAGCATGCTATAGAGTACCAGCATTGTCTTTCTGCTGAGCCTGTGCCACATCTGTGAAGTGTCCTATCTTTATCATGCTGAAATGTTAAATCCATGATGCTTTGAATTGTTGTGCTAATCTGTGATGAATGGATGATGTTGTGAAGGGTATAACCTGTTGACCCTGCATACTCGTGCTTGAACCCTGAAAACTTGAGGTACATAGACCATCTGAGCTGCCAATCTCCAGCCCCCTGAAGCTGTGAGTTGAGCTCCACTTGAGGCTTCCAAGTTTGTTACAGGCCCTGTGAGCCAGCTGCTCCCCTGCATAACCTGTGTAAGCCTGCTAAGCTTGCCTGGCACAAGCCGGTGGCTTTGGCTTGTGACTCCGCATACAATGTGTGCACAAGCTTGCCAAGCCAAGTCATGAACTCAAATAAGCACTTCTCTGTGCTTAAAATTGTGAAATTGTGTGAGTGGCATACACCTACAGCCTGAGTTGCCAACTGATAGACTAAGCCCCATCTTCTGGGCTGAGCACAAAGCTTTAAGCCCACTGCCCATAACCTGGGTTGAACATTTACACTGCTGGGCTGGAGCTGGGCTTACACCAAACTGAGCCCACAAGAACACAAGCACCCTGGGCTGAGCTTTCTCACTGGGCTGCTTAGGCTAAACCTATTAGCTGGGCTGTGCAACCAAGCTGGGCCAGACCATCTAGGCTAGAACCCACACTGTTGGGCTGTTTAACAACCAAGCTGGGCCAGACTTTCCCAACCAACCAAAAACCCAATAAACCAAATCAGCCCATTTAAACCAAATCCCAAACAAACCAAATCCCAATAAACCAAATTCCCACATAAACCAAAGCCCATTTTCATGTTCTATGTTTTTGTATATTTTCTATTGGGTTGACCCTCAACTCTTTAGACTGTTAGTAAATTTTTGTAGGACTTGTTAATTTTTTCTTTCTTGAATCGGTTGAGTCTTCTTGTGCATTTTTTTGTGCTAATCCGATATAATCACCACTGAGAATGTTGGATTTTGCCTTGACGAATGAAGCTCAACCTTGCTCCCGCCGACATACCGGTAATCTCTTCCCTTTTCTCTTATCAGCATAGTTCTCATGGTATGTGACTGTTTAAATTTTTCCTATCTGTGACACATTGAGGACAATGTTTGATTTAGGTTTGGGGGTGCATTTGTATTTAGAGTTTTTAGTTTTTATTTTGCATTTAGAGTTTTTAGTCTTTTATTTTCAAAAAAAAAAAAAAAAAAAAAAAAAAAAAAAAAAAAATTCAAAACTCTTTTTGTAAAAACCTCCAACTTTTAGAGATTTTAGAGTCACTAGCATGCTTCTAGCTATGTTTACATAGAGATTCTGACCAAATAACAGAACTTGGAAGTGCTTGAGAACACAATCGGGTTCCTTAGTTGATTAGAGCGTTAAAGTTGGATTTAACCATACCGGAGGGCGAATTAGGTCTTTGTTTAGATATTCGGTAGTAGAATTGTGATCACCCATAGTGGAGACTACCCATTTTACATCAAGTGAGGCACCAACCTTCAATTTTTTGCAACTTTCTAGAAAAGTCATTAGAGTGTGTGTCACCGTACGTAAATTCCGGGTAGGAATGGTGAGCTACCCAACTTCGCACCATTTTCAAAGCACTACTTCGATCTCTTGAGTGCTAGTTTTTGTCAATCATGAGGGTGACGTCTAAAGATGAAAACTCCTTCTAAATACCGATTTGCCGTTAGCATCACTCTCTCTCTCAATCAACAAGACCCATAGAAACACATCATCATCAAAGAACCTGAGAGAATCAGAATATTGAAAGAAAAATTGATATAGTCCAAGGTTTATGTGCAACAAAGAAAAGAAAATAGGATGAGAATCAATAAAATTTATAAAATCAAGACAATACAAGTTGTGGAAAAATTGAGTGATAAAGTCCTTTGTCCATGGAGTTAGTTGTTTCATTATTTGTATTTTTATTTTCACTTATTATAAATAAAAAAAAAAAAAAAAAAAAAAATTCAAAAAATCAAAAGTCAAAAAATATTGTAGTTTATTTTCTTATTTTTGCTACCACCATGGTAAAGAAGAGTTCAAAAAGAAAAATCCAAACAACAAGGAATTTGAGTAGAAAAGTTAAAAATTGTCAAGTTTTGTGAAGTTTAGAAGTTCGTCATCAACAAGTGAAGACCGAAGACCGAAGAATGAAGACGTTTCTATGGTTCTTATGAGAGAGTGATATTAATTGCCGATCGGGTGAGAAGTGAGTGAGTACTCCCACCCTTGCTAATGGTTGATTTTCCTTTCTTAGAGATCATCAGAAAAAGATTCTTTTGTCCACACATCTGTGGAGTCTCCAGATTTTATTTCGGAAGGTTATCCTTCTTACCTACAACGTGTGCAGATTTCTCTCTTTATTCTCGATTTGCACACATGAGAGACTAAAAAGCGATCTTTTTGAGTGCAATTATCATAAAACCCTAATGGTGAGGCGGTTGAGACTTATGATCACAATCGAATCCGAATTCTTTCATATGGTATGGTTACTTCTCGCTCAAAGACTTAAGGATGAGAATGCGTTCTTCGATAGTTCTAACTTCATTTGCTAGCATGCAAAACTCTATGTCCTCATAGCTTCTAGGATGCTTGAGACTCTTTTACACTCGAAGTTGGAGAAGGTTTTGTGGGTACACCTCTGGTAAACCCTCACGAGACTACAACTCGTCCACTAGGGACACCTAGGGGTTTAAAGGCTTAGTGCATACGCTAAATGCATTCGAGAGACCTGCGGCGAGGTATAATTAGGATTTCTTATTTTCTGTTTCACTTGAGGACAAGTAAAATTCAGGTTTGGGGGTATTTGATGAGTGCCAAATAGTGCATATTTATACACCTTTTTATTGGCATTTTACTCATCTTTTGCGCTTAGAAATCAGATATTATCCCAGATTCTGTGTTTTCTTCGTTTTCAAGAATAAATATTTGTATTAATTAATTTTGTGTTTTTAGGTAATAAATAAAGCTCGGAGAATCTGAGGAGCCAAAGAGCGAAGAATTGGAGTCAAGTGCCCAAGGAGCAGAAAGCCGAAGCCCGCGCGCGCAACAGTTGCAACCCAACAAGTAGCAACTCATCTACAAGACATGGGCTTGAGCTGGAGCAACCCGCGACCCGGATCCGAGCCCGTCCACTCCAAACCGTTGAGATCTCTCTCATCCACATCCTACGGTCGCTACAGCCTCCTCATCAACCCTCGATGTACTCGCGCAACACCAGATCGCTCCAAAAACCGGCTACCTCTCTCAGCCGTTCAGATCCTCCACCTGCTTGATCCTACGCTCGCTGAAGCGTTCTTATCATCCCCCGCTGTTCGTGCCTCACAGCGAAGCCACCATACCCTATACCCTATCGACCCATACTCATTTCTCTTCTCATCTTCTCTTTCTTCTCTTCTCTCTTTCCCACGAGCTCTGCAAACCCAGCTCCTCCCCCATGCCTTTGCAGAGCCGCCTCACCACCACCAACTCCTTTATCTCTTCTGTCACCATTATTCAACCACTCCATCATTACCGCCATCACTCTCTCTCTGTTTATCTCTTTCACATCTTCTTTACAAACCTAGAAGCTAGGTTAAAGATAAATAGAGTTTAGGGTTTTCACCAACTCCGTGGCTTGTTCGATTCAGAGGTAAGAGAAGCATGAGTAGAGCCAACAACCGCGAATCAGAGTATGGGTTGAATTGTTTTTCAATTAATTTCATTTTTATAATGAATTAGGGTTTGGTTGATTTTAGAGGTATAAATACAACTGAGGGGTTTGTGTAGAAACTACGCCTGGATTAGCCAGTGCTGTCAATTAGATTTAATTTCTGTTTTTGTTGTTTTAATTTAGTTTGTTAGGGTTTCAATGAAACCCTAATTCTGTGTATGATTTCAACTATATGTGAAGTATTCTTGCATGCTTAAACTATAAACTTGTCTTCAATCATAGTGCCCAAGGTTTTCTCTCACAATGGATGCCTGTATCCATTGTAGTTAGGTTATAACTACTTTGAGTGTCTTTGCACTCAATTTTAGACCAAATGTTGATTCCCTTGACTAGTTGTACTTAATTAGACAACTAGTGCTCTGGTCAACACTTTAAGTCGTTCTTTGAAGCATTACAGGGAGAGATAGGTGGTGGAATTGACACCCTGCCCTTATCATTCACAGGACAACAAGATCCTTAACTTAGTTAATCATACAATAGGAGTTAGAGGTGGATTTGCATACCTTAGCATTCTCTTGTCATTGTCTATACCTTAGTTTAGGTTCACTACACATTTAGCCGTATCGGCAACTCAAACCTCATAATTTTGTTACGTCACTAGAATTCAGTTGAAGAAAGCCTTAGATCACCTTAGAGCACCACAAGTCCTTGTGGGATCGACTCGTACTTGCCGCGTCTCCGATAGACGCCGTGCACTTGCGGATTATAACATGTAGGCTTAAATTTATATACCTTTCGAGGCCTACCAGAACCCTTAACATTGACCGACATCATTTATGCCAAACCCTAATCTCATGCTACCGCGCCAAGGCATGCCAACCATGCCAGCCGTACCACTGTGCCAATGGCAAACCATGCCATCTACATCTCCGCGCCAAGGAATGCCAACCATGCTATCCGCACCATGCGCCAAGGCATGCCAACCATGCCAGCCGCACCAATGACAAAACATTCCAACCGCGTCTACCACGCCAAGGCATGCCAACCATGCTAGCCGTACCATGCGTCAATGGCATGCCAAACCCTTGGCCCCACCATGCCAACCGCACCTTGCCTTATCCCCATCATGCCTAGACGTTCGTGCCAAACCCTTGGCCCCACCATGCAAAGACGTCCGTGCCAAACCCTTCCCCCCACTATGCCAAGCCATCCGCGCCATTTTGACTTGGCCCCACTATGCCTGCCTTCCCCATGCGGCTACATAAACGAAGGCGTGCGACGATCAAACGTCCACTCTTACATCCTAGATGCAAATCCTAGCCGTCCAAGGTCGCCAAACAACGTATGGTAACCTTTTGGCCCAAAACCCTAGTTTGGCCCCGACAAACCATGCCAAGGCATGCCATGCCACATGTGCTAATCGCGTGCCAACCGCCTTGCCGCGCCATACCATGCCGGCCTTCCCCATGCAGCTACCAAACGAAGGCGTGCGACGATCAACGACCACCCTTCCATCCTAGATGCAAATACTAGCCGTCCAAGGTTGCTAAACAACGCATGGTAACCTTTATCCGAAAACCATAGTTTGGCCACTCCAAACCGTGCCAAGGCATGTCATGCCACATGTGCCAATGGCATGCCAACCGCCTTGCCGCGCCATACCATGCCGGCCTTCCCCATGCGGCTACCAAAACAAAGGCGTGCGACGATCAACAACCACCCTTCCATCCTAGATGCAAATCCTAGCCGTCCAAGGTCGTCAAACGACGCATGGTAACCTTTGGCCCAAAATCCTAGTTTTGGCCACGCCAAACCGCGACAAGGCATGCCATGCCACATGCGCCAATGACATGCCAACCGCTTTTCCGCACCATGCCATGCCGTCCTTCCCTATTGCGGCTACCAAAATGAAGGAGTGGACTATAAAAGGCCACCCTTCCATCCTAGATGCAAGTCCTAGCTGTCCAAGGTCGCCAAACAACGCATGGTAACCTTTGGCCCCAGACCCTAGTTTTGGCAATGCCAAACCGCGGCAAGGAATGCCATGCCATGCCACATGTGCCAATGGCATGCCAACTGCCTTGCCGAGACATGCCATGCCAGCCTTCCCTATTTCAGCTACCAAAACGAAGGCGTGCGACGATCAACGACCACCCTTCCATCCTAGATACGAATCCTAGCCGTCCAAGGTTGCCAAACAACGCATGGTAACCTTAGAATTCTTCCTGAGTTTTACTTTTGGGCAGTTTTCATCTTCCGAATGATCTCAAAACCTAAATATTCCCGCATACGGAAATAGGAAATTCTTTTCCTACAGAATGGAGTGGCGGACCATCAAAAGAGTCCGTATGAGAATTCTACACCGATTATAGTAAAGGGAGCTAATTAGGGTTTCAACATACCAAACCCTAATTTAGACAAAGCCGCAAGCACTTCCCTTCCAAGACACACACTGCCAGTGGCTCCACTCCACGATAAAGCCATGCCGGCCATGCTTTCATGCCGCTGGCTACCAAATGAAGGGTTGCAATAATCAACGGCTGCCCTTCTATCTGAGATGCAGATCTCAATCGTTCAAGTTTTCCACCTGACGTATGTCAACTTCCAGCCCAAGGCCAAACATCACGTTTTATACTAAAACTATAATTTTGGCCATGCCTAAACTTTGCCAAGCCATGCCGGCACTAAGCCATGTCACTGGCTTCCAAACAAAGGGTTGCAACAATCAACCGCCACCCTTCCATCTGAGATGCATATCTCAGCCGTCCAAGATTTCTAGCTAACGCATGGCCACCTTTGGCCCAACGTCAAAATCCTATCTTGGCCACGCATAACCACCTTAAAGCCATGCCGGCCATGATTTCATGACGCCGGCTACGAAGCAAAGGGTTGCAATAATCAACGGTTATCTTTCCTCTTAAGATACAAAATCTCGACCGTCGAAGGTCACCACCGAGCCAGCAAGTCCCCAAAGCTCAACTTTCCAGACAACAACAACGTGTTACACGTTTTCCACGAAAACACTCGAGACATCAATGCATGTCACAAACTGGGGGATGCTCATTGGGTATTGGTTTGGCGGTTTACAGCGTGTGGCGTACACTACGCCCGTTATTAGAAAGTGTCATAAGGATGATGCGGTTAGTAAATACAGGGAATAATGGTGAAATGCTTTCTTTTATGGAACATCAATTCCAGGTGTTACCGGTTACCACCTCCTCCCATTTACTCACTCGTTTTCCATTTCTTAATGAGACCAGAGTACGTTTCACTTCGTCTTGTATAAATAGACACTACCTATTTTCACCGAACAACAAGTTCAGGTCATGAGCATACAAAACTCAGAAAACATTTGCTAGCTCTCTATCTTTTAGCTTCCCACTTTCTGATACAAGTCGTAAAACAACTACTCTTCCAGAATCAATTATTCTGGTCTCAACACTTTCTTCGCTTCCCTCCATAAAAGCAACCCTTCTCTTTCACTTTGTGACCGAAGAAAGTCTAGAACGACCATTTCTTTGTTTAGGCCATATTTGTACAGATTGATCTCTCGAATCTAAAGTACTCCCTTGCAGTATATTATTTAGGTTTTAAATTCGTTTCTCACCCTCAAACAATTGGAAACCACAGTGGGAGATTGATCTTTCGATTACAATGTCAATTTTCAATCATCGATCTCATACTTCGACCCAGATGTCAGGACGGTATAGGCAAACGATCCGCTCAGGGATCGACGACTCAGCTACCAGATGGCCTGATTACCTGTCATAATACGGCAAGGGGCGACTGGGGACTGCCCAGAGGTTAAACTCAAATGATCCGCCCAGGGATCGACGAATCGATTATCAAGTGACTCAGGAACGACTAGGGACTTTCCACAATCGCGGTACTTCCCACAAAACTCGGACTTGCACCTAAATCATTTTTCGTTAGCAGATCCAAAAAATCGAGTAAGTCTTGCCTAGACAAAATACGCGGTTTATTATTTCAAGTTTTTACGTTAATGATAAAACCGATAGCCATGTTATGTTTCATCCAATGTCATATACCGACACGCAACGTTCACGGCTCCATATCTTCCCTGAATGTTTGTGTCACTTACAATCATAACAAAAAACGGCATCATCCTAAAACAAATCATCCCGAATAGATAATCCAAAACCCTCAAAGGTAACACTTGTCTATCAACCCAAAAATCCAGAAAATCAAAACCATAAGCCAGGTGTTTCATTTGCCTTTCAAAAAAATAAAAAAAGAAACAAAAGAATTTCAGAAGATAGAAGTACATTTCAAAGGAAGCCATTCAACGGTGTTTTGCTCTTCTCGAAGAAGGCGTCCTTCGTCATTTGGATGACCTCCTGTTTCAGCTCCAACTCTTTGGATAGCCTTTTGACCTCCGCTTCTTGTTTGACCACGTCCGCAGAAGGACCTTCGATCACCTTGGCCTGCAACTTTTGGATCTTAGAGAAACCCTAACGCCCAGTTCATCGTGGAATCAGTCACCTACCCGTACGTACCTACTTTGCATAATAACGATAACCAGTTACTATTCATGAGGTAGCCGATGCTACCACGGTGATATTCGAAGAGAAAAACAATATTCTACAGATTTATGGAAGGCATGCGTATGGCTAGGGTTTGCACCAACACAAGAAAAACAAGAAAACAAATTGCTTTCCCATCTTACTGCCACCGCGCCATGCCAAGCCAGCGCCCACGCCAGGCATACACCCACGCCGAGCCATCGACGTGCCAAGCCAATATCCACGACAATCCAACGCCCATTCCGAGCCGATCCAGCGCTAACAGCTTGCATCTTCTCAGCATCACCAGCTTGCATCCTTCCAGCGTTGCTCTTGAAAGCTCAGTGGAAGGGAACCATCAATCCAATTTCATCACACGTAGAGATTAAGAACGACTTCTTCAAAATCTAGGCAAGGAGATCAGCAACCCCCCTGAGTTCACAAAGACTCTCTTCCTGTCAGGAGATGCATGATTTCTAGGGACTTCGCCCACAAAATCGTGCAGTCTATGATGAAACATTTATGAGAGATTCTATATTTTCCCAAGGCTCAACGTCAAGACATATTTGCATCCCTCAACCGCGCTACGATAGGAAAGCAGCTATTTCCATCCAGGAAGTCGTTCCCAAACCCCTACTTCTCTTGGAAAGCCCGATAGATAGAACTGGGAACCCCTAACCACTGTTCGCTTGAAGGGTGTCCAGTTTGACAGCACACTGATTGACGCAGCCTATCCGCTTCAACGTCCTCCAGCAGCGGCTCCGTTTCAACGTTCTCTTCAACAGCCGCTCCGCTTTAACGTTTGCTCCAGCAGCCATTCTGCTTTAGCATTCTCTCCATAAGCTGCTCCAAGATCCAAACCAAAGCTTCAGCGTCTGGCTTCTTAAGTTTGAACATCCTCTCCAAGATCCAAAGTCGCTTCAACGCCTCTTCCTCCTTCTAAGGATCATATCGTGGCCGCAACTCCTTCCTGCAAAGGGTCGTACCACCACGCTCCCCATGTCAATGATCAAGATCGCAGCCAGTCAATCTTCGTAGTCATGACTTCCTTTTAATCCATCCCGCCAGAACTCATATATGATCATGGACAGTTTGCTCGCTTACGCATCCAGCCAATCCTTTTACTTCCTTGGATGCCCATACAATTCCAGCCAACCTACTTTGTTACCACGACAATATAGTCTCTTCTGATTATATCTGCTACGAAGAACTGTTGCCACTCATTTGTTGATACCAGCCAGAGCTTCACCGCAGCAGAAATCGCTACAAATATGAAAAAATGTAAACCATACTTGGGGAATGAGGATATACACGGAATCTCTTCACTGTCAAAGCTCAGAAGACACAGTTAACCAAAAGGTCATAGTCACGACGAGGTCATTTACTCTTCAAGGGTGCAGCGTAAGAATATCATCAACTCTCTGTCTAGAAGACGCCTGCAACACTTTATGAGGCCGCGGTGGATCCAAAGCCTACTTAGAAAGACAACTTCAGAAACTAAAGAAAAGTGCGACCGGGGACTGCTCATCTCACTCCATCCCGATGACCATCAAAGATTCATGAGATAACCCCAGAGACACGGCTGAAACATTTTCCTGAAGAAGCAGAGGGAGCCACGATAAACAACATAACTCTCTCATTCCTACTTCCCCGCTATCCAGAATATTTCGTCCATGTGCATCCCAACGTCACATCCAGAAGAGTACAATAAGCTTGTATCAAATCCCGTGGACATGGATTCAAGGCGATGCAATGAAAGTAGGCTACAAATGGGGACTACCATCATGGGACACCTTCACTCCCCTCAACCTGGTTATTTCTGATTTCAACATCGTCATTACCGAAGTTTTACGAGCCGCAGGAATTTCTCAACATGAAACCGCACATGTGCATCGAATACCCCAAAAGCACGCTACAAAGATATATTCACATATTCGTCCATGCCATCGGATCTAACAGAAATATAACTGGGGACTGTTCACCGGTCCCATTCCATACGATTATCTAAGATTCAGAAGCTGGTTCGAAGGATGTCTCTTGGAAGAAAGTCCTTGAAGACTAGATAGCAGCACAACGTCGACAAAATGTCTCCCAACTCATCTATTTCAAATTGTGTCTTCAGAAGATTTCTACCATACAATCGTCCAAAACATATCATAATCGCGATCAGAGGATCTAGATACTGAATAACCTAAAGTCAAGGATGACCGACGACGCAACAACAATATCCACGGTTATCCCTGACATGATCATTGCCGAGCATATATTTCATCAATTCATCCCCAGAATGCAGTGGAGTTTTGGTAAATTTTGGAAACCACTGGAGACACACTGCAGACGAAAGCAGAATTAAGACTCCTTCTTGCTCCATGAACGGGAATAGATGACTGGGAGCGACTATACCACCTAGGGCCCGCAACATCCCTCCTGAATTCTTTCTGAGTTTCACTATTGGGCCGTTTTAAACTCCTAAACGGGCTCAAAACCTGAATATTCTCGAGAAGGGAGATAGGAAATTCTTTTTCGGTCAGATGGAGGGGCAGACCGTCAAAATCCGAGTTTATACGAGAATTCTACAACGATTCTAGTAAGGGGCGCTAATTAGGGTTTAGGCATGCCGAACCCTAATTTAAACAAAGTTACCAGGCACCATCACTACCATTTGATAACCGAAGTTCCATCGTCATCACTATCGTTTGGTAGACGAAGTTCCGAAACCATTTTACACCATTCAGCGGACTGAAGACAGTTTTCACCATTCCGCGACCGAAGCCAGTTTCCTCCATTCCAAGCCGACCAATGCCTGCGGCTCTCATTCCAAGCCGACCAACGCCTTCGGCTCCCATTTAATGCCTACCAACGCCTGCGGCTCCCATTCCAAGCTGACCAACACCTGCGGCTCCCATTCCAAGCCGACAATCTACATCTCACCACTTCACGGTCTAGCTAGCAACACCAAAAGTAGAATCTATGCAAGGCCGCCAACACGAGAATCATCAACTCTCCTTACCTCTTGAAAAAGGTTAAATGGGTCTTCTTGACCATCTTTTCACGACTTGTCATTTCGGTTTTGTCCTTCCCTGTCACCATCTTATGCTTACCTCGCAACAATGCTCTTGTTCCGAGCTAAGCAGCGGACTTAATGTTGATGGTGGTTTTTAGCTTAGGGTTAAAATCGTAAAACCGCACATCTGACATGACATCACTACGACCACTAGCGCATTTATGGAATCAATCAGCATGCCTACGCAAGAATTACCGGGGTACCTTTTTTTTTACATGGGTCATGTTCCACGGCAGAACCCTTAACATTGATCGACATCATCTATGCGAAACCCTAATTCTCATGCAACCGCGCCAAGGCATGCCAACCATGCCAGCCGCACCACTATGCCAATGGCAAACCATGCCAGCCGCACCACTATGCCAATGGCAAACCATGCCAGCCACATCTCCGCGCCAAGGCATGCCAACCATGCTAGCCGCACCATGCGCCAATGGCATGCCAAACCCTTGGCCCCACTATACCAACCGCACCTTGCCTTGGCCCCATCATGCCAAGCTGTCTGTGCCAAACCCTTGGCCCCACCATCCCAAGCCAACCGCACCTTGCCTTGGCCCCACCATGCCAAGTCTTCCGTGCCAAACCCTTGGCCCCACTATGCCAAACCATCCGCGCCATTTTTCCTTGGCCGCGCCATTTTTCCTTGGCCCCACCATGCCGGCATTCACCATGCGGATACCAAAACGAAGGCGTGCGACGATCAAACGACCACCCTTCCATCCTATATGCAAATCCTATCCGTCCAAGGTCGCCAAACAACACATGGTAACCTTTGGTCCAAACCCTAGTTTGGCCACGCCAAATCGCGCCAAGTCATGCCATGCCACATGTGCCAATGGCGTGCCAACAGCCTTGCCGCTCCATACCATGCCGACCTTGCCCATGAGGCTACCAACACGAACTCTCTTCCATCCTAGATGGAAATCCTAACTGTCCAAGGTCGCCAAACAACGCATGGTAACCTTTGGCCCAAAACCCTAGCTTTGGCAATGCCAAACCGCGGCAAGGAATGCCATGCCATGCCACATGTGCCAATGGCATGCAAACTGCCTTGCCGCGACATGCCATGCCGGCCTTCCTTATTTCAGCTACCAAAACGAAGGCGTGCGACCATCAACGACCACCCTTCCATCCTAGATACGAATCCTAGCCGTCCAAGGTTGCCAAACAACGCAATGTAACCTGTGGCCCAAAAACCTAGTTTTGGCCACGCCAAACCGCGCCAAGGCATACCATACCACATGTACCAATGGCATGCAACCCACCTTCCCACGCCACACCATGCCGGCCTTCCCTATGCTGCTACCAAAACGAAGGCGTGCGATAATCAACGGCCACCCTTCCATACTAGATGCAAATCCTAGCCATCCAAGGTCGCCAAACGATGCATGGTAACCTTTCTCCCAAAACCCTAGTTTTGGCCACGCCAAACCGCGCCAAGGCATGCCATGCCACATGTGCCAATGGCAAGCCAACCGCCTTGGCACGCCATTCCATGCCGGCCTTCCCTATTGCGGCTACCAAAACGAAGCCGTGCAACGATCATCGACCACCCTTCCATCCTAGATACGAATCCTAGTCGTCCAAGGTTGCTCAAAAAACGCATGGTAACCTTAGAATTTTACCTGAGTTTTACTTTCAGGCTGTTTTCATCTCCCAAACGAGCTCAGAACCTAAATATTCCCGAATGGAGAGATAGGAAATTCTTTTCCGTACAGAATGGAGTGGCAGACCATCAAAATCCGAGTCCGTATGAGAATTCTACATCGATTCTAGTAAAGGGCACTAATTTGGGTTTCAACATACCAAACCCTAATTTAGACAAAGCCGCAAGCGCTTCCCTTCCAAGCCACACACTGCCAGCGGATCCACTCCACGATAAAGACATACCGGCCATGCTTTCATGCCGCTTGCTACGAAACGAAGGGTTGCAATAATCAACGGCTGCCCTTCCATCTGAGATGCAGATCTCAACCGTTCAAGTTTTCCACCTAGCGCATGTCAACTTCCGGCCCAAGGCCAAACATCTCGGTTTATATTAAAACTCTAATTTTGGCCATGCCTAAACTATGCCAAGCCATGCCGGCCCTAAACCATGCCACTGGCTGCCAAACAAAGGGTTGCAACAATCAACGACCACCCTTCCATCTGAGATGCAGATCTTAGCCGTCCAAGGTTGCAGCTAACGCATGGACACCTTTGGTCCAACGTCAAAATCCTAGCTTGGCAACGCCTAACCACATTAAATCCGTGCCGGCCATACTTTCATGACGCTGGCTACCAAGCGAAGGGTTGCAATAATCAACGACTATCTTTCCTCTTAAGATACAAAATCTCGACTGTCGAAGGTCACCACCGAGCCGGCAAGTCTCCCAAGATCAACTTTCCAGAGAACAACAATGTGCTACACGTTTTCCACGAAAACACTCGAGACATCAACGCATGTCACAAACTGGGGGATGCTCATTAGGTATTGGTTTGGCGATTTACATCATGCGGCGTACACTACGCCCATTATAAGAAAGTGTCATAAGGATGATGCGGTTAGTAAATACAGGGAATAATGGTGAAACGCTTTCTTGTATGGAACATCAATTCCAGGCGTTACCGGTTACTACCTTCTCCGATTTACTCACCCGTTTTCCATTTCTTAATGAGACCAGAGTACGTTTCACTTCGGCTTGTATAAATAGGCATTACCTATTTCCACCGAACAACAAGTTCAGATCAGGAGCATACAACACTCAGAAAACATTTGCTAGCTCTCTATCTGTTAGCTTCCCACTTTTTGATACAAGTCGTAAAACAACTACTCTTCCAGAATCAACTATTCTGGTCTCAACACTTTCTTCGTTTTCCTCCCCAAAACCAACCCTTCTCTTTCACTTTGTGACTGAAGCAAGTCTGGAACGACCATTTCTTAGTTTAGGCCGGATTTGTACAGATTGATCTATCGAATCTAAAGTACTCCTTTGCAGTACATTGTTTAGGGTTTAAATTCATTTCTCACCCACACACCCGAAATTACCAAAATCAGCAGAAACCGTTTTCACTCTCAAACACATGTACAAATCTATCGGTGTAACTCCTATTAACAATAATTATTCATAATTAGAATTTGTTGATTTTTATGAAACAAAACACATAATCTAAAAATTAAATTACTAGAAAAGACTGACTTACCGCATTCAAAGTCCTTGAGAAAAAAATGTGTGTATAGTCTTCCACCATCGTTCTAGTATAACTTGAACACCTTGAGTCATGTGATTTCTCGGTTGTATTTGATATAGATGTCGCCAAGGATACCTTCTAACTCTCTCTTGAACAACAGGGGGAAGTAATTGGAAAATTGTACGTAACTCATTCGATCCACCTCTTAGATTTATCGAGTTAGATCGCTCCTCATGATCAGAAAGGTGATTAGAGAATACACCTTCACCGGCTACTTGTCTAACATTATTAAACTCATAATTTGTATCCACAACAAAACTTACTATACTGCCTGGGGTACTAGTACATCCTTTCGCTTTTCTGTTTTTTTTTTTCTTCTCTCCATATTTATTTAAGAAAATCAAAAGAAAATCGTTTAAGTTTAGAATAGAAGTTTAAGAAAACCAGTGATTTTGAGAAGAAGAATTGAGCAGAGTTGAGAAGATAGGTGCGGTATTTATAGGCGTCAGAAACTCGAACGGTGGCGATATTGATTATAACGTCAGCGATGGAGTCAATTTCGAGCGATATTAACAATATCGCTCGCTAGAAATTCGATCGCTCCGCGGTTTTCCCATAGGGGTGCAGATGGTTTGCCATGCCACCTGGTATTCCAAACACCATTTTTTTGGCATGTGCATAGGAATAGGCCTTAGTATATCTAAATTACATTAAATCATCAAAATAAATTACACAAAATCATTGCATTTAATGCATAATCCCTAAAATAAAATTACATTAGATCATCGCATTCAATGTACATGAGAATCTCATATATTTGGCCTCTTGTACATTTCATGATAAAATCAGTAGAAGAAAAAAAATCCCAAAGAAACAGAGAACAGCAACAACAAGTACAAAAAATGGCAGTCAAATTCAATCTATTATCTTGTTCAATTTTCATCTTCACGTTCTTCATCCAAAGAGGTTCTGGACAAGTATGTAGAACGAGTGATATACAAATTACACAAGAAAGAACTGGTCTCCAATTACGTAACGCATATGAATACTCTGTGAAGATCGACACTACTTGCAAGTGTGCTTTAGCCAACTTGGTTTTGGATTGTCCTCAATTTCAGACCCTTGAACCAATAAAAGGGTTTCGAGCATTATCTGATAATGTGTGTCTAGTCAATGATGGTGGAAAAGTTACAACTCCGCATGTTTTTCGGTATGCCTGGTATCAACAAATCCAATTTGCTGCTACGGGATTTTCTTGCATGATAGAATAAACTGAGAAACGAATCGAGATGAAGCTCAAACACAAGTCCACCTTATCGAATGTATTTTGATTATGTTTGGGTTATTATCCTTTGCTCGTGAAAATGTGATGTTGCCAATAAAATGATCGACAAGACATACTTTTGATAATAACAAATGACTGTTCTGCGTTTTAGAAACCGTACTGATGATAACGTTTGTTTCTTTAGAATAAGATTTTCCATTAGTTTCGAACAGATTTGATAAATACTGAATTAATTCAGATCCATAAGACAGGACAGGAAAAATGTTGAGAAACCGGCTATGCAATTGAGAAGAAATGTTGGAGTTTTATACCGAGTTTCAAAAACATACCGTAACATGTTAAGTTATGGGCAGTTACAATCGGTTGGTTACAGAGAAGAGTGACAAGGAGAATTGCACCACTTAGTGAAGTGTTGTGTCGATTGGTTAACAGCAATCAACAGTTTGATAAAGGATGAACAGATGTATAATTGGGTCTAAATCCAAGAGACACATCTGTTGAATTTCTATATAAACAGTGAGACTTCTCAACTGTATGGAATAAAAAAGAGCAATCTCTCTCTCCCTTTCGTTCTCTCTAATCAGCAACACCATTGTGAATTTCTGATTGCCAAGAAAACTTACTTAGTATTGTTCATAAGGATCCTGTATTGAGAGTGCACTCTTACCGGATTAAGATCGTTGAATCCTGGGGAATAGACGCCATTAACCGTTTGCACTGTGGGGGCGAAATCTATTCTTAAGGACAGTGAGTTTCTTCACGCCTCGATCTGTTTTGTTCACAGTTATATGTAGCATCCAGTTTAAGCATAAGATTTCCAACAAGAAAAATGTTAGAGGTGATCCATGCAACAACAGCAGTAGCGGTGCTACTATAAATTATAAGGTCAGTTCATGTGATATAGTCATGGACCATGTAATAATGATAACAGTTATAGAAGTGAAAATTCTAGGGTCAAGCATTAGAGGAAGAGTGTTAACAGGCAGGGATATTGTGTGCAACCGCCTTGCGAAAGAGCTTTTTGCTACGTAGGAAAACCAGAAAAACAATACAAGAGGCTCCTTGGGTCAGTGACTTCATTCCTTCTTAGCTTTGGTATGGCTTTAAAATCTTGCGTTGGCGATAGTTCAGAACTTGGTATGGTTGTACCTGAAGTTGCAGTAAATTAACCAACCAATAAGCTTGCGTTTTTCGGTTTTTGATCACAATTGCGTTTCAGTGTGCATAATAGTGCACTTTAAAAGAAGCTAATTGTTATGAGAAGTTAAATACGCCCGGTGCGTAGCACGGGCACAAATCTAGTATTCTTTTTATTAGACGTCCTGATATTTGGTGGAATGATATCTCTAAAATTACTAAAATTATTACAAAAAAATATAATTATATGAGATACGATATCGAGAACAAATTACATAAAATTATCACATTTAATGCAAAATCTCTAAAATAAATTACAAATATTCTCAATTAATGTACATGAGAATCTCATATATTTGACCTCCTATAAATTCCAACTCAATCTCATAACAAAATCAGTAAAAGAAAAAGATCGCAAAGAAAGAGAGAACAACAAGTACAAAAAATGGCAGTCAAATTCAATCTATTATTTTGTTCAGTTTTCATCTTCGTGTTCTTCATCCAAAGAGGTTCTGGACAAGTATGTGGAACGAGTGATATAAAAATTACACAAGAAAGAACTGGTCTCCAATCAGGTGACGCATATGAATACTCAGTGAAGATCGACACTACTTGCAAGTGCGCTTTAACCAACTTGGTCCTGGATTGTCCTCAATTTCAGACCGTTGAACCAATACAAGGGTTCCGAGCATTACCTAATAATGAGTGTCTAGTGAATGATGGTGGAAAAGTTGCAACTCCGCATGTTTTTCGGTATGCCTGGTCTCAACAAATCCAATTTGCTGCTAAGAGTTTTTATTGCATGATAGAATAAACTGAGAAGCGAATCGAGATGAAGCTCAAACAAATGATCGACAAGACATACTTTTGATAATAACAAATGACTGTTCTGCGTTTTAGAAACCGTACTGATGATAACGTTTGTTTCTTTAGAATAAGATTTTCCATTAGATTCCAACAGATTTGATAAATACTGAATTAATTCAAATCCATTATTCTGGCGATGCTAGTTTTCTTTTCATCTCTAAATACGTTATTAATTTTTTATATATCAACTTATGAATAGGCCTGATCTTGAACCAATCATGATATTTCCATTCAAGATCTGGCCTCTTCGACCCGATCTTGATATTCTTTTTCTTTGTGCATCAAGTTCAAACGGCGATATATACACCTGTTTGCCAACAAATCCTAAAGCTGCTTTAGTGCATAGGCTGTTCTAAAGCTGCTAGTAAACTGGTTGAACTTTCCCAGATATTTGCACATTTTTAAGGAAAAGTGTGAGAATTAATTTTTTACATAGTATTTTATGCTTTTCTATCCTTTTGCGCCAATCGACATGTCTCTCTAATTAAAAGGTGGATATTTGCAAATGTTCTACCAATGAAAACACTTTCTAAAGATGTATGTAACAAATTATTTATGCTTTAGAGAAAAATCTAACAACCCAGAGCCACTAATAAGGATTTACTTGGAAAAACAACATATAAAAAGATAATCTTTGAACAAATGGATAAATTTTTGTCGGACGAAGACGGTCCATTATTTATTTTTTGGCCTAGTCCATAGAATTCGTTGCTTGATAGTTGGAGGAGAACGCTTAGTGAATCAGAACATCCAATAAAATGTAATACAGTGAATTGAAACCAGATAATATAATATAGTAAGACAGAAAAAACAAGATGTCATTTGAAAAATTTAAATATCAGCAAGCATTACCTCTTCAATGCTCTTGCAGCACTACGTCATTAACGATTACTAAGTGAAGAGTAATTTTTCTTTGATCTCCATTGTCATTCTTCGGTAGAGTTCTAAAACACCAAACCCTAATAACATCACCTATTTTAAAATTATATGATTTAACTATATCATTCCATTTAGTTGTCAATATTAAATATCTATTCTTATTCCACAATCTAATAGTTAAAGTCCTCCATTTACCCTGTAAATCCCGAACTTTCACAGCCATGGACTTCTTTTTAATTCGTTTTGATCCATTGTTTATATCAATCTTCAAAATCTCCTTCTCTTCATGAGACAAAAAGTCGTTTCTATCATCGAGCTCTGATATATTTAACATTAACAGACGGCCTTGGCCGGGTTCTAGATCAGATTTCGTTAGATATTTCTGCACTACGAAACACAGATTACTACCACCAAGATTACGTACTATGCGTCGCAACAACTGTGGGATTTCTACTACTTCTTGTGGTTCTTCTTCCTCTGGATGTGCTTCAACAATAACATCATCTCTCTGGTTACCATACCCACCTGAATTATAAATTTTCCATTTTGCCTGTTTTCTGCTCCGCATCCTCATTATTTCTCAAAAAATAACTATTTGCAACAGAGTAAAAAATATAATAAAAAAATAGAAAAAAAACTCAAAAGATTATTAATCTCAGTAGAAACCACATAGAACTTACCGGAACCACGACAGAAAACGAAAGAAACTGAGCAACTTTGAGCAGCAATAATTATGAAACTATAATAAGTTCCCACAAGAGGTAATATATATAGAGATTTTTTTCTTCTTTTTCTCAAAGGATTAGGAATTAAAAACCGAGTACAAGTGGGTTTCGGCATGAAAAACCAGTACTGCTACAAATGATGCAAGAGATAACGGAGACCAAGAAGGCAATGAATATTTATATTTTTTTTTTTTTTTAGATCTTTTTTTTTTTTTTTTTTTTTTGATTGGAAGAGAGATTTTATTAAAACAGAAGAAGAATGTACAAAAAGCTACTAGCTGTAGCTAAATAAAAGAAGAAAAAAGAACAATCAATAAAAGACAGTTTCCCAGTTAATCACTGTATGAGAGAAATTTGTGTGAATTCTCTTCCCGGCTGCAGCAGCCCATGATAGGACTAGGACTTTGGCATTGTCGCTTAATTCTGAGTCAGTCTTGAAGTTGTAGTCATCATTGAAAGTACGGCAGTTTCTTTCATTCCATAAAGTCCATACAATTGCTGCAGGGATGAGGCTCCATATATCTTTCCCTGAGTTACTGTGGATACAATTGCTAGACCAAGAAACAGCAAGAGCATACATTGAATCTGGAAAAACCCATGCCCAGTCTTTTTTTTGGTGTGAGAGCAGTCCAAACATGATACGCAACCTTGCAATGGAGTAGAATATGATCTTGTGTCTCACTGCTGTCACCACAAAGAATACATGAATTATACAAATTTATACCTTTTCGATTCAACATCTCCAAAGAGTTGAGTCTTCCATGAACTGCACACCACATAAGGAAACAAATCTTTGGTGGAATGCAAGCTTGCCATACAAATTTCCATGGAAAATTATCCACTCCAGCTTCAGCTACCGCAATTGCATAAAGGGATTTAACAGAGTATACACCCGAAGATTCCAAAGCCCATCTTCTTGTATCCGGAAAGTTATCCAGTGTTGGTGGAGAAGATCCAATAAGAAGGAACAAAGCGGCAAGTTGGTTAACTTCGGTATCCAGAAGCACTCTTTTGTAGTCAAACTTCCAAGCTCCGGCCCGAGAGATGTGTGCGACCACACTACCATTTTTCAATTTATCCAATTTGTAAAGTAAAGGGAACTTTACATCCAAACTAGAGTCACTAACCCACTTATCATGCCAAAATGAAATATGTAATCCAGAGTGTAGACATAACTTGGAGTTCGAAGAGACCCAATAGTTCATTTTCGCAATTGTTTTCCAACAAGAAACACCATGAACCATGTGTACTTTACCAGGCACCCAATGAGAGAAAGAAGTACCATATTTTTCAGCGATAATTTTGTACCATAGATGATTCTTCTCTACACCAAATCTCCAACACCACTTCGCAAGTAATACTTGATTCATTAACCTCAGATTTAAGACACCCAATCCCCCTCTTTCTTTTGAAGCACAAACTAACTCAAAGTTTATAAGATGTGAAGTAACTGAACCGGACTTATTCTCCCATAAAAAACATCTCATCTTCTTCTCAAGAATGTTAATAATAGAAATTGGAGCTTTGAAAAGAGAGAAGTAATACATAGGAAGGGAACATAAGATACACTTCAAAAGAGCCAACTTTCCACCTTTAGATAACTTACCTTGTCTCCGTAACGATAGTTTAGCTTCAAATTTTTCAATTATGGGATCCCATATGGATTTTGCATTAGCTTTTGCACCCAAAGGCATTCCCAGGTACATAAAAGGTATTGAATCGGTTGCACAACCTAATTCGAAGCCCATTCTTCCAAAAAGAGGTACTTCACCAATTGCAATGAGTCTTGTTTTTGATGTATTGACCTTTAAGCCTGCAATATATTCAAAACAGTGAAGTATGGAGAAAAGATTGATGAGTTCTTCTTTTTTGTTATCAATGAAGAAGATAGTATCATCAGCATAATGTAAATGACTTATTACTAAGCCATTTTGAACTGCACTGAAACCACTAAACAGATTTATACTTGCTGCTCTATCTAAGTACCTTGAGAATCCTTCCATTGCAACATTGAAAAGCAAAGGTGAAAGAGGACAACCTTGCCTAACACCCCTGGTACTGCCAAAATAACCAAAGGATGACCCATTTATCAACACAGAGAAGGAAGCAGTTGAGTAACAAAATTTCAGCCAACTACACCATTTGCTACTAAAACCCA
Organism: Papaver armeniacum; assembly: GCA_023531295.1. Classification (NCBI taxonomy): domain Eukaryota; kingdom Viridiplantae; phylum Streptophyta; class Magnoliopsida; order Ranunculales; family Papaveraceae; genus Papaver; species Papaver armeniacum. The sequence goes on along the minus strand of JAJJWW010000965.1, from coordinate 1,707,387 downwards.
TATGCTTCAAAATATCTTCCAAATACCGCCAATTTACCCTATCAAAGGCCTTCTCCAAGTCAATCTTGCAAATCAAACCAGCTTGTCCAGATTGTAGTCTAGAATCAACCAGCTCGTTGGCAATCAAAATGCCATCTGAAATTTGTCTACCCTCAATGTATGCACATTGAACAGGTGAGATGAGTTTTGGCATAACTAATTTCATTCTTGAAGCTAGTACTTTAGCAATAATCTTGTACATGCTAGTAAGAAGACAAATTGGCCTACAATCCTTCACAGTTTCAACATAATCTTTTTTGGGTACTAAGGTAATAAAGGTAGAGTTATGTTTAGGATCAATCTTACCAGACTCACAAAACTCCATGATAGTCTCCATGATATCTTTCTTAATGAAGCTCCAACATTTTAGAAAGAACATAATAGGGTAACCATCAGGCCCTGGAGCCTTGTCTTGTCCAAGGTCTTTGATAGCTTGAAGAACCTCATTTTCAGTGAAATTTGCATCCAGAATTTCCGATTCAATGTCACTTATACTGTCAAAAGTAATTCCTTCCAATTCCGGTCTGATAACTTCTTCTTCTGTGAAAAGGCCTTTATAAAAGTTCACAATATGATCTTGCAGCTTAAATCTGTCAGACACCAAAACACCTTCAATATATAATTGTCTGATCCTATTGTATCTCCTTCTAGCAGTGGCCTGGCTAATGAAAAAAGAAGTATTTCTATCCCCTTCTTGCAACCATTTGTTATTAGACTTTATTCTCCAAGCAACTTCATCCATTTTAGTGATCTTCTCAAACTCGACCAAGTGCTTAAGTTTTTCAGCCAACTGATGTTCATCTAAAATGTTGTCTTCAGCCAAATTATCAAAAAAATGTATTTCTTCTAGTAAGTACTTGAGTTTGCTGCTGTTATGACCAAATGTGTCTCTGTTCCACACTTTCAACTTCTCCTTTAAAGCCTTCAGTTTCATCCACAAAGAAGTACTTGGATTACCTGCAAAAGAAAAAGACAACCACCATTCTTCCAAAAGTTTTAAAAAACCATTCTCCAAAAACCACATGATTTCAAACCTGAACGGACTAGGTCCCCAAGAAGGATCAGAAATGTCTAGGAGGATGGGAATGTGATCAGAAGTGGGTCTGGCTTGAGCAAGTTGAGAGGCTAAAGGGTATTGAATTTCAAAAGAAGGAGAAAGAAGGAATCTGTCTAATCTGCACATGACAGGATTAGCTTGTCCATTGGACCAAGTATATCTAGCTCCCTTTAAAGGAAGATCAATTAGATTGTGCTCAGTAATGAAAGTTATGAAATCTTTCATGCTTTTTGTGATTCTGCTGCAATTTTTCTTCTCAGCACAGTTCTTGATGGTGTTAAAATCACCTCCCAAACACCAAGGTAAATCCCAATAACTACAGATGTTATCTAATTCTTCCCAAAAATCAGACCTTTCATAAGGTTTATTTGGTCCATAAACATTTGTTAAGACCCAAGCAAAACCATCATGTTTATTGATACATGAGATGGAGAGAGAATATTCACCCACTATAGAATCAATAACTTCTAGAAAATCCTTGTTCCATAAGATGATCATACCACCCGAGTTACCAATTGACTTTTGAAAAGTCCATCCAAAATTTGGATGCCCACAAATTTGTTGGATATCATAATCATTACACCGCATCATTTTTGTCTCTTGCAGAATTATGATTGGAGCTTTAAGAATGGAAATCATTCTCTTCACAATCAGTCTTCTGTCACTAGAGCATAACCCTCTTACATTCCATGAGAGAATCTTCAAAACCATTTATCAACAATATGACCCACTTTTTTCACTAATCTCTTTGGTTTAACACTAGAAGTATTAACTTCTTTCACATTGATATCAAGCCTCCTGCATTCTGCGATGTACCTCCTTGAATAAACTTCTTGAGTCTGTGGAGTATGAATTGAGATTGCATCATCTAACACATCATCCATCAAAGGTTCAAAGCCTGGTGGAAATGTAGGAGTGGAGGAAGATGAAGAAATAGAAGTAATATCTTCATCCAAGAGACCAATAAAAGTATCTTCTAATCCATTAAGCGGCAATGCTTTCTCCTTGGGTTCATGTATAGGAACTTGATTAGTCCCATCTAACGGAACAATAGTTTGTACCGCAAAATCACTTTCTATATTGGGTGCTGGAAGAGCTTTTAGGATAGGAGATTTAAGCACTGGACCTTGACTAGAAACTTTTGTGTAAAGAAATCTTCTAGAATGATTCGGCATCTTATGAAAAGAAATGCCCATATGAATTCCAAGGTCGAAAAGTCTGCTTACTTCTGCAACAATCCAGGTCGGAATGTTTATCATATTGTTAATAGGTGTAACTATTTGTGGGGTGTTTATCTGAATGGGTGTAGGTGATTGAATGATGGTCGGAGGAGTGTGAATGATGGGTGGTAGGATGGATGAAAGGATAAATCTAGGATGAATGGGATGCGGAATAGATGGGATGATATTGCACAGACTGTAGATATCCTTCAAATTAGAATGCTGAGGTGTTGTGATTAATGGGATGTGTACAGAATCTTTTTGCATTGGAGTAATGGGTATGGATGTTTTTTGGACATGAGATATGGGTACGGATGTGTATATGGCTGGTGGGTTGGGTACGGATATATGTTGAGTAGGAACTATCGGGTCATCTCTTAATTCAATATGAAAAGCAGGTTTCATGAGAACATCGATATCCATATCAATAATATCTGTAGTGTCGGAGGACAAAACTAATTTTTCAATCTTTTTCCAAACTTCTTTTGGTTTAGAGTTTTTCCTCTTGTTTCCTCTGCGCCTACGCTTCTTTCTTTTTGAATTATTCTTTGAACCATGATGAGAAGGTATTGTAGACGGAAATTTGGCAAACTTAGCGGAAATAGAAGTGGTCATTGTAGCCGGAGATTCCGTGATATTCATAACCACTGAATTAGCTGGAGATTGACTATCTTCTTCCCGATATTCTATCCATATCTTCCGTTTGAGATCCATCAAATCCGGTAAGTCAACATCCTTGATTGGAGCCTTTCCATAATTTGAATTCAAATTTTCTCGGTGGGCAAATTGGTATTTTCCTTGACCATCGATGGTGCTTCAAAGAATGAAGATCTTAGCTTCAAGACCCCCATTCTGCATGGATGGTAATTGATCTCGGTATCGCATTTGCCCCATTTGGGTTTCTTATCTTCATACGAATAGCCCTCGTGTCTTCAAGATTTAATGTCGTTGGATCTATAAAAGAACTTCCCACAAAAATTTCCTAATGCGTGAAAGACTTGTGATGACCAGAATTGTGGTGGAACACCGAAGATTTCCGATCTAAAATCTGTCCTGGTGGAAGTGGATAATTGCCAAAAGTGATAATCCCATTTGAAGACAGATAATTCCACCGAATCCATAGTGAACTTGAATTCTCGTATTAATGGATGACAAAACTTTGTCGCATGGAATATTGCCCGATAGGAGTTAAGCGGATATAATTCAAACTCGTAATGAATCTGCAGCTCAACACATAAAGCATGACCTATAGGAACCCATGATTGGACTTTGCTAGGTGATGAAACGACGTAAGCATCACACCATTGTCCTAAAGAATTTCTATTATTATATTGTATGTTGATAGAATTCTTGATTGGGCAAACCGATAGAGATAGGCGCAGAAAAAGAATCACAAAATGAAAAGGAGAGTGCAGAGAATTTTTGTTCAAAACACGTTGATTGGTGGTAAGGATGAATCTATGACTACCAGATTTGGATAAAACAGCTTGAGCATAGGAACGAGAAGGAAGGTTAGAGATCGGATTCTCAGATAGATTGGAGACTTGTTGTGGGATATAGGATTTGGATTTAGGGTTTATTGTGGGTTTGGAGACTGTGGTTGAGATAGCAATAATCTCCTCCAGAATCTGTGGCAAAAGAAAACCAACCAAGAAACAATCTCCTGCTGGGATGAAGAAAGATATCGGTTCACCTTGGAATTTGATTTGAAAAGCATGATATTCAAGAAGAAACCATTATGATTGACCGCTTGTTCATCAAGAACCAACCTTTACCCTAAAGAATGTTTCCAAATCTTGCGACCAAGATCACCATTTTTTGCAGCCTCAAAAATTGAATGGAAAAGATGTTTAGCAAGTGAATAAGGAATGGACCCCTGAGTCGAGGCGAAATGCTTATTGATCGCTCTCAAACACGCGTTCTCTCATTATGGTGTGGTTATTTCTCACTCAACATTTAAGAATGAGAATATGTTCTTTGGTAATTCTAACTTCTTATTACTAGCATGCAGAAACTCTATGTCCTCATAGCTCTTTGGATGCTTGGGAAGCTGGAACGCTTTGAAGTTGGAGTAGGTTTTGTGGGTATATCTCTGGTAAACCCTCACGAGACTATAACTCGTCCACTAGGGACACCTAGGGGTTTAAAGGCTTGTTACATTCCGCTAAAAGTAACCGTATGCTCGACGAAACGGAGTTGTTGTAGTCTAGTTTAGTTTGCTCGAGGACTAGCAAAAGGCAAGTGTGGGGGAATTTGATAAGTGCATATTTCAAATATATTTGGTGTCAATTCCATGCTAGTATTTGTTGGTTTACTTGCAAATTATTGTATATTACGCTTTGTTTTCTCTTATTTGTGTTTTGTTAGGGAAATCATCCAAAAGAAGTGAATTTGTACTTAATTGTGCAAGGAAAGAAGCTAGCTATAAGTGGAGAAAGGCCAAAGACCAAATGTAACTCGTTCAAATACAAGATTTCTACTTTTCATTGTGTAGAGGACGAGAAGATGAAGACGATGGCGAAAGAATGAACATGCCGGTGTTCTTGAACAAACACAACCTCTTCAACCTCCAAATGACCATCTCTTCTATCTTGATAAACTCTCAACTCACTCGCTTCACTTCACTTACATATACACGTACTCCCTCTCTAAATCAACTGCCCTTTCATTTGTCCACAACTTCTCCAATTAACAAAAACCAAATGGTTTTGAAATTGCAAGACAACAACTGCTAACCGACGTTACGGAAGGTGAAGCTTTCAACTAGCACAATGTACAAATATTGCCCCTTTCTAGTGTTGGATTATCTCCCATTGCCACACAATTTCAAGAACAATAATAAGGTTAATGTTGTCATTTCTGTATAGCAGGAGCTTACGGGGATATATTGGGTAGGAAAATAATCAAAAACTAGGACAGGCATAAAAATGAGTGTTTACCACGCTAGAGATTCCTCCTTGAGCCGCCAGGTTTCTTTGCCAATTCCTCCTTACTGCACTGAAATCTCCGGTTTACCACGCTAGAGATGCCCATCCTGTCATGTCATCTAATTCCTCCCCAAAATCCAGTGTTTTTTTTTTTTGTATCATTACAGGGGCAATTGACATTAGTTAATGTCCGTTCAAAATTACCGTCACTGAAAAAGAATCTGACTCAAAGTATTCACGTAAGAATATTTCATCAATACATTCTAATTGCTCAGCATTTCATATTGTGAGCATTCCTCTCCACAAGCCCTGAGAAGGAATTGATCTCCATTTATTTTTATCATTTCCCCTGATGTAATTCACCAACCAATTAGTGATCTTCATCATTTTTGTTAATTTCTTGCAGCACAACTGCATTAGGCCTAATTTTTTGAATTAACTCCTTCATTATGGTCCATCTCGTCAGGTAATAACCTTAACATCCATATAGCGAAATAGATTTCCCATTAGTGATTGCAAGAACAACACTTGCTACACCTAGTGAAAACGGAGATCAAACACAAACTATTCTTCACTTAGTAATCGTTAAAAAGTTTGAATGACATCTAATTCTGATATCCAGGGCTACAGAGCGACACTACAGAAGCACGAAGCTTTTGCAAGAGTGATGATGAGATGCCTATGAATGTCTATTTTTTTTCCTATTGCAGTTTCTAGTTTCAATTCATTGGGGTTATTTGCTATTCAGAGATTTCATTGTGATTATGAGCAAAACTTTGAATAAATTTAGAGGTTTTATATACTAATAAATTTTGTCAGATGTTCTAATGCACAAAACTTTGGTCTTCTGAGAAAGCTATCAAGCAGCAAATCCTCTAAACTGATCAAAAAAGTATATAATTATTTTTAAACCCATTGCCACCATTTCCACCATCATTAACTCTATTATTTTTAACAGTGACTCTAAAGAAAACCTATCAAATCTGCCTCCAGTATGGGCTTGCCTTTCTGATCCTTGTCCAACTAAAGAAAACCTATCAAATCTGCCTCCAGTATAGGCTTGCCTTTCTGATCCTTCCAGAAAACAAATCCTGTTGGAAAATACATCGCACACAACTGCCAAGCCATTTGCCAATTATCACTAACGTAGAAGAGTCTCTCATCAGTCAGAAAACCTGGATCACGCAGTATCTTCATGTGAACTTCTTCCATTCGAAAAACCACAGCAACACCTAGGAGACTACCTGCAGCACCCTCAGATTCATTCGAGGAAGAATCACAAGACCATGCACAGTTCGAAGGATAGTCTTCCAACTTTACGAGTTTCATCCCATGAATACGCAGAAACATCCTATCCAATACTTCTAAGATGGTGCCAACCTTGCGCTCTTTAAAAGCTTGGGGTTTAATCAGGATGAAACCTACATTTTTGGTGATATGGCATTGAAGAGCTGTCTTGGCTCCTCGTTCCATGGTATAACTCATGGGTAAATTCTCCTCTTTACCGACAACTTTGCCAGTTGGAGATAAGAATACTAGCTCCTCCTTACATTTCTCATGCAACGTCTCTGGTCTGTTGGGAACCGTAGTTGGAGTTGAACGTGCATCATATCCCTCTTAAACGATTTATTAGTGTCGTTTGCTACAGCATTAGCTTTATCCACCGCGCCATCACCTTGCAAATGCATAAGAACTACTGGATAGCTCAACAAGCCACGCTCCGCTTCTGATATGGGACGCTCAACCACATGCTCCTCAAAGAAGCTAGGTCTCACAGTAAAGTATTTCAAATCTATGATGGATCCTACAATTTCCTCCAATTTGTACACGACGTAACTAATACGGTATATTGCCGCCGCAGCGGGCAGAGCCCAGACAAATACATCCTGCATCACCATCTTAATAACCTAATAACTTTTCCCCCCTTCGGTAAGCCACAAAAACCTACAGCAGATGGATTTGACAACTCGCTATGTTTCAAATCGCCGACGGACACCAAAATCTAATAAAACAACAGTGATAGATTAAAACTATACCAGAGATTCTTATCTTATCTTTCCTCAGGAATGCGTACAAAGAGAATATGATAGAAAATTGAACGTCTTACAGACTCTAGAGAAGAGTATATATAGGCTTCTGACTTCTAAACCTAATAAAAGAATCGTTTTTTTCGGGACCAGCCTTTTTTTTGAAGGGACCATTGTTTTATAAAGCCATCTACCCTATGCTTATAAGGGATGTCCTAAAGTGTAGACATTACTAATTTGCCCCCAAACCCTAATTAAGATTATAACTAAACTAATAACTACCAAAATATAAATTTAACCTAATCTAATCTATTAACAAAAACACAAAATTAGAGAGACCCTTGATCGGGTTTGTATATTGTATTATACGAATTTATAGATGTCTTGTGTGATATGAGAGTGTGATTGCCAAATTAAGAATTATTGTGAATTACATCTTGTTGATGATAGGGTTTGGAACATAAATTTGTATGTTGTATGAGAATATGATTTTATAATAAACATATATGCTTCTTTGAATGTCGGGGCACAAACCGAGGAAACTCGTGCAACTTATCGGAATGACCCCGATAAGCAGGGCACTGTTTATGGGTAAAAATCGTTTCTGCCGATTTCAGTAAATTCGGTAGGTGAGTGAGAAACTGGTTCAAACCCTAAACAAATGTGCTGCACGTGAGCACTTTATAGATTCGAGAGATCAATCTGTACAAGTCCGGCCTAAACCAAGAAATGGCCGTTCCAGGACTTGCTTCGGTCACAAAGGAGGAGAAGGGTTGATTTGGGGAGGGAAGCAAAGAAAGGTGTTGAGGAGAGTACGTAGTATCTCGACTTGTATCAGAAAGTGAAAGCTTAGGAAGCTTGCAAGAGATGAAAGCTTTTTGGGAGAGCTTGCAAAGTTGCCTTTCTGAGAGTGTAAGTGTAGTATATTTCTCCCGACCGAGACTTGTTCTTCTCGGTGGAAATAGGTAAGACCTATTTATACAAGTCGAGATTGAAACGTACCCTGGCCTCATGAAGGAAGAGAGTAAAGGGTGAAATAATGGGAGGAGGTGGTAACCGCATGGTTTAATGGGTGAAAACGTTTTTCACCTTTATTTCCTCTTTTATTTGACCGCTTTATTCCTTTTCACGCTTTCTTAATGTGAGCGTAGTGTACTGTTTGCATCTTTGTGACCGCCAAATCAAAACCCTAAAGAAGCATCCCCCAGTTTGTGTTGATGTCTCGAGTGTTGGTTTCATCTTGAGTGCAAGTGGCGCTGCTAGTGGCACGTGTGGCATGTGCCAATGGCATGTGCGGAATGCCTTGGTGGTAGTTTGCACGGTTTGCAAGTTGGGCTACCAGCGTGTGTGTTTCGCATGTGCCGATGGCATGTGCGGAATGCCTTGGTGGTAGGTTGCACGGTTTGCAAGTTAGGCTACCAGCATGTGTGTTTGGCATGTGCCAATGGCATGTGCGGAAATGCCTTGGTGGTAGGTTGCACGGTTTGCAAGTTAGGCTACCAGCATGTGTGTTTGGTATGTGCCAATGGCATGCGTGGCCATTAAGGCCATGACCTTGATAGGGAAACTAGCTAGCGAGCATGTTGGCATGTGCCAATGGCATGCGTGGCCGTTAGGGCCGTGACCTTGATAGGGAAACTAGCTAGCGAGCATGTTGGCATGTGCCAATGGCATGCGTGGCCGTTAGGGCCGTGATTTTGCTAGGGAAACTAGCTAGCGAGCATGTTGGCATGCATGGCTTTTAGGGTCGTGACCTTGATAGGGAAACTAGCTAGCGAGCATGTTGGCATGTGCCAATGGCATGCGTGGCCGTTAGGGCCGTGATTTTGATAGAAAAAGGCCGCTAGCGAGTATGTTGGCATGTGCCAATGGCATGCGTGGCCGTTAGGGCCGTGATTTTGATAGGGAAACTAGCTACCGAGCATGTTGGCATGTGCCAATGGCATGCGTGGCCGTTAGGGCCGTGATTTTGATAGAAAAAGGCCGCTAGCGAGTATATTGGCATGTGTCATTGGCACGTACGGCTATGTTGACCTAGTTGCACGTTTTGCAAGCCTAGGGCGCTATATTTGGCATGTGCAAATGGCATAGCGGCTTAGTTTGGCATTGTTTCCATGGTGCGCAGTATGCGGCTTGGTTTGGCGTTGTTGCCATGGTGCGCAGAGTGCGGCTTGGTTTGGCATGGTTGCCATGGTGCGCAGAGTGCGGCTTGGTTTGGCATGGTTGCCATGGTGCGCAGAGTGCGGCTTGGTTTGGCATTGTTGCCATGGTGCGCGATGATGCGGCTTGGTTTGGCATTGTTGCCATGGTGCGCAGTATGCGGCTTGGTTTGGCATTGTTGCCATGGTGCGCAGAGTGCGGCTTGGTTTGGCGTGGTTGCCATGGTGCGCAGTATGCGGCTTGATTTGGCATTGTTGCCATGGTGCGCAGGGTGCGGCTTGGTTTTGGAATTAGGGTTCTGTGTTGAAAACCCTAATCTGGTATTTTGAAAAAGTACCCCTATTAATTATTTACACCTGAGTTAAATGCTCTTAGTTAATGTGTTGCGGGTAACACTAGGTCACGGGGTTTTACGGTTTTACCCCTTGTTTAAAAACCACCATCAACATTAAGTCCCCTGCTTAGCTCGGAATAGGGGCTTTGTTGCGAGGTAAGCATAAGATGGTGACAAACTATCAACAGCGAACCGTAAAGAGAATTGAGGAGGCTTGTCTGACCTTTTATAAATAGGATTTGGAATCCTTGCCTCTGGTAGTTTTGCACAAATCGGGAGGCTGGCACAATTGGTGGGCCCGGTGCAGCTTGGGCGACGTTGGGAAGTTGGCGTGAGTTGGGAAACTGAGCGTGCTAGCTGGTGGGACAGGCGCAAGGTGTAGAAGCCGTGCGTGCCTGCAGGTTGGCGCAATTGGTGGGGCCGGCTCAACTTGGGCGACGTTGGGAAGTTGGCGTGAGTTGGGAAGCTGAATGTGCTAGCTGGTGGGACCGGCGCAATGTGTAGAAGTCTTGCGTGCTTGCAGGCGTGACTTGGGCGGCCATTGGGAGGTCGGCGCAATTGGTGGGGCCGGTGCAACTTGGGCGACGTTGGGAAGTTGGCGTGAGTTGGGAAGCTGAGTGTGCTAGCTGGTGGGACCGGCGCAATGTGTAGAAGTCTTGCGTGCTTGCAGGCGTGACTTGGGCGGCCATTGGGAGGTCGGCGCAATTGGTGGGGCCGGTGCAACTTGGAAGCCGTGCTTGCAGGCGTGACTTATGTAAATAAAGAGGGAGCAGACGTTTCTTCAGACAGTAAAGTTTCCTTATTTTGCTTTCCTTCACGTGCGGCTTCCATTAGGGCATCGTTCATGCCAAAAAAAACTGGAAGTGTTATGTCCCTCATTGATTCCTTTCCTTTTTAGAGGTTCTGTATTCAAAACCAACGCAACTGCATCAGCTCCCTCGTTTGAGAAAGGTTCTTCTTGTTGAATTTCTCTCGGTATGTTTTCTTCTTCTTTGGCGGACTGTCGTACACTTTACCGCCGCTTATTGTATAAATGGAAAATTTCCCTTTTGTGCAGAGATATCCTGTTGGAGCATGCGTCAGTGTTATCGACGAGGATGACCTAGTCATTCCCCTTCCTTCGAATCCGTCCTTGTAGACTGCTGCAGACTTGGAGGACGCTGATTTAGGGATCTATCTTACGAAATGGGATGCAGTGAGAAGTCCCCCGGTCATACTTCGGTTTGATATGATGGAATGTATGAAAACGTGAATGTAACCTTCTCAGCGTGCTTTTGGAGTTTTAGGTGCACATGTACGGATTCATGTTGAGAAATTCCCGTGGCTCGTAAAACCTCGATAGTGATGATGTTGAAATCGGTAATAACCTGGTTGAGGGGAGTGAAAGCATCTTACGCCGGTAGTCTCCATGCATGACCTACTTTCATTATATCGGCTTGAATCCCCCTCCACGGGATTTGATATAAGCTGTCGTACTCTTCCGGATGTGACACTGGGATGCTCGAAATTACATGATGACATATTCTCGGATAGTGCAGGCTCGGGATCCTCCGCGGCCTCGTAAAGTGTTGAAGGCGTCTTCTATACGAGAGAGGTGATGATGTTCTTGCGCCTGCACCCTTGAAGAGTAGAGGACCTTGTTGTGGGTACGGATTTTTGGTGGACTGTTCTTCGTAGCTTTGACAGTGAAGGGATCCCATGTATATCTTCCGTCCTCAAGTATGGTTTACGTGTTTCCATCCTTGTAGTAATTGCTACTGCGGTGGATCTCTGGCTGGGGAGTGTGGAAAGGAGTGGCGTTAAAGCGAACGTTGATGCGAAGCCGATGCTGGAGAACGTTGATGTGTAGCTACTTCTGGAGAGAGCGTTGATGTGTAGATACTTTTGGAGAGAACGTTGATGCGGAGCTACTTCTGGAGAGAACGTTGAAACAACGTCTTGCAACTCTCAGAGCCTTGACGGTTACCATTTTGAAGTCGGAGACCGCGTCACGTTCACAAACTCGACATCCCTCAAGAGAGCGAGAGGTTGGGAGTCTCCCGGTTCCATCTATCGATCATGTTTCCTATGAGAGGTTGGGGTTTGGGAACGGCTTCCCCGGATGGAAACGCCTTGCTTTCTGATGTAGTGCGGTTGAGGGGTGCAAATATGTCTTGACGCTACGCCTTGGAGAAACATAGAATCTCACAACCGTTTCATCATAGACCGTGCGACTTTGTGGGAGAAGTTCCCGTCGTGCGGGTCCCGACGGAAGAAGGGTCTCCGTGAACTCGGAAAGAGTTGTTGATTTCCTTTGCTTTCGATTTTGGAGAAGTCTTTCCTGATCTTTACGTATGACGAAATTGGATTGCTTATCCCCTTCTACTGGGCGTTTAAGAGCAACGCGAGCCTCTTCATCTATAAACGCACGTCCTGCTGAAGTATATTTTGTCTTTTCATCAAATCAACAGTGCTAAAAGGAGGTCGGCTTCTTCCGATCTTCCATATCTTGCCCTGATGGTGGAGTAGCGTCTCTGGTGACGGTTGGAGATTCCATGCTTGAAGAACCGTTGGGATGGCGGAAGCGGCTCTGGTTCTAGTGATCTTCGGCGAGTCCCCAGTTTTCTCGTGTAGTTTTTGCAACTGGTAACCGGGTCGTCTGGTAGTTGAGTCGGATCGAGTGGTAGTATCTTCGGAAAGTCCCCAGTTTCTTTTGTAGTTTTTATAACTAGTAACCGGGTCGTCTGGTAGTTGAGTCGGACTGAGTCGCAAGTCCCCAATCGCTGGTGGCATCTTCAACGAGTCCCCAGTTTTCTCGTGTAGTTTTTGCAATCGGTAACCGGTCGTTCCGGTAGTTGAGTCGGATCGAGTCGCCTTCCCCTACCATCTTGACATCTGGGTCGAAGAACGAGATCGGCAGATCGACATTGTAGCCGATAGATCAATCCTCCCACTGTGGTCGCCAATTGTTTATGGGTAAAAATCGTTTCTGCCGATTTCGGTAAATTCGGTAGGTGAGTGAGAAACTGGTTCAAACCCTAAACAAATGTGCTGCACGTGAGCACTTTATAGATTCGAGAGATCAATCTGTACAAGTCCTCTTAAACCAAGAAATGGCCGTTCCCAGGACTTGCTTCGGTCACAAAGTGGAGGAGAAGGGTTGATTTGGGGAGGGAAGCAAAGAAAGGTGTTGAGGAGAGTAGTATCTCGACTTGTATCAGAAAGTGAAAGCTTAGGAAGCTTGCAAGAGATGAAAGCTTTTGGGAGAGCTTGCAAAGTTGCCTTTCCGAGAGTGTAAGTGTAGTATATTTATCCCACCAAGAGACTTGTTCTCCGGTGGAAATAGTTAAGACCTATTTGTACAAGTCGAGATTGAAACGTACCACAGCCTCATGAAGGAAGAGAGTAAAGGGTGAAATAATGGGAGGAGGTGGTAACCGCATGGTTTAATGGGTGAAAACGTTTTTCACCTTTATTTCCTCTTTATTTGACCGCTTTATTCCTTTTCACGCTTTCTTAATGTGAGCGTAGTGTACGCCGTGCATCTTTGTGACCGCCAAACCAAAACCCTAAAGAAGCATCCCCGCTTTGAGTTGATGTCTCGAGTGTTGGTTGCATCTTGAGTGCAAGTGGCGCTGCTAGTGGCGCGTGTGGCATGTGCCAATGGCATGTGCGGAATGCCTTGGTGGTAGGTTGCGCGGTTTGCAAGTTAGGCTACCAGCGTGTGTGTTTGGCATGTGCCATGGCATGTGCGGAATGCCTTGGTGGTAGGTTGCACGGTTTGCAAGTTAGGCTACCGAGCGTGTGTGTTTGGCATGTGCCAATGGCATGTCGGAAATGCCTTGGTGGTAGGTTGCACGGTTTGCAAGTTAGGCTACCAAAGATGTGTGTTTGGTATGTGCCAATGGCATGCGTGGCCATTAAGGCCGTGACCTTGATAGGGAAACTAGCTAGCGAGCATGTTGGCATGTGCCAATGGCATGCGTGGCCGTTAGGGCCGTGACCTTGATAGGGAAACTAGCTAGCGAGCATGTTGGCATGTGCCAATGGCATGCGTGGCCGTTAGGGCCGTGATTTTGCTAGGGAAACTAGCTAGCGAGCATGTTGGCATGCATGGCTTTTAGGGCCGTGACCTTGATAGGGAAACTAGCTAGCGAGCATGTTGGCATGTGCCAATGGCATGCGTGGCCGTTAGGGCCGTGATTTTGATAGGGAAACTAGATAGCGAGCATGTTGGCATGTGCCAATGGCATGCGTGGCCGTTAGGGCCGTGATTTTGATAGAAAAAGGCCGCTAGCGAGTATGTTGGCATGTGCCAATGGCATGCGTGGCCGTTAGGGCCGTGATTTTGATAGAAAAAGGCCGCTAGCGAGTATATTGGCATGTGCCATTGGCACGTACGGCCATGTTGACCTAGTTGCACGTTTTGCAAGCCTAGGGCGCTATATTTGGCATGTGCAAATGGCATAGCGGCTTAGTTTGGCATTGTTGCCATGGTGCGCAGTATGCGGCTTGGTTTGGCGTTGTTGCCATGGTGCGCAGAGTGCGGCTTGGTTTGGCATGGTTGCCATGGTGCGCAGAGTGCGGCTTGGTTTGGCATGGTTGCCATGGTGCGCAGAGTGCGGCTTGGTTTGGCATGGTTGCCATGGTGCGCAGAGTGCGGCTTGGTTTGGCATTGTTGCCATGGTGCGCAGTATGCGACTTGGTTTGACATTGTTGCCATGGTGCGCAGTATGCGGCTTGGTTTGGCATTGTTGCCATGGTGCGCAGAGTGCGGCTTGGTTTGGCGTGGTTGCCATGGTGCGCAGTATGCGGCTTGATTTGGCATTGTTGCCATGGTGCGCAGGGTGCGGCTTGGTTTGGCATTGTTGCCATGGTGCGCAGAGTGCGGCTTGGTTTGGCGTGGTTGCCATGGTGCGCAGTATGCGGCTTGATTTGGCATTGTTGCCATGGTGCGCAGGGTGCGGCTTGGTTTTGGAATTAGGGTTCTGTGTTGAAAACCCTAATCTGGTATTTTGAAAAAGTACCCCTATTAATTATTTACACCTGAGTTAAATGCTCTTAGTTAATGTGTTGCGGGTAACACTAGGTCACGGGGTTTTACGGTTTTACCCCTTGTTTAAAAACCACCATCAACAGGCACGAACTGAGTAAATTCGTGCAACTTGTTGGAATGACCCCAATAAGTAGATAGGCGGGGAAAGGATTGAGGAAACTCGTGCATAAAGATAAAGGAATGAGTTTGTTTAATGGATATACAAGTAAATCATTGAAGTTATGTTGTACTCTCTTGTTGTATGTTTTTCTTTGATTGATTCATATGTTTCACATGTTTTAAGAAAGGAAATGCATTTTATTGAGCTGTCATCTCACCCCGGTTGAAATTCTTATAGATATTACGGAATGTGGAAGTGGAGATTAAGAAGTTAACTTAATTGTATTGCTCGAAGTGTAACTTGAATTAAAATGTTTGTTGAAAATGTTAAAAAAGATGATTAATGAATTCATATGTTTCAATTCATATTATATAAAGTTCAATTATGTTTGGTGTAACAAATAAATTAGAAAAAAATAATATGCATAAGTCTCGTTCCGATCCGTAACGGTTCGAGTTCGGACCTCCATATGGGTTTGACCCTGGTTCGGAACTCGGGGTGTTACATCACATGCATTGCATCTTCGTGCTCCTTGTTGCGTAGTAGCAGAGCTTGCACCCGCGCTGCTATCTGCTATTCGTTGTGTGCTCCGCCCCCTGGTGGAGTGTTGTCTATCGGGTCCTCATAGTCTTCCACTTCTTCTTCTATAACTGGAGTATTAGGATGGATCTGAATTGGTGTTAGGTTTCCCAACCCTCGTCCGTTAGGAACCAAGTTTCTGGGTAACCCTTCGTCAGCAATAGGAGGCTGCGTCACTCGAGCGGTCTTCGTACTCCAGATGTTTTCCCCATCCCCTCAGCAGGAATAGGTGGTCGGTTAGCTTCCGTTCTTCTTGATATCTCTCTTTGTCCATCCTCTGTTTCGTTTCTTTGATTTGCACGTGATGGGTTTTGAGACCTTCCTCTGGTAACAGCCGGTTTCGACCTCGATGGTACGTCACTTGGTCTCATACCTTCGGATTTTTGTCCTGAAAATACCAAATAAGATGACAAGGTCCGCTACTTTGGGCCTTTGTTAAAGTAGCAGTTAATGTTCTGACACAAAGACGGCTGAAAAGCTTTTTCGGAAAACCACGCGAATGAGGTTTGAAAAGATGGTTAATTAACTTTTGGCTGACACCTATCAAAAAAGGTGATAATAAATGTTGACAGCAACTGAAAAGGGTGTCAGATCCTTAAAGATTTTAATGTTGGTAAATACTTTTTTAAGATTTGTTATCTTTAAATTCTCACTGAGATTCCCTAGTATTCAGAGATACTCACATCCAAAGGATACTTTGTCTGAAAAGGTTTTTCCTCGTACAAACAAAAGTTTAATGTTTTTGAAACACGTTTGAGAAGAAAACTTTGTAGATCTATAATGGTGCAAGTCTTTTTAGGATAAAAACTCAAAGAACTTACTGTTTGAGGGTGAAAATGGTTTCTGTTGATTTCGGTAATTTCGGGTGTGTGGGTGAGAAATGAATTTAAACCCTAAACAATGTATTGCAAGGGTGTAATTTAGATTCGAGAGATCAATCTGTACAAATCCGTCCTAAACCAAGAAATGGCTGTTCCAGACTTGCTTCGGTCACAAAAAGGAGGAGAATGGGTTGGTTTTCGGGAGGGAAGCGAAGAAAGTGTTGAGACCAGGTTGATTCTGGAAGAGTAGTGGTTTCACGACTTGTATCAGAAAATGGGAAGCTAACAGATGGATAGCTAGCAAATGTTTCTGAGTGTTGTATTTCTCCTGACTAAACTTGTTGTTCGGTGGAAATAAGTAAGACCCATTTATACAAGTCGGAATAAAAAGTACTCTGGTCTCATTAAGAAATGGAAAACGGGTGAGTAAATGGGAGGAAGTAGTCACAGGTAACACCTGGAATTGATGTTCCATTAGAGAAGGTGTTTCACCATTACTCCATGTATTTACTAACCGCTTCATCCTTATGACACTCTCTTATAACGGGCGTATTGTATGCCGCACGTCAGTAAACCGCCAAACCAATACCCAGTGAGCACCCCCTAGTTTGTGACATGCGTTGATGTCTCGAATGTTTTTGTGGAAAACATGTAGCACGTTTGTTGTTGTCTAGCAAGTTGAGCTTGGGAGACTTGCGTGGTGACCTTCGACTACGTCGAGATTTTGCATCTTAAGAGGACAGGTAGTCGTTGATTATTGCATGATCAATATGGCTTTAATATGGCCTAGTTTAGGCGCGGCCAAAAGTTAGGGTTTTGGCTTTGTTTAGGCGCGACCAAACTAGGGCCAAAGGTTTCCATGCGTTAGTGGTAACCTTGGACTGACTAAGATCTCGCACCTTAGATGAAAAGTGGTCGTTTATTGTTGCAGGCCTCCGTTTTGGCAACTGTAAAGGGAAGGCCGGAATGGTATGGGTTAGGCACTGGCACAGCATGCCATTGGCACATATGGCATGGTCGGCATGCCTTGGCACGGTTTAGGTGTGGCCAAAACTAGGGTTTTGGCGTTGGGCCAAAGGTTACCATGCGTTGGTTGGCGACCTTGGACGACTAAGATTTGCATCTTAGATGGAAAGATGGTCGTTGATTGTTGCAGGCCTTCTTTTGGTAACCACCGGCATGAAAGCATGGCCGGCATGGCTTTGACATGGAGTGGAGCCACTGGCAGTGTGCGGCTTGGAAGGGAAACGCTTGCGGCTTTGTCTAAATTAGGGTTTAGTATGCTGAAACCCTAATTAGCGCACTTTACTAGAATCTATGTAGAATTCTCATACAAACTCGGATTTTGATGGTCCACCCCTCCATTCAGCACGGAAAAGAATTGCCTATCTCTCTACGCGGGAATATTTAGGTTTTGAGCTCGTTCGGGAGGTCAAAACAGACAGAAAGTAAAACTCATAAAGAATTCAAGAGGGACGGTGGCATGTTTGGTGCGTTTTTTGGGAAGCTAGCATGTTTTGGAAAGCTAGAAAGTTTTGGGAATCTAGAGTGTTTTGGGCCAAAGGTTACCATGCGTTGTTTGGCAACCTTGGACGGATAGGATTTGCACTTAGGATGGAAGGGTGGCTGTTGATCGTCGCACGCCTTCGTTTTGGTAGCCACATAGGGAAGGCCAACACGGTATGGAGCGGCAAGGTAGATGGCATGCCATTGGCACATGTGGCATGGTCGGCATGCCTTGGCGCGGTTTAGGCGTGGCCAAAACTAGGGTTTTGGCGTGGGGCCAAAGGTTACCATGCGTTGGTTGGTGACCTTGGACGGCTAAGATTTGCATCTTAGATGGGAAGATGGCCGTTGATTGTTGCAGGCCTTTGTTTTGGTAGTCGCATGGGGAAGGCCAACACGGTATGGCGCGGCAAGGTGGCTGGCATGCCATTGGCACATGTGGGGCCAAGGGTTTGCCATGGACGGTTTGGCATGATGGGTCCAAGCTGTGGTTGGCTTGGCATGGTGGGGCCAAGGGTTTGGCATGCCGTAGGTTGGTCACCTTGGACGGCTAAGATTTGCATCTTTGATGGGAAGATGACTGTTGATTGTTGCAGGCCTTTGTTTTGGTAGCCGCATGGGGAAGGCCAAAACGGTATGGCGCGGCAAGGTGGCTAGCATGCCATTGGCACATGTGGGGCCAAGGGTTTGGCATGGACGGTTTGGCATGATGGGGCAAAGGTGTGGTTGGCTTGGCATGGTGGGGCCAAGGAAAGGTGTGGTTTGCTTAGCTAGCATGATTGGCATTCCTTGGCGTGATAGACGTGGATGGCATGGTTAGCCATTGGCAAAGTGGTGCGTCTAGCATGGTTGGCATGCCTTGGCGCGGTAGATGTGGCTGGCATGGTTTGCCATTGGCACACTGGTGTGGGAATTAGGGTTTGACCTATCGAAACCCTAATTAGTAAAAAAAAGGTACCCTGGTAATTTTCTCACAGACATATTAAAGGGTTCAATAAATGCACTCAGTGGAGACATTATTACTAAAATTCTGTGACGTCACTGTCCGACTAGGGTTTTACGATTTTAACCCTAAGCTAAAAACCACAATCAACACTTACGTAAAAGAAAGATGAAGCTAAAAAGTGAGATCCACTCTTTTTATAATAAGATCTCTTTTTCAAAGAAGATTTGTAAGAAAGTGAAAGGAGATAATATTATGAACTCAGACTTACGGAGCCTATTTCCTAGAGCCAAACTGTGACTACTATTTTTCCCATAGTCTATGTAATATATACAACTCAGAGAATCCAATACTAAGTAGTAGAGATGCCTCAGTTCAAATGATATGGTTAAGTAATAAAAGGTACTCAAGATAAGAAAATAATAACGAAGAATAATAAGTAAATGTAAACGCTACTAAGTTATCAAGAGACACAGGAAAGTACGTGGTTCGACTTTCGTCGACGTCCACGGGGTAATGAGTAATTGTCTGTATTAAGGGGTTGTGGTTACAAAAGATCTTAAATTCTTCCTAAAGTGATAGAGAGAACTCAAGTTGTCGTAAATACTTAAGTTCTAAACATTAAAGAGGTATAAGCTTAAGACTAGATCTTCCTTCACGTATTGAATTCCCTTCTTTGTTGGTGGAGCTTGGTATTTATAGCCTCATCGCTCCAGGGATAGCTTTGTTGTATCTAAGTCCATCGTATCCTGATGTATCTTCCGTACAAATTGTATCTTCATCGGCCGCACGCTTTCTCCATTCGGACTCTCCCCGGTCGACCCACGTTCCCTCGAGAACTACCCATCCTCAGTACAAGTTGTACCTTCATTCACCGCAAGCCTTCTCCAGTCATACTATGGAATCTCACATCTCTTCATGTGCTTTAGTCAAGCATGTAGATAAGAGCTCGCTGCATTAAATGCTGATTAGATATGTCAATTACCTCTGTCCCTTCGCCAGCTGCCACCTTTCTAGGATAGGGTTTACTTTACCATCTAATTTTTCGAGGTATGCTTCCTCGAGATGAGATAAATTAGATCAGGAATGTAAAGACCCTCAAGCTCGTCAACGCAATTAGACCGGTCAGGAGTCGATCAAGAGACGATTTAGTCGTTAATGACTCGATTAGCTTAACACAAACGTTAATTAATAGGAATTAATCTAACAACGAAACTAGCATCACTGAATAGGTCTCGAAAAGTTATGCGAGATGGACTACTCGGACGTGTCGTGCGGATACCGGATGAAGAAGAAATCATCTGATTTGAAGTTTAGCCGCCTTGGCTGCCCTTATCGTTTGGACGGGTGCGTTTAGAAATTTTGGTCGGCCTTATCAAGACCAAACCGACAAGATTCATTATTCTTTCTTTATTATGTTCCTTCTCTTCCCCTGTTATTTCTATTCTGCGAGTGATTGAGAGATCAAATGGAAATTTTTGTAATCGACAAAGGGTGGAGAAGATCACGCAGTAGTCAGTAGTGATGGTGGTGGTGATTGTTGTTGATTAAAAATCGAAGGAGGAAGTAAATCAGTGAGTTGGGGTTTTTGCAGGTTGTAATGGGATTCGATTTGGTCAAAGATTGAGAAGATTTAGATAGCAATTGAAGATGGGTTTCGAGAGGTTGAGTAGAAGAAGAAGATTGTTACATCAATTCGAAGATTAGGTTTCAGAGAAGAAAAGTAATTTGATAATTAGGGTTTGTAAGAAGAACGCAGAAGATTGTTAGAAATTGGAATTGATGTTCTAAGTGATTGATTGGAGATGGGTATTAGGTGATTGAGTATATTAGGGTAGGATTGTGATCGAATTAAACCTCAAGTGATGAATCAGAATTTCATAGAGAAGTTATGGTTTATGTTTTTTTTTCCCTAAATTGGCGTTGGGGTTTACTGAGAATCAAGTTGGTAATAAGGATTGAAGGCTTGTTGATGTTTTAGATGGATTATTGAAACAAGTAACAGTAAGAAGAGGAGTTTGATTTCAGTTGTGCAAATGGAAAGAATTGAGGTAATTACTTTCTCAGTGATTAGTAAAGTTATTTGTTCTATTAGTGAGTTTTTGAGTTTATGGATATTGATGTTTGAGTGAGTTGTTGTGGATGTATGAATATGGAGATTTAGATGTATGTTTAGGAAATTACAGGTGTTGGTGTTGTCTAGGATTGGAACTACAAAAGGTGATATCTTGAGTTAATGAATGTGTTTTGTGAACAACCTGAAGTTATAGTGGTATTGTGTTGTTGAGTTGGAGATGTTGTTAGGTTGAACTGAGATTATTATAGCAGAACTGAAGTGATTTAGTAATGTGCCTGGTGTGACTAAATTACTGGTAGTATTGTTGATTGAGATATGCAGTTCTTAAAGCATTTGAGGTGAAGGAGTTTCTATCTCAGGTGATGAATTGTGGGTTTGTTGGGTGACAGAGCTCAACTTGGTGGTGACGTAAGATACATGGGAAAAGGCTTGAGATTGAGGTTTTTTCATGTGAATGTGTTATACTTATATTGGAGTTGACTGTGCAGCTGAGGAGGATAAGCAGGGTCTGTAAGAAAGATGTTTGGTAGTGGTCGCTTCATAAGTTGAACTGAGCAAGAATGATATTGTAGGAATTGTTTGCAATGTCAGTGGGGTGTGGATGGAGTTGCAAGTTATGAGATTTGGATTATGTGTTTGCTATACGAGCAGAGTTGGAATGGATGAATATTTGTAGATGCAGACGGACAGTGTTGTTTGAACTGAATCTTAGATGTAGAAATTACAAGATTTATGAACTGGTATTTGTAAATTAATTGGGAGGAAGAGGGTAGTGTAGTGTTGCTTAACAGAGGCCTTAATGGAAGCCTACAACTGCAGATCAGTTAGGCTGTTATCTTTGTAATTCAATTTGAAGTTTATTGATTAATTCAATTGATTTATTTTTTTAGTTTGAAGTTAGAGTTGTAGAGTTTATAGTTTTGGTGTAGCACAATAAGTGTGCATTAGCTTTCCTTGGACTGGGCAATGGCTCTGTCCTGTGCAAGTGTTTTGGCTTTGTGCCATTCAGCCTAGTCAGGATCTGACTGAGCCGAGTCAGGTTGAATCGGGTTTGACCCACTGGGTCATTAGTCTTGACTCGTTGACCATTGGCCATGGACATTGACTGGACGTTGACTGTTAAGTTTGACCGTTAGTTGACTTAGATGAACCAGGCCTTTTATTAACGGGCCGGAGTAAGCCCTTGGGTCGTGGGCTTGGGCTTGGGCTTATGATTAGTTTTTCTTAATTTGATGAATTGGACCCGTTTTGGTCCGAAATAGCCTTTGACTTCTTCTACAAAGTTGTAGATATTCGTAAGACTTAGCTAATAGACTATAGAATCAACCTAATTGAATTAGTAAACCTTAGTTATTCTAAAGATAGATAATGAAAAGGTGTATAACCATAAATGGGCCTAGGACCATTGGATAGAATTATATGATTCTTGTTTGAGCCATTTTGGCTTGTTTATTAGAGTGCTTGCGTGATTAACAGTTAGGCTATTAACAACGATCGATTCAAAGAATGAACCAGTGGATCGTGGATCTCGAGGTAGGCGTGGCTTGTCATCAAAAGAGGTGGGAATTTATATTTAACTGTACTGTGATTATTGTTGTTTTCTTTCACAAAAGTTTATGTTTAAAAAATTCATGCATTATCTGCTTGTGTATTCCTTGCATTGTTTTATTTTGAATTCCGAAAGTATTGTTGTTTCTTTTAATCTTTCCATTGCTTGGAAAGGAATTGTGATGCTTTGCATATCTTTATGAAATGTTCGAGAAATAAGGATTTCCATTTGTATGCTTAATAGGTGTGTAAGGAAGTGATCGACACCTATTAGGAAAATGATAGGTGTGTAAGGAATTGGTCGACATCTATCTGGAAAACGAGAGTTTTTCCATGCGTGGTATATATGATACTGCTCCTTCATTTATATCTACATGAATTCGAGCTTTTATGCCTAATAGGTGTGTAAGGAATTGGTCGACACTAATATAAACTAATAGGGTGTGTAAGGAATTGGTCGACACTTAATATATACATTGTTTGAAGAAGGAAGGAGTTAGTTCCATATACATGATTGTTTAAATCTGTGAATTGGCTACCTTTTAATATTTAGGAAAAACATGTAATGTTTTCTAGATCATTTAAGCGATTGCTTGAAAGTTAAATGTTATTCCTACTAGGCACCCCATTTAGAGATGATGTGCTCACCCATTTCCACTTTCAGTTTCAGAGACAGATCACGATGATCAGAGTTGCGCAGCGAAAGCTTCGAGGAGTTGATTACGTTATTTAGATTACTTCCGCTAAGTTTAGTTTGTGTTTATACTTTATTTGGAAATCAACTAACTATTGAATATGTATCATTTGAGAGGAGTTCTTGTTTTTATTTCAGAGCGGGTTTAGATTCGGGTTAATCTTTTCTTAGAACTTCTTTCTTATTGTTTAAATAGATGTTTTAGATCCTTAGTGCCTCTTTTTATAGATAATCTCATGGATTAGTCAGCTGCTAGCTTTAGGGGCGCTACAAGGAAGGTATCTCCTGCTTCTCAGATACCCGTGTATCACCAGGGCTATCTCATTATCTTGCACACGACCACCAGATACGTGACATGTGTCCAAGAGAATATTGGTATCCACACCAGAAAAAAGATAACGAAAAGCCTAGTGTTCTAACTGCCACACTGCTCATATTCGCTCTTTTGGAGCTGATCTGAGCAGCCAAATCCTCTTTTCCATCTTGTTTTCTAATCTTCTTCATCCCTTGCGTTCTATTTAGTTTTTAGAATTCATCTTATTCTAGGGTCCATCTTATTTCCCCCTTTTGTTTCTGTTGTTCTTCAGTAGTAACCTAATTAAGATTCGAGTTATTCAAATTAGGGGTTTGTTCTCTTACAACCTCTCTTGTTGATTCTATCTGGTTTAATTTAAACTAATTTCTTGCTTGTTTGGTATTTACAACACTTCTTTTCCTTGATTCTCTGATTGGTTTCTTCCTTACTGTTGTGATCTTTAATCTCGCAAGGGTTTATTGGTTTGAAGTGGTTTTATCATTTTAAAGGTTAAGGTTTCAAGGTTTGAGAAATCATCAATTTCTTGTTCAAGATTCGGGTGTTTTCTTTTT
Organism: Papaver armeniacum; assembly: GCA_023531295.1. Taxonomy (NCBI): domain Eukaryota; kingdom Viridiplantae; phylum Streptophyta; class Magnoliopsida; order Ranunculales; family Papaveraceae; genus Papaver; species Papaver armeniacum. The sequence continues at coordinate 1,683,453 of JAJJWW010000965.1, read as the reverse complement.
TCATTCAAGCAGGACCAGCTATTCACCACAAAGAGTCCACTTCAACCTCAGTTCCCCAACAAGTTCCGGGTACCAAGCTGCAGCAATAAAAGATTATATCATCGCCATCTCTAGCAGTCGACTGCTTTTGATTTCACTCTCCAGTAAGAACATGTTTTCCACTGACACAGGTACAAGTTCTTAAAAAGTCACCCAAGACACAGATACAATTTTTTACAAAGACACCTAAGACACCAAGACCGATATCGATACCGACCCATATCACTACAGACCGATTCAGAAAGATTTACTGTTATACTTGTTGCATTTGTTACTGTTACTTTGAAAAATCATTGACCATTGGTTGGATCTATGGATCCTTTTATAACTAGGTCACGTGTTTCACTATGATTTTGAAAAAAACCTTGACAAATGGTTGGATATATGTATCCTAACATCTCTATTGATTTTAGATTCTTTATATGGTTTGGATGCGCTTTTGACCAAACCAAGACCCTTTTAACTTGTCATGTTACCTCTGAATCGGTTTGAAATGGTATGTGTATGTTGTCAAATTAGGTCCTGATGGTGTTAAATGGTGCAGATGTCACGGTAGTCCTTCTAGTCTTTTTGAACTTGTTGTGTAATCGCGGAATATTTCCGAGTCAGAGTCAATCCTGCAACTGCTCCTAGTCGTGGATCACAGAATTATGATGATTATATGAGGCTTGCCTCTTTTTTGAAAAATAAAAATAAAAGTTTGAAGAAAATTGCTTAATACATTAAATTCTAATGTTCTTACATAAAAGTGTGCAAAGGTAGATAGCTAGATGGAATTGGAAAGCAGCAGAGTACAAACAACATTTATTGCTTCAAAAAAAAAAAAAAAAAAAAAACACGAAGCATAAGAAAAACTAAAATTTTGGCCCAACAATGTGAGGCTCTAGGCAATAGCCTATAAGACGGCTCTACTTGAAACCTTTCCCATGAAAAAGAAGAAAAATAATTAAAATTACACTTTTCTTAATTATAAAATTATAAAACTTTTAATTTAGAAACATAAGAGGGGGTTTTATGAGATCCCAAACTCTAGAGCGAAGACTCGGTTCGCTGAACTCCAAAATGGGAACACCAGGCTAGCCCCAGTATTATTGGTCTAAATCTAACAAGGTAGATAGGTGTTATGACTATCTATATCACTGGCATCACCATACCAGTTTAAAGAAAGCCTCATTCTAGACGCTGAAATCTCTCGCTGCCACCACTGTAAATCCATGGCTCCAACGAGTGATCTTAACTTCTCCTCTAGCTAGATATAGGCTAGCAATGGTTTGGAAGAGTCCAATTGTGTGCACACTCCCCTTACTCGGTTTGGAATTATAGCCGCCCAAGAGACCAAATCAAACTATCAAAACAAAAAGAAAAAAAACACGTAGTTTCATTGCTGCTTGTAGGAGGAGCAGAAGTACCCTCATTAAAAGGGAACACAATTTATTATATGCAAGTAACAACTTCCAGTGTCCATAGGGATTTCTTTTGGATACAAGGATTTACTGATCTAAAACAAACAGATATTCGTGCCAATTTGAATTCAGGTAGACCTGACAAAATGAACATAACGCCGATATCAAAGAAACTCGACAGATTAAGCTTATAATATCCTTGAAATGTTGGAAAAGATAAATAAAAAGCAGCTTCAAAATTTTGTTCACAAAGTAAACTACAACAGCGATCGTTCTTTTAAGCTAAAATTAATTTCCAAGCTGCAAAACAGAACACATGGTCAATGATGGCTGCACCTAAGCTGTGGCAGCTCCTTGAGCCGCCAACCTTTTCCTAGCCTCTTCAATAATAGACAACTTGATACCCTTGCCCTTGGGGAGAGAAATCCATGGCTTGGTACCTTTCCCAATGGTGAACACATTGGCCAAACGAGTGGCGAACTCATGGCCAGTAGAATCCTGGATGTGAAGGGTATCGAAACTTCCCTTATGCTTCTCTCTGTTCTTGATTACACCAACACGGCCTCTGTTTCTACCTCCAGTAACCATGACGACATTACCAATATCAAACTTGATAAAGTCCACAATCTTGTTGCTCTCAAGATCTAGCTTGATGGTGTCATTAGCCTTGATAAGAGGGTCAGGGTAACGAATGGTGCGACCATCGAAAGTGTTAATGTATGGGATACCTTTAGATCCAAAGTGTACATTTCTAACCTTGCAGAGCTTGAACTGCAAAGAGGAAGCAATTTTTTTGTATGAGATCAAGAACAATAATTTCATTTAACAGAGGCTGGCAATATGATGGATAAAATAAATGGCAACCTAAATTTTCATGTAATTTCATGTAACATAGGCAGGGCAATATGATGACTAAAATAACTGGTAATATACCCATAAGTAAACTCAGTATCAGAGCTGTGAAACATTCAACAAATAAGCATGGCCACAAATGAGGGTAAAAAGACTAACCTTAGCTTCTTCATCCTTGATTGAGTGGAGACGGAAGCGACCCTTGGTGTCATACAGGAGACGGAAGTTCTCATTCGTCTTGGGAATCGACACAACATCTATCAAGTTTGACAAACAAGCAATATCAGGGTTTCACATACTTCTAAGGTCAAATATATACTAATATAAATTACTCGCAAAAGGTCATGGTAACCAGCAGACAGACAGGGACATCAAACAAACATATGGGGCCCAGTAACGAAGAAATCATATAAAACAACATTCCACAATAGTACAATACACAATTTTCTATGCCCATCAAAATGCTATAGGTAGGAAGAAGGTTAAGAACATCCTTTGGAGATATGCTCAAAAGTTAAAAATGTCTTGATTCAAGAGAATCGATTTAACCGAATATTTGATGTCAATTAAGTGACGTCATTCATTTTCATAGATAGCATTTCTCTATGGAAACATGTCAAGAAAAATGAGACTAAAAAGAAGAAACAGACAAAGGAGTATATTATACACACATACCCATGAATCCAGATGGATATGTCTTGTCTGTTCGCACTTTTCCATCAACAAGAATGTGCCTTTGCATCAAAATAGCAATAACCTCACGGTATGTAAGGGCATACTTCAATCTGTTTCGCAGGATAAGAATCAAGGGAAGACATTCCCTAGATTTGTGTGGACCTGATGATGGCTTGGGAGCCTACACAACAAAAAAATTCGCATCGCGAGTAAGTATTCCAACCTTTCCAGCCCCAAGCAAATTTAAAAACTAAATTGATCATTTACTTACAAATGCGCCTCCAAGTTTATCAAGCATCCAATGTTTTGGGGCATTAAGCCTCTTCAAATGCTTCTTCAATCCCCTCGCCTGAGAATTTTCAAACAGTTAGAACAGAACAAATTTGGAAAAATACTACATAACAAAATTGATGGTACAAAATAATTCCACCTCATGAATCACATCCAACTAAGCCAACAAGTGTAAGGAACATGTTTGCATTTTCAGCAATTCACAACATCAACAGAAATACTACGATGGAAATTAAATTCAACAATAACAGGGAACATTCTATTAGAATGCACTTTCCGAGTAATAAATTTCTAGAACCCTGCTTAATCTATCCATTCATTTCAAAGTCAAATTGATTGCAGTCATTTTAGACCTCGGGTTCAGGTTAGGTGTTTTTCTAATTCCCAGAGCGATCAGAACCTGTCGAGATTGATGAGTAACATCACAGAATTCAGTGGATTGAGCAATGAATTTTATCGTCATTTCGCTTAGGGTTTAGAATTTAAGATTGGATCCAGGAAAGTATGAACTCACAAAGACCTTCCTTTAACTTACTTTAAAGAAGCTTCACAACTATCAATCGAATTTGTAAGAATAAAAATTAAATGTAAGAAACAATCATAAGAAAGGAAAATCATTCCTTCCAACTAAAGATTGATTCAAGAGGAAGGTGAAGAAATAAGTTCCAACACAATTCCACTCATATATTTATTCTATGCCCTTGTCTGAACCGAATGTGGTCTCAAATTTCCACATCCAGTTATTCGAAGGCAAATCAGAACAGAAACTTGATTAATAACCCAAGCAAAAAATTAAAACAGAACATGGAGGACCAATGCAAGTATTAGATGTAAGAAACAATCATAACAAAGGAAAATCATTCCTTCCAACTAAGATTGATTCAAGAGGAAGGTGAAGAAATAAGTTCCAACACAATTCCACTCATATATTTATTCTATGCCCTTGTCTGAACCGAATGTGGTCTCAAATTTCCACATCCAGTTATTCGAAGGCAAATCAGAACAGAAACTTGATTAATAACCCAAGCAAAAAATTAAAACAGAACATGGAGGACCAATGCAAGTATTAGATGTGTCAGAGCTGATTGAAGGACTAGATTGAAAAACACATAAAAATTTCTGTCAAGTCCAAAATCAAAAAGCTCTGAATAAAATCAATTTCTAAGAACTAGAAAAAGACTGAATCAATTTATGCCTCATCACTAAACCAGATACGAGACTGAAAATTGGAAGAAAGAATCTCCCAAAAAACTCATATGGCTACTCTGAGAGGCATTTATATAGCAACAATTCCTTAGAGACAATGAAAAAAACATCACCAAAACCGACTCTCGCACTGAATTGGGTGTTCCCAAATTCCATATTAGGAGATAGGGTTTTGGCGATGTTTTCTCCATTGTCCAAATTCCATACTACGATGGAAACTAAATTGAACAATAACAGTGGACATTCTATTGGAATGCACTCTCCGAGGTGTTTTTTTAATTCCCAGAGCAATCAGAACCTGTCGAGATTGAAGAGTAACATCACATAATTCAGTGGATTGAGCAATGAATTTTATCGTCATTTCGCTTAGGGTTTAGAATTTACGATTGGACCCAGACTAGAGCCAGAACACACACAGACCTTCATTTAACTTACTTTAAAGACTCATTCTACTAAGCTTCACAACTATCAATCGAATTTGTAAGAAGAAAAATCAAATGTTAGAAACAATCTTAAGAAAGAATAATCATTCCTTCCAACTAAGATTGATTCAATCAAGAGGAAGGTGAAGAAACAAATTCCAACACAATTCCTCTCATATATTTATTCTATGCACTTGTCTGAACCGAATGTTGTGTCAAATTTCCACATCCAGTTATTCGAAGGCAAATCAGAACAGAAAATGATAAATAACCCAAGGAAAAAAAAATCAGAACATGGACTAACACAAGAATTAGATGTATCAGAGCTGATTGAAGAACTAGATTGAAAACAACAAATTTTATATTAAGTCCAAATTCAAAAAGCTCTGAAAAGATCAATTTCTAAGAACTAGAGAAAGACTTAATCAATCTATGCCTCATCACTAAACAAGATACGAGACTGAAAATTGGAAGAAAGAATCTCCCAAAAACTCATATGGCTACTCTGAGAGGCATTTATATAACAACAATTCCTTAGAGACAATGAAAAAAACATCACCAAAACCATGGTTATAATGCCTCTTCAAATTCATACCATCCAACTTGACTAAGGTCATACTGCAAAAATCTATTATCCTTAAGCTATCCAGATTCAAAACTTAACATATCATACAAGTAAATCCACAAAAAAAAATTAGCAAAAATTGAATATCCACTAAAAAAATCAGGACAAAATGTACATTCAAAAGAGTAACAATGTAGAAATTTACAAATCCCTAATATCAATCTAATCCACAATCAAAATCACAACAAAAACTACACAAATGAGCTGATCACCAAGCAAATCATACTTTTGCAACCTCAAATTAAACTTCATCACTCAACAGTTAACAACATGAAGGATGCTTCAGAACATCAGTGCGAGATCAAAATACTGAAAATCTTAACTGGAAGAAGGATTCTTAAACTTGATTTATAAGATTGAAATAGAGAGATTACGAACCATGATTGAGTTCTTCGACTGTAAATTAGGTTTACCCTAATTTTTCTTCTCCTTCTTCCGCCTCTGGAGCTAAACCTCCTCCTACACTTTTTTTTTTCTGAGAATGAAATAGGCCTCAAAACCCTAACTGCGTTTATAACAGTTTTCGTTAGAAAGACGAATATAGCCCTAGGGTTTACATGTAGAGAAACGGTGTAAAAAGAGTGTTATAAAAGACTAAATAAGATACAAGTGTGAAAAGTTGTGAGCTAGCTAGCCGATTTTTTTCAAACTCGAGAATCCGGCTCATAAAAGTCTGACTCGTTTTTTTGAATCTGACTCATTATATGTGATTCAGAAATAGTCAAATTATAGAATAGAAAAAATATTCAATGCAGTTAAATATATGGGGTGACCCGAATACATAAATATAAAAGCATAAATCGAGCAGACATCTAAAATATGAAAATAGAAAAAAGGCAACCCGACATCTAATTCGTTCCTAATCGGATTCAACTCATCCAAATCTGACTTGGTATATCTGAATTTGAGTTTCACTAGTTATATATAAGAAGTTTTAATTCAATCAAATATATGGTCCAATAAACCAGTGCAATATTGTACCTCTTACATATGGATATAAAAATAAGTTGATTCAGTTAAATATATGGCTCAAAGAAACAGTGTAACAGTGTACTTTATTCAAATGCATTGCATCACAGATATAATGGAGCCAGCAATCTGAAAAATGTAAAGGGAAACTATCCGGAAAAAAAAAAGAAAAATACTCCTTATGTAAATCTAGTTTAAATTTCTTAATGTATCTTCTTTCCTATTAAAAAAAAAAAATCTACTCATCTGACTCATACAGATGGATTAAGATCCCGAATCAGACGGAAACAAACTATAGGTGTTTGTTCTTGGCATGTTATACCAGCCAGCAGGCCCAGCCCACTTTCAAGTCACGTCTAAATACCAAGACAAGTTCCAAAGGTGCGCCATGATGAAACCTAGGTTCGAACCTTCTCCCCTCCCCGCCCCTAAATTTGGAGATTTTAAAGTTCCACACTATTAACCTTCAAAATGGTAAAGAGGTTCTTTTGGATCAAGCAACAAACAGCTGATGAGCACAATGACTCTGCTTCTGCAGCTGACAATAATGTCCCCCAAATCATGCTTCTCTCTGGTCCTCCTTCTTCGTAACTACTCTCTCCCCCTCGATATCTCTCTGGTTCTCCACTAACTTCAACATTACTGCTGGACTGATCCCTGTGTTCTTCCCTGTACATTTTCAGTGGCAAAACATCACTTCTGTTCCAGTTTGCAGTCAACACTGTTTTAGAACAAGGAAGAAATGTGGTTTTTATATGCAGCAAACGCAGATTAGAGAACAAACCACCATTCTTGTCTCGGGGTCTGGATCCTTCTTCAGATATCTTTCAGAAAATCAAAATGAAGTAAGTAGTAACAACCAAACCCATTTCTCCAAATTTTGTAGTTTTTACTTGCAATTTATGTTGTGAATGGTTTGATTTATGTTTAATTAGATATGTGGAAGATGATGAAGGGATTAAGAAATATTTTGCTGCATTTCATATGCACTGCAACAATGAAGGGGGGACGTTCCCTGGAGTGGTAATTATCGATGATTTTGGGGAGTTCTTTGATGACACTAATTGTAAACAAAGATATGGTGGTAATTATCGAGGTCGAGATTTAGCTGTGGTTCGTACTCTTGCGTTGTGTCGTGACGCCATTCTCCATGCCAAGTAAGAATTCCAGCATTTGATATCTGATATCTAGCAATATGATATTGTAGCTAGTAGTGGCGATAGCAATGTCTCACATATATAACAACATTATCATACAGTGAAAGACTACTGCTCGAATCGTCATTAGTAGGAGGAGACAAGTATAATTGCAAGCTTCTGATTTCGGATACTCATCTTGGGGACACACCCAGGTCTTTATTCATCTATAGGAGATGGGTACCTTCCATTTTCACAATTAAGCCAGGTCTGTACTGCTACTCAGTACCATTTGGTTTATACCAATTACCAAGAAATGCTTTTTGTATGTCTGGGATACTATACGAGCGAGACTCACTTATTTTCATCTCTAATTTGATTTGTTATTGTGCATTTATAGGTGATGCATCTGGGTCATATGTACTTAACAATATTACAAGCAGTAGTGGTGCAAGTATCATCAGCTCAACAGGGGTGACAGCAGAGGCAGTAGCATCAACAACTGAATCAGCGGCAGGAAGAGAGAAAAATGCTATTTCTGCCAAGTATTCGATAGCTCTTCAGTATCTCATGTTGGAAGATATTATTAGCTGAAAAATAGAACTCCATCACTACTGGTAATGCTCTGTAAGCGATTATCTTTTCCTTCGTTATAAATGTCTATGTATAGAAATTGTGGATCGGGTAGAACCAGTTGTTTTCTCCGCTAACAAAGTTTATCTTTTGTAACTGAAATTGATAACGAATGAAGCTTAGTGTGCGTAGTTTAATGGCAACTTTCTTTCAGAAATCTCGTGCTTAGATGGAATTGGATAAAAATTCATGTTTCTTGTCGAATCTTAGTCTGCCTGTCAGCATAGCATCTTTGTAAGCTAACAATATTCGCTGAAACTTCTCCAATTCTTCATTATCGAACATTTTTCAGCGGGTACAAGATTTTATTGAGCACATAATACATTACATTGCAAAGTCATTCTCAATTGTCTTTGTTCTTAGCAACCCATACAATACTGTCCTCAGTAAGGAAGTGACAGATTGGCACAGTACCCGGCTTAACCTTGAAGACTTGGAAAGCTACATGGTCAGGGTCCCATTTCGAGGTGTCCTGGTGGCAAACGGCCGTAGCTTTGATTTTCATTCCATCCGCACCAACCAAAGGCACTACATAAGCTTGTGCTGTATGTGCTGAAGTTTCATGACAATAGAAAACTGCGTAGAGATAAGGAAGGCTATGACATGGAACAAGGTTATCACTAACAATTTCTCTTACTCCTGAGCTTACTACATATGGTTGTTTCCTCGTTCTTGTTCTCTTCCCTTTATCACCAAGAATTACTGTAGTCAATACGTTAACATTTTTACCCAATTTGGAAGTACCGTATTCAACAAGTGATTCCAATGAAGTTGCACAGTACTTCTCTTCGTTTTCTATAGCTGGTTGTTCACAGTCCATGATAATTTGACTGATAAGCTCAGCTTCTTCTGATTTCTGGCTGATAGCAAACTGGTTCAAGATTTCTGGCAACTTATTGGAGGAGAATGGGATCACCTCGGCTAGGCTTTTAGGTAAGAACGTAGTTCCACTAGGAGTGCCTACAACAAAGTGCAAGTTCATTTTTGCTCCAGGATATAAATCCTTCTCTAAGAAGAAGAGAGACGCGCCTGGACTATCCATGAGTTGTCTATTTGTCGCAGCATTGTCTTTCGGGATGGTGCTTTTTCCTAGACTCGGGGAGTACTTGCTGAGCGCAAACTGTTGCAAAGGCTGGCTTAGGTTTAACAGTTGCGAAGGCTGCTTTTTTGTGTATACTTGGAAGTTTGCCTGTTCGAAAATAGTGTGTGTGCGCGTTGGGGTGTAGATGTTGCGACTTTTTGCTCCATCAGTCGATGCCTTCCCTTCTCGATCTGTTACCAAACAAACAAAAAAAAGACATCAAGAATATTAAGAACAACAACAGTATCAAGTGTTGGATGGGGCTGAAAAATATACTTGGGCATGAATTTCTTAGAAATTTTTCAAGTGAAGCTTTGAATCAAACCAGCAGGATGCAAGAGATCATGAAGTATAGTGGGCATAGGAGTGTTTGGCAATTTGTTTTTCCAGTAGATTTCAGAAGGGAGAGGAGGAGCAACATGGTTTCCTACAACTCCAACCTGCAAACAATACAGACACACACCACATTATATATATAGAAAGAAAAAGAAAAAAAAATCCTATTAAATTTTAGATATTTTATGAAAACAAAAATGTATGTAATTAAGTAAACTCACCAAGATACAAGAAGTAGAGATGAGTAGAAGAAGAAGCAACTCCATGTTATGAAACTTCTGAAAGAGAGCAATATTGATGGAATGATTATATGAAATGCAGAGAAGCTTTTTGCAGTAATTTATAGGCTTGATATATCTTGAGATCCATAAATGCAATAACATGGAGGGTCATGTATTTACTGAAATAATGCCAATAAGTGCACACTCTTTTACTGAGGGTGCATTATTTTATTTTATTTTGATGGAAAAAAGAGTGTGAATTTAACATGTGGATTTATTAAAAGATTTACTGATGTAGGATATAAATTAACCAAAACATGTGATCGATCACCTAATAAACCTGGCATTTTTAGGACATGGGCTTGCACATGGAGTCTTTGCAAGGCCTAGTTAGGTATACTTGGGTAATCAAGGGGAAACCTTAGCCCAATGAACCCTTCTTAACTAATAGGAGGAGCTTTGTAGGCCTAAGTTCGTCCATTTTTTGTGTAAAATATTAAGGGTACAAACAGGTACACCATCCTGTAAATTCCATTGGGATAGAAGGGCGCATTACTTGATCAACAAAGGAAGGGCAGCCAACCAAGGTTTTGAAAATGCTCCCAACTATATAGATTGGTACTGCAATGTTTCTATATTCGTGTAATCCGTGATCTTAAACCAAAGCCAGCTTCGTACAAGATTATCCTCAAAGAGAAACCTGCGGGTTTTGGTAGATTGGTACGTATTGTTTTGTTAATAGTTTAATATTATAGGTCAAAATAGAGTAATAACCGTTTGATGGTATGTTATGATTTAAAACAGATGAGCAGGTTCAAGCGTTTGTCCAAATAGTGCCCTGATTGCATAAAAGACGGAAAGCTTGTGCCACTTGAGAAGATAAAAAGCACCAAGAGTTGATTGATAACGTTGACAATGAAGATTATGCATCTCAGTTTGGGGGAAAATGCAAGCAACCTACAAAGAAGGTGACCAAAAGAACTCGGGCGTCATCGAGCACTCAAGTTGATGAAACCAATGATGATGTTGGTCCAAGTCGTAGAGGTGGTAAAGGTCGCAAAATCCAAGAAAAAAGGAACAAGTAAACTTTCGATGTTGTAAATAGGGCTGCACAGGAACCGTCCCGTCCCATGGTACCGTACCGGAACCGCAGAACAGATCCCGTGCATCCGTCCCGAACCGTGATCGACGGGGATGTACAAGTACCAAAAACTGGTACCGTGCCTAGAGTAGGTACAAGTAACGGTTTTAGGCTATTCCATCCCGTCCCGTCCCGTAGTACCTAGGATCTGTAACTGTTGATTTTAGGATTAAATCCTGATCGTTTATAGTAGGGGTTATACCCTTTTCTTAATTTCTCCATCGTATTCTCCTCGTTTTCTTCTCCTTCTTCCCTCTCTCATATTTTCAAATTCCTCTCAGAGAAGAGAAGATGCAAATGCCATCGTCGACTTCCAGTTTTGATTTTCTTTTGCAGTAAGCAATCATCATCATCATCTGTATAAGGACTTCAGTATCGATTTACTGGTAAGTATTTTATAAATCGATTTAGGGTTTGTTCATCATCTGTATAAGTTTTTTTGTTCTAATATGATTCTTTTTTTTTTCAATTTTAGGGTTTCAAAATCGATTTTAGGATATCAATTTGTTGATCGATTATAAGATTTATTGTTCTAGTATGATCCTTTTTTTTTCGATTTTGGGGTTGGAACTTGGAAGAACTAATCATCAGTTTGTTCATCAGTTGATACAAAGTACAAACATCAGGTATTCGATTTTATTTTCTGATTCTGAATTTAACAGGGTTTTGTTTTAACTTGGATTTTATTTTCAGTTGTTCTTCAATATAGGGGTAGGGTTTGTATCCTTTTTAAGGCATATTGGCTATTAAAAGATTTACTGATGTAGGATATAAATTAACCAAAACATGTGATCGATTACCTAATAAAAAGCCTTGCATTTTTTGGGGCGACCCCAAAAGAATTAGGGGCGACACTAAAAAACAAAAAAGGTCACCCAAACGTAAATCTAAGCTACCCATTATCTTTGATTTTTCGAAATAGCCAATATGCCTTTATATAATCGGGAGCCTACACCATAATCGGTAGGTTAAAGGTGAATCGATAGGTTAATTCGAAACTATACCTACCGATTATTTTGTAGATATTTCGGCTAATAATCCCTTTTATAATCGGTAGCTTATCCAACTTGTAAGACAACCGATTATAAGGAGCCCCATATTCAACCTTGGCCAAATTCCATAGGTTTTGAGGAGTGTAGAGCCAACCATGACCACTTGGCTTGAGCGGTGGATGTAGCCATAATCGGAAGCCTAATAGGTTACATACACTACCGATTATAAGTTGCCCCAAAATGAGTTTTTCTAAAATCCTTCACGTAATGAGTTTTGAAATCTACCATAATCGGTATGGTATATAATTATATAACCCACCGATTATAACGAGCCCCAGATCCAACCTTTGCCATATTTCATAGGTTTGGAGTGTACACAGCCAGCCATAACCACTTGGTTCGTGTTTTGGATGCAGCGTTAATCGGGAGTTAAATATATTACCAAACCATCCGATTATGGGTTGCCCCAAAATGAGTTTTTTCTAAAATCCTTCATAACGGAATTTGAAATATATCATAATCGGTAGAGTTAACAACTTAACAACCTACCAATTATAAGGAGCCCTAGATCGAACCCTTGCAAAATTCCATAGGTTTGGAGTGTACAGATCCAGGCATAACCATGTGGTTCGTGATTTGGATGTAGGCATAATCGTAAGCCAAATAGGTTCCACAACCTACCGATTATAGGTTGCCCCAAAATGAGTTTTTTCTAAAATCGTTCATGTGATGAATTTTGAAATCTACCATAATCGGTAGTCTATCCAACTTAACAACCTACCGATTGTAAGGAGCCCCAGATCGAACCCTTGCCAAATTCCATAGGTTTTGAGTGTTCAGAGCCAGGCATAACCATGTGGTTCGTGATTTGGATGTAGACATAATCGTAAGCCAAATAGGTTCCACAACCTACTGATTATAGGTTGCCCCAAATTCAAATTTTGAAAGCTACCATAATTGGTAGATATTTTAACTAAAATACCTACCGATTATTGGTTTCTCCACATTCAACCTTCGTCAAATTAGCCTGGCATTTTAAACCAAATTTCAGAAATAGCCGTTGGAGTTTTTGGGAAAAAGAAAAAGAGCCGTTGGAACCTAAACCTATATATAAAGAAACTCATATCTATCACCCCAATTGCACCAAACTCTTTCCTCTCTTCAGTTATAATTTTGAAAACCAAAAACATGGATATTGCTTTTGCCGAAGAAGAAGATTGTGCTATTTATAGAGCGTGGGTTGTGGTAACTGCTCATGATCGTGTTCACAAGCTCCACAAATGGGAATCCGAAGAGCAGTTATGGAACCGTATTTTAATGGTATTTGAGGCGTTAGATGGTAATCGAATTCGAAGATCATCCAATGACATTAAGATGAGAAAGAAGGCGGTCGACAAGGAGATTGACAAACTTGAAGATGAAGAACGATTTGTTAGGGATGCTTTTTCTTGGTGGACGTATGAAAAACGAGTAAGTATCTTTATAACTCCGACTTACATTAACATAAGTTAGTACTAACTTGTTACTCATTCGTATTTCAGAGAAATCTTGCTGATCGTCGGTATATGGACCTCTACGGGAAACGATTTGAACTTGAAGGATATTACAAGATCAAGAGGGACAATTTCTGTGGTGTTTGGACGTTATGATCTTTTTTAATACTTTTATGGTCAATTAGGAGTATGGATTTAGGTGCTTTTGACGAAATTGTAAGGTTAAGGTCGTTTGAACTTTATGTAATGGGTGTAATCGGAGGATTATTAATATAAAAACTTTCCGATTATAAAGAAACGGAAGCGTATTTTGTTAAACAAATTACCGATTAAAATATTCGGTTATCTTATGTGTCAACTTTGTTTCCGATTATGGTGTTATTTGGTTCCAGGAAACATAAGTTCTTTCACACAGAATAATCGGATATTAACAAAAATTAAACCTACCGATTCATTTCATTCGGAAGTCAAGGTGAAAATTTACTTTCCGATTATGGTGTTGTTTGGTTCCAGAAACCATAGTTGTTTTTTGGTAGAATAATCGAAAATTAACAAAACCTAAATCTACCGATTAATAATATGCGGAAGTTAAGGTGCACAATTTCCTTCCGATTATGGTGTTGTTTGGTTCCAGAAAACAAGTTTTTTTTACATAGAATAGTCGAAAGGAACATAACAAATAAACCTACCTATTATTATTATTCGAAAGTGAAGGTGCACAATTCCCTTCCGATTGTGGTGTTGTTTGGATACAGAAGACAAGTTTTCTTTACACATGATAATCAAAAGGCAAAGTATATTAGCAATCTTCCGATTCTGACAAAATATTTTGCAAAATCCCCAGAATCGGTAGGTTAATAACGTATAATGTTACCGATTCTGACTAAAAAATGCAACATCCCCGGAATAAGTAGGTTCATATACAAACTTATCTTCCGATTGTATTCCAAAATTCAACACTTTCATGTCTCTTCATGTGAATCGCTTGCGAGTCATCATTAAATGCATAAACATAGCAACATAACCATTCATAATCCATAAACATAACGTAACAACTAATAATCCGACACAAACTTTGAAAACGGCATAATCCGACATAAACAAAGTTAAATTCGACATAAACAAAGTTATCCATAAAGTTAACAAAACACCGAGAGTTTAGTTTTTCCTATTTGCTTTGACTTTGCAAGCTTTACTACCTCTACGACTTGGACCAACATCATAATTGGTTTCATCAACTTGCCCTTCCTTGGTTGATCAAGTAATGCGCCCTTCTATCCCAATGGAATTTACAGGATGGTGAACCCTTGTAAAACACCGTGATAGAATCTTTATCAGATTTGCAGTGCTCAACCTCCAAAGTGAAATTGTCATGGATTTGGTCCTTTGGTATACCTTGTACAAAACCGTGTTGTCGCATCACCCTTGAGGCATTGTACATCACATATCCTGTGGGGTGCCACAATGGTCCAAAATAAAGTGCCAAATCGGACCGACCCGCGATATGTCCATCAACTCGGTCTTCCTTGTATGGATCAAAGCATACGTCTTGGGAATTAAGTGAGTCCAAAATCTCCCTCAAATGAATCAGCTGCTGCACCTTCGTCCTAGAATGGTTTTCATCGAAGACGTACTTTGTTCCTTTAGGGTCACCTTTCTCCCACGCTGGCTTTTCAATGGCCAATCCCAAGATAGGGAAGTGGTCGTAGATCCATGTCTATATTGTCATTTTTGCAAGTATTAGGAAATTGATTCTTCAATGGAAGAAAAATAAAAAAAATAACCAAGTATGTAGAGTTAATAAACAATACCTGTAGTAGACTCACGTTCTCGGCCACTTGGATAATTCCAAGCCTCGACGCCTTTCTCAACTCTTCCATCAACCACGCATGACATGCCGTGCCCCAAGAGTACTCATGCACTTTATCGAGATGATCCAGAAGTTGTAAAAGGTTGGCGTCGACCCGATTTCCACTGGTATTGGGGAAAATGACACATCACAATACACATAGGAGATATGCGGTGGCTGCGTGGTTGACTTGCTCGTCCGTTAAAGTTCCTTTATCTTCCTTTTTCTTGGTTCCCTTGAACATATCTATCTAAGTACCCATGTTGAACTGTCTAGTTCTATACTTCATGCATCTTTTGAACTCAGTTGTTGATGTTTCTTCATCCCAACCCAAACACTTTTTAGTTAGAGCATAAATTTTGGTCCATTCCAACTGCTTTGTGAACTCAGCCCTAACACCTTTGCCATGGATAGGGAGTCTAACAATCTGCACAATATCTGGGGTAATCGTCATCTCCCCAAACGGCATATGGAAGGTGTCGGTCTCAAGATAAAGTCTCTCCACAAACGCCGATATAGCCACCCGGTCATGTTCCAACATAGAGTTCTCCGCAACATCAACCAACCCAGAATTTGCAATAATTCTCTTGAACCTTTCACATTCATCCTTCAAAGGCCAATCCAGCATTTTTGTTAGTGCGGCGGTCGGTTTGAGTATACGGAAAGCATCGGAATGATACTATTAAACACATGACAAGTTAAAAAAATTACAATAACTAAAACTATAACCCTTAAAACTATTACGAAGAAAAAGATAATAGGTAAATAAAATGGAAACGATTATTACCTCGGTTTCATATATTTCTTTGGCCCAGGAGTCTTTGTATCCAAATAACAATTGTCCTCTATCCTCCGGCATCCCAAGGATTACGCCTTCTGGAATATCCCCCACCTTCAGTTTTTGTGGGACAAGGTGTTTCGCTTTCTTTCGAGGAGGATTTTTTTTTTAGGCTTCTCCTTCTTCTTGCGCACCACTACCTTGTCCTACTTCAGGTACTCTATCTTCGGGTGCTTCTAGTTTAATTTCTGGTTGTGATTGTGGAGCACTTGGTTGAACACCTTATTGAACTGGTTGTGATTGAGAGGTACTTGGTTGAACACCTTATTGAACTGGTTGTGATTGAGAGGCACTTGGTTGAACACCTTCTTGAACCGGTTCTGATTTATGGGCACTTGGTTGAACACCTTCTTGACTTGCTTGTTGAGTTCCATCTTGAGCACTTGAAGCGACTTTAGCAGTCCTAGCTCTCCTTGCACTAGCTATCAGGTTCTGACGCCTTTCTTTCCTTGCACTAGCTGAGACAATTCAATCTTCAATTTTTTTTACCTCGCATATCCCTAAACAACATAAGAAAGTACAACAGGTTAGTAAATTATATACTCGGAAGTTAATGTAAAACAAACGTTCCGAATATACATATTCGGTTGGTTGATTTAACCAATTGCCTCTGATTACGCTCAATCGTAAATATCAGTTCACCTAAAGCTACCGAATACGTATAATCGGAAACAAAAGAAATTTTTTGGTGTTCGAATATGTTTATCTACACACAATAATCGGAAGCCAAATTTCAACATAACCCTCTGAATACCAATATTCGAAAGTCATAAAAATTCCACCCTTCCGAATGCATCACAATCGGAAGCCTCACAAAACTAATTTCTACCGAATATGCATCACTTTGTGTCCAGAAATTACTCAAGTGGTTCAGCCTAAACAATCGGAAGGAAATTACAAAATATATCACCCGATTATTGTGTCTCTAATACTTGTTCTTCACTAGTATATTCGGAAGGCAAAAACACAATTAGCTTCCAATTATGATCGATTTAGGCCTCAGTAATGAAAAACGTTCTATAATCGGTAAGCAACCTAAATATTTACTACCCGAATATGACAAATGTTCTCGTGAAATGAATAATTAGACCACAATCGGAAGTTTAAAACAATACCTAACCTACCGAATCTGGGTAATAACCGAAAACCATAAGTCGAATTGAAGCAATATAAACCTAATTAATGGTAGAATCTTACCTAATCGGCGCCATTTCAAGTTGCCTGAGAGTTTGTCTATCAGTATCGCCTACATTAGGGACTTCATCTTCTTCGTGTTCTTTGGGTTCGTGAGTTAAAACCTCTTTATTACGGGCATGCAATCCAATATTCGGATCCTCACCTCGCACTACGTTTTTGGTTCAAGCTTTCTTACGTTCCTTTTTTTTCATCTTTATAGAGAATAATCGACGATGATTCGATTCGACGATGAACGATGTATAGCGAGGATAGGGGGATAGTTTTCCTCTCTGCAATCGGAAGGAAAGAGGAGAAGAAGAGTTGAAGTTGAAGTTGAAAAGAAAATGAAATGGAATGAATTTAGGTTGACTTTGGTTTTATCTGTCAAACGGTTATTAATCGGTAGGTAATTCCACCTCATTAGCTACCGATTGTTGAGTAGCCCAAAATCGGTAGGGGGTGTTTATGGGTAAAAATCGTTTCAGCCGATTTTGGTAAATTAGGTAGGTGAGTGAGAAACTGGTTTAACCCCTAAACAAATGTGCTTCACATGAGCACTTTATAGATTCGAGAGATCAATCTGTACAAGTCCGGCCTAAACAAAGAAATGACCGTTCCAGGCTTGCCTTGGTCACAAAGTGGAGGAGAAGGGTTGATTTGGGGAGGGAAGCAAAGAAAGGTGTTGAGACCAGAATAATTCTGGGAGAGTAGTGTCTCGACTTGTATCAGAAAGTGAAAGCTTAGGAAGCTTCCAAGAGATGAAAGCTTTTTGGAGAGCTTGCAGAGTTGCCTTTTATGAGAGTGTTGTATTTTTCTCCTGACGAGACCTGTTGTCTGGTGGAAATAGGTAAGACCTATTTATACAAGTCGAGGCTGAAACGTACCCTGGCCTCATGAAGGAAGAGAGTAAAGGGTGAAATAATGGGATGAGGTGGTAACCGCAAGGTGTTTATGGGTGAAAACGTTTTCACCATTATTTCCTCATTTATTTGACCGCTTTATTCCTATTCACGCTTTCATAATGTGAGCATAGTGTACGCTGCATGCTGTGACCGCCAAACCAAAACCCTAGAAAGCATCCCCCAGTTTGAGTTGATGTCTCGAGCGTTGGTTGCACCTTGAGTGCAAGTGGCGCTGCTAGAGGCGCGTGTGGCATGTGCCACTGGCATTTGCGGAATGCCTTTGTTGCGGGTTGCACCTTGAGTGCAAGTGGCAATGCCAGAGCTGCTAGTGGCGTGTGTGGCATGTGCCAATGGCATGTGCGGAATGCTTTGGTGGTAGGTTGTACGTTGAGTGTAAGTGGCAATGCCAGAGCTGCTAGTGGCGTGTATGGCAAGTGCCAATAGCATGTGCGGAATGCCTTGATGGTAGGTTGCACGGTTTGCAAGTTAGGCTACCAGCGTGCGTGTTTGGCATGTGTCAATGTCACGCGTGTGATGAGCACGAAAGTGCGACACATTTTCACCCACAAGTACATTAGCTGGGACTCATTTTATCACTAATAAACTTGTTTGTAGGTGTTTTTGTGAAATAAGCTCTTATGGAGAAAGTTGCTCGAAAAGTGGTTTTTGTACCCCGGAGGACACATGTTATTCGGAATCTCAGTTTTGGATAAGGGGCACCCAATTACTAAGGGGCACCCTAATTGCTATTCGCACCCCCATTTCTGTTAGGGGGAGGTCATCCCTACCATTTAAATTTCCATTTTTGGCGGGAAACGATATTCTTCAAGAAACCAGAATTAGGGTTCGTATTTGGAGGAGATTCAAGGAGACTCAATGGCTTAAATTGCATGGGAAGGTCTGTTTGAGCTTAACAGTCATGGTATGATCGATGCTTTGGGTTGTAATTGGCTGGAGAACTGAAATTGAAGAAGTCAAAGCATTACGGTTTTCTTTTAAGAAACCCGATCATCCCTGTTTCGGATTTGGTGGATTTTTAGGAGGATTCAAGTGCTACTATCGATCACATTGGGCCTGGTGCAGCTAAACAGGACTGGTAAGTCCATCAGAATCGAAGATATCGTCTCCACACGATACAACAGGGAAGAGAGAATATTACGGGTAGTTATCCTAAATATGGGAGTTACGTGAATGATAAAGGAGAATATATTCCCTAATTGATTTCAATATATCTATGGGAAAGTTTTGGACAACTCAGAGGCGTGTGAAGATAAACAAGAAAATATTCTCGTATCAAAACAGGGAAATACATTCTCGGGTTTCTCTCACTCCTTCCCGTGTTTGGAATATTTCTTTAAGGGTCAGCGTGTGGCCGGAGTGTGTCAGCAATGTCTTTGCAGCGTTTTGGAGGTTGTGAACTACAACAGACGTATGAGAAACAAGAATGGAAAGAAAATATTCCCGAGTGTATTCCTCTTCAATGCCGAGTAATGGAGGATGATTGGGAGTGAATGAGAAAGATTTCTTGGTGTTGCTCGATATAAAAAGGTTGCTAGGGTCGATTAGAAAGATATCGAGTGATTGGGGAGGCTACAGAGTCGAGGGAATTGCTGCAGAGAAATCTGCAGCAGCAGCAGAGAAATTGTGAAGAACACGAAGAACAGACCATCAAAGACAGTCGTAGAAAAACTGTCGTTTATGCGGAAGAGATAAGACTGTCATCCAGCGACAGTTCACTATTATTCTTTGTAACAGCGGGTTTGCAACGCTTATAAACGTTGCAAATTCCCGGTTTAATTTGATTTTCTCATTTTCTCCTCTTTGTAAACACCATTTGGGCAATAAAAATGAATTTTGAGTGTGTCTACATCATGAGTAGCTAAGCCCCAACACTGGGTCGACGGAGGAAGCCGAGTTTCATACGTGGGTAATTTTAATTAATTCTTTATTTGACTTTTGCACTAATTAAAATAGAATTATGATTTGATTAAATTGGTTGTTATTCAATTAGATAGGTTATGCTTTGTTTAGATAATCTATGCTTAGGGATACAATTAATCTTTTGAGAGTCTACCTTGGCAAAAATAAGAGTCGGTGTTATTTTGTTTATTGAGCTTTAATTGTTGAGAATAAATAAATTGAACCTATTGATATGAATTCGGTGGAATCCTAGACCCAGTGACTCTCGCTTTTGTTTATTATTTTCGTTAAACCTTTAAATTTAATCTTCGCAAGTCTGAGAGAACGAATCTTAATTACTACTACGAAAATTAAGAAAAATCTTAAATCAGCGTGGACATTAGGGCTATGTCCTAGTAAGAAAAGCTACCAGCGATCCATGTTGGCATGTGCCAATGGCATGCGTGGCCAACTTGGGTTGCGTCCCCTGTAGGAAAAGCTACCAGCCGAGCGTGTTGGCATGTGCCAATGGCATGCGTGGCCAATTTGGGTCGCGCCTTGGTAGAAAAAGCTACCAGCGAGCGTGTTGGCATGTCCCAATGGCATGCGTGTCCAATTTGGGTCGCGCCCTGGTAGGAAAAGCTACCAGCGAGCGTGTTGGCATGTGCCAATGGCATGCGTGGCCAATTTGGGTCGCGCCTTGGTAGAAAAAGCTACCAGCGAGCGTGTTGGCATGTGCCAATGGCATGCGTGGCCAATTTGGGTCGCGCCCTGGTAGGAAAAGCTACCAGCGAGCGTGTTGTCATGTGCCAATGGCATGCGTGGCTAATTTGGGTCGCCCCTTGGTAGAAAAAGCTACCAGCGAGCGTGTTGGCATGTGCCAATGGCATGCGTGGCCAATTTGGCCTAGGTTGCATGGTTTGCAAGCCTAGGTGCGGGCGCTACTTTGGCATGGCGCGGCTAGGGCCAAGGTACGGGTGTTTGGCTTGGCGTGGCGTGACCAGCGTAGCTAGGGCCAAGGTAGAGTGTGTTTGGCATGGCGCGGCTAGCTCGGGCAAGGTGTGGCTGGCATGATTTGCCATTGGCACGGAGGTACGGCTAGCATGGTTGGCATGCTTCGGCGCGTTTGGTATGGCTGGCATAATTTTCTATTGGCATAGAGGTGCGGCTAGCTTGGGCTAGGTGTGGATGGCATGATTTGCCATTGGCACGGAGGTGCGGCTAGCATGGTTGGCATGCTTTGGCTCGTTTTGTGTGACTAGCATAGCTAGGGCCAAGGCAGAGTGCGTTTGGCATGGTGCGGCTAGCTTGGGCTAGGTGTGGCTGGCATGATTTTCCATTGGCACGGAGGTGCGGTTAGCATGGTTGGCATGCTTCGGCGCGTTTGGTATGGCTGGCATAATTTTCCATTGGCATAGAGGTGCGGCTAGCTTGGGCTAGGTGTGGCTAGCATGATTTTACATTGGCACGGAGGTGCGGCTAGCTTGGGCTAGGTGTGGCTAGCATTGAGGAGGCTTGTCTGACCTTTTTTTTTTAAATAGGATTTGGAATCCTTGCCTCTGGCAGTTTTGCACAAATCGGGAGGCTGGCACAATTGGGAAGTCAGCGTTATTGAGAGACAGGAAGCTGGGCGGCATTGAGAAGTTGACGCGAGTTGGGAAACTGAGCGTGCTAGCTGGCGGGACCGGCGCAAGGTGGGGAAGCTGAGCGTGCTAGCTGGCGGGACTTTGGGCGACGTTGGGAAGTTGGGGGCAATTGGTGGGACCGGTGAAACTTGGGCGATGTTGGGAAGTTGGGCGCCCTTGTGGGCCCGTTACTTATATGCACGATTTTTGGTATAGGGAAATCCTTCCCTATTTCAGAATCTCCACGCCCATATATATAAAATCCCTTTTTCTCATCTTTGTTCTTTCATCTTTTCATACTAGTGGCAGAGTCACAAAGAAAAACCGGCTTCCAGGTATGTCTTCCAGTACTTCTCTTGTTTCCCTTTTCATGTAGGTGCAAACCCTAAAAGTAGGCGTTTTTCTTTTATAATCCTTGCAATGACATTGCGCATATGATTTCTTGGCGTGCTTCTTGTAGAAAATATTGTATATATGCACCCAAGGGAAATACTGCATATATGATTCGAACCCGTAGAAAAATGCTCCATATATAATTTTGAACCCGAAGAAGGATACCATAGACGCATTCGAGCCCGTAGAAAATACTGCGTATATAGTTTTGAACCCGAAGAAGGATACTGCAGACGCACTTGAGCCATATAAAATACTGCGTATATAATTTTGAACCCTGAAGAAGATACTGCGTGTGCATTTTCGAACCCGTAGAGAATGCTGTATATGTGCTTCATATGACTTCGAACCCATAGGAAATATTGCATATATGAATTTCGGACCTGAGGAAAATACTGCGCTTGCAGTTTTGAACCCGTAGGAAAATGCTCCATATATAATTTTGAACCCGAAGAAGGATACCATAGACGCATTCGAGCCCGTAGAAAATACTGCGTATATAATTTTGAACCCTGAAGAAAATACTGTGTGTGCAGTTTTGAACCCGTAGAGAATACACACTCTCCTTTTTTTTTCTTTTGTTGGGTGCGGTTATGTGTCAGGGAGATAATTTCGTCTTTCTCCGTGTGCAGATATCTCGTTACTAAGTTGTTATGAAGAAATCCGACAAGATGTTACCTGAACAAAATTTCGCCTCATCGAAGGATGTTCATAGTTCCAAACCAAACACGGATGATGAATTCTTTGCTAGACCCTTCGCCCCTGCTCGGAAGAATCACCCAGGTTTCGTGCCAATTTTGTTAACCGGTGGTGAAGATGAAAATAAGACACGTTCGGTTCGCCCAGAGAACACCATACAGTTCTGTCTTCATAAAGGGGTATATTCTTCTTCCAACATTGATTTCAGGATGTGTCAAAGCCCATTGCGTTCTTTTGATAGATGGGTTGAGTTCATGGTGAGTAGGGAGCACATAAATACCAACTTGACTCGAGCGCAGATTATTGATGCTTTGTCGAGCTTGATGAAATCTCCAGTTAGGAAGGATATCACGGGCTTGGTTGCTTTCATCTCCAGATGGTGTTCGGACACCCATACGATCATATGTAGATGGGGTGAAATAACTTTCTCCTTGGAGAGTGTGGCTCTCTTGCTGAATCTTCCGGTAACCGGGAATCTTAATATCCGATTGTCTGAAGGTGAGGAGAAGATGCGAGAAGGCCTTGCCACTAAGTTGGGAGATTACACTCGAAAAGACTCTACTGCGAATTCGAAGGATTCTGTCCGGAAAGAGGATGAAAGCTGCTTTTACAGCTGGTGGATATCTCAATGGTTTCCGGACGAGCTGGAACCTAAACAAAAAAGCAGTGATCTTCATGTTGCAGCATTTTTGGCTCTCTGGTTGTCTAGAGACATTTTTGATGACGGTTATGGCAAGAAGAAAATAAGACCAGAGTTGCTAGTGATTGCCGTGAAGTTAGCAAAAGGTGAAGTTCTTCCCATTGGCAAGCTATTCCTAGGTTCCCTGTATGTGCATCTGGATCACCTAGTTGTGAACATGCGAGTTTCGAATGGTTTCATGAAAGTGGATTCATATGTGCACGTTGCTTTCTGCAAGCCTGGCTATGGGAGCACTTTGAGAAGTATGCTCCGAAACCGTTGCCTTCGATTCCTGCGAGTTGGGGCGGCTCCCGAATTCTTCGATGGGTGAACAAGCGTCCAAGAGTTGGCATGAGCTTGGTTAGTCTTCTCGATAAGTCGCATGAAATCAATTTTTGCCCATGGGAGACGGTCCATAGGTCAGTGACTCAAATTGACACCTTTGCTTCTGCTCCAATCATGTCTTTATCTTCTGACGGCAACTTGAGTGTTGGTGAAAACTTGTTTATTCAAAGCTGCATGTCCGGCTATATGCCGTCTTTCTTCATGGGGTTTTTCCAAATAGCTGCTTACAATATTGACCGTGCTTCTCGTCACATGGGTTTCGATCAAGGGGTGCTTCTTTCTTACCAGCTGGTGGTTCCTAAGGATTCATTGCATGCCGCCCTCAATGCCAGTTCCATTGAGCCGGGTATCCGCCTTCCCTTCTTTCACACGGGAAGAGTAACTTCGACGACTTTTGGCTATAATGAGTTCTGGTACGATGAGTTTACTATGATCCAAGATTTTGTAAATAACGTGGCGGAGAATGTTCATTGTAAACCTTCCCCAGCAGCTTTGAAGAAGTATCCAATGTTGAGAGATCCCAGCGAAAGTTGCCTGGCAACTCGAAAGTCCCTGTGCAAAGGAACAGAGAACGAACAATCGTCTTTGGCGGGTTCCTGCGGTTTCAAAAGATCCTTCCGCAGCTCTCGTGTCTTTCAGTTCTTCCAATAACCAGGTATGTGTCGCCTCGTTGTTGGTTTATCTCAAAACACGTGAATTTCTGCTGAAAACATGTGTCTTGTTTCTTCCAGGGCTTCAGTAGTGTTAATGCTTTCGCTGACCTTGCACGTTGCCAGGAGACGACAATTTCTTCGAAGAATTCCGGCGGCACTGAGACTCCTCATAGCGGTGGTGAGTCAGAGAAAGAAGAAAGTTCGACAAGTGAGAGTGATTCCTCCGGCAAAGACTGGGTTCTTTTTCGGGAAGTGGTTCGGTGAGTTTCGCGCTTCATTTTCTTTCTTCTTCTGTTTCTTCTTTTGAAAAATGTCTAAATCAAGTTCGCAGGAGGAATCCGGTTCGGAGGACGATTCTGGGGTGGAGCCACACGAAAACTTGCCTTTGGTGACCACCGTCGGTGACTTGGAGATGGGAGTTAGCCAATTTCCGGGCACAGATGTGGTTCAAACGGTGGATGATTCTCTGATGGTTGCTGCCGTAGACATGGAAGAAGACCCTTTGCGAGTCGTGAGGCCGGTTGCAGGCGCCATTTTTGATCCCCCGTACTTGGTTCCTTATCCAGGTCATGTGCTGGTTGGCGGCTTCAGCGTGCTGGCTAAGTATGAGGCTTTGTACACCAGAATCTGGGAGAAGTACGGACATATGGCCACAACCAAGAAGGTCACTAGTCGATTTGCGCTGGTTAAGCATGTGGAAGAGGCTTTATCTTCCATCGAGGATATGCGTGAGGTGACTGGCCACACCGTCTCTGAAGACGTTATTGCCGACTAGGAGCACCATCGCAACGTGTGCGTAGAAAAGGAGTTCAACGCTTCGTGGTTTGTCGAAGGCCTTGCTGAGATCCAGAAGTCGAAAGATGCAGTAATCGAAAGCCTTTCTGCAGAGGAGATTGCACGACAGGAGGTAGAACTCGAAAAGCTTTCCAAGATGTTAACTATGAAGAGAGCGGCTCTTGAAGATGCAAAGTTGACTTTCTCAAGAAGAGTAAACCTCTCATTGGATGATTTTCCTTGAATGTTTCTCTGTTAAACTTTCATTTAGGTTCTTCTTCCTCTCTTTTTTTTTTTTAAAAGACATACTGGATGTCTGGTTCAAAGTTTGACCGGTTTTGATAGACAGCTGGTAGCTTTTTAGGATATTGGATTATTTCTGTGATAAATGGTTTTGATAATATAACTCTGATTATGTTTTGTAAAAGAAATATTTCTTTTATGAAATTTTGTGCTAGCAATAGGCACAAGACGCAGTAGTATGATGGTTTTATTAAGAACCTAAAAACAGATCGTATATCTTGCCCAGTCTAAATTTACTCACTCCATAGGTTTTTGCGAACACGCCCCTCTCCATGTAAAAGGCGGATTTGCTGGTAGCATCGCCAGCAAGTCCCCAATCGCTGGTAGCTTCTTCAGCGAGTCCCCAGTTTTCTGGTGTAGTTTTTACAACTGGTAACCGGGTTGTCTGGAAGTTGAGACGGATTGAGTCGCCTTCCCCTACCATCTTGACATCTTCGTCGAAGAACGAGATCGACAGTCTGATATTGTAGCCGATAGATCAATCCTCCCGCTGTGGTCGCCAATTGTTTATGAGTAAAAATCATTTCCGCCGATTTTGGTAAATTCGGTAGGTGAGTGAGAAACTGGTTTAAACCCTAAACAAATGTGCGCACGTGAGCACTTTATAGATTCGAGAGATCAATCTGTACAAGTCCGGCCTAAACAAGGAAATGGCCGTTCCAGACTTGCTTCGGTCACAAAGTGGAGGAGAAGGGTTGATTTGGGAAGGGAAGCAAAGAAAGGTGTTGAGACCAGAATAATTCTGGGAGAGTAGTGTCTCGACTTGTATCAGAAAGTGAAAGCTTAGGAAGCTTGCAAGAGATGAAAGCTTTTTGGAGAGCTTGCGAAGTTGCCCTTTCTGAGAGTGTTGTATTTTTGTCCTGACCGAGACCTGTTGTCTGGTGGAAATAGGTAAGACCTATTTATACAAGTCGAGGCCGAAACGTACTCTGGCCTCATGAAGGAAGAGAGTAAAGGGTGAAATAATGGGAGGAGGTGGTAACCGCAAGGTGTTTATGGGTGAAAACGTTTTCACCATTATTTCCTCATTTATTTGACCGCTTTATTCCTATTCACGCTTTCTTAATGTGAGCGTAGTGTACGCTGCATGTTTGTGACCGCCAAACCAAAACCCTAGAAAGCATCCCCCAGTTTGTGTTGATGTCTCGAGCGTTGGTTGCACCTTGAGTGCAAGTGGCGCTTCTAGAGGCGCGTGTGGCATGTGCCACTGGCATGTGCCACTGGCATGTGCGGAATGCCTTTCACTACGGGAAAAACAGTAATCTACAACCCCAAAAATCAGTTGTCGTACATATACGACAACGTTTCTCCATAGGTTGCATCAGGGGGGTTGTAGAAAGTCCTCCAATCTATACAACTCTTCGATGAGTCGTAAAGATAGTTGTGGTTTAGTCTTGTACAATGTTTGTTTCAGCTTGTCAAAGTATTTCAAACTTGATCTTAATGCCTAACACAACCCATACCTGGGTTGTGAAAATAACTCATACACTACCGTTGTTTGGGTTGTAGGACATTCGTCGACAACTATGGTTAGAGTTGTATGACATCTCGTTGACAACAATGGGAAGAGTTGTATGACATCTCGTTGACAATTCTAATTCTGAGTTGTGGTACATATTGGATTTTAAAAAAAAATAAATTTTGAGAATTCAGATACAAAATTAAATCTGTAATACTTAAATAACCATCTATTTACCAGAAACACAATACATAAATTTGCTTATACCAGCTCAACTCTGTATTACAGTATCACCAGAATTGCGCCAACATCTACATCTCATTTTCATACACTGCAACCATAAGCATACATCTAGTTCAAACACATCTTATTCAAAAACTTATACTACCTCCATCTCTCGTCAAATTCCCAATTCAAATAATTGTTTGTCTTCTAGTGCTAGCATTGTTGTTGCTTTGCGAGTGTCTTCTAGATTGTATTACTACCCTTTTCTTTGGGGATGGGACCGCCTTAGTCTTGGCAGCCTTTCTTACCTCGCAACATAAAATGCGAACTCGGACACATTAGGACTCTTGTTTCTCCTTGTAGATACTTGAATAATCGCTTTCGAGTAGCTATTTGCTAGCCTCTTGCAGTCTTCCAGAGCGACATAGGTGAATTCCTCCTCCAACTCCTTTGCAGACTTCTTTAGATCACCTTTGCGGTCCCCTTCCATGAGAAACTCTGCCAAATCCTTAATCCTGTCAAGATAGAATAACATCAATATGAAACATAACTGAAAATGAAAAACCATGAGAAGATAGTAATGTAATCTAGAACTGAAAATAAAATTAAGAATTATTTTTTTTCATAAAAATATTGTGCGATTATAGGGAAAACATAGCAAGGGGAGCGTAAAGATAAGCACACACTCAGCTACTTCTTGTTTTTCTTTCTGTCACTAGGTAAATAAATAATACATTGATAAGGTACTGGCACCATGTGATGTGCAGTAAGCATTCATATGGAACAATCTATGACACAAAGAACAAGAATAATAGAATTATAAAGTGTAAGATAGAACCAAATAAATTTTCAATTATAACGAAATGAAGGAAAAGTGCAGGGCATTCTTAAGTATACCTGGATGCATCCAAGTTATGGATCAACCCATTTGCAGCTTTTTCTTCAAAGCTTTGCTGTCGATAGAGAGCACAAACAGCTTTCATACAAACCTCAGGGTCCTCTTCAAAAGAAGAAAGCATATCAGTCTCCATTTCCCATTTTAGTCGATATTTCATCGCCAACTTGTCCATAACAGTACCAAGAGAAATATTTGAATCACTACTACAAGTATCTGAATCTTCAAAAAGAGATTGAGCGGCATTTTCACCATCGCTTGAACAATTAGAAAATTTACCAACACTTTCATCACCCCCTTCTACATAAACCAAATCAACCAAGCTCAGCTCTGCAGCTGTGTTGCCTTCCTTGCCATATGCTTTTTCACTGAATTCTAAATGAATTTCGGATGTAGATTCATATCCTAAAACAAAGACGAGGGTCAAAGTTTCGGGTGCATAAAACATTCATCTTTGATTCAAATTAAACAACCAATAGCTCTATAGAAAGATAACAATCTCCTCTACAATTTTCGTTAAGACATCATGACCTGAATCGGTCTCTAGCATACCTATAAAGGTCCATAAAGACGCCTACTAACCGCAGATTACAAGCAATTTCCAGATTTCATAATAACTCTAAAACTATCAAAACTTAATCAATTCAACTCTAAAACAAGCAAAAAAAATCTCTAAAGTTTGATAGTTCAATATATTTTAATCCCTACATAAGAACTAAGGCAAATCAAAACACCTTACTCAACCCAGTTTGATTATAACTTACTTGATCCTCAACTTATAACATCCTTGAAAACAAAGACGAGGGTCAAAGTTTCGGGGTGCATAAAACATTCATCTTTGATTCAAATTAAACAACAAATAGCTCCATAGAAAGATAACAATCTCCTCTACAATTTTCATTTAGACATCATGGACTAAATCGGTCTCTAGCATACCTATAAGAGTCCATAAAGACGCCTACTCACCGCAGTTACAAGCAATTTCCAGATTTCAGCCTTGAAACTCCACCGAACTTTCCCTGCTTTTGTTGGAGTTTATCTTTCTCTCTTCTCAACTGAGTTTTAGCCTTGCAACTCCACCGAATTTTCACCAATTCGAAACCCATCTCAATCTAACCAATTGTAGCAAAGAACTTTGTACACAGATTCATCTAACAACAAATGAGTTTGAAATTGCACAGGAGTTCATTCAGAAAATTATTCAAACAGTTTGTGTGCCATGATCTGGTGGTGTTGTCATCAGTCAAGGAAGCAACTTCTACACACTCCATTTCCCTGCAAAACTTGAATATAACACATACCCATCAGCCACAACAACAACAACCCAAATTCACCCAAATCAACCCCAATCTCTGCCCATTTCTCCGTATCCTTGTTGGTCTCAAATGAAGCTCTTGAGCCTTGATATTGACTATCGAACCCATAGTCTGGCAAGTGATGATAAGCTTGGTCGACGGCAAGCTGAAACCTGGTTGTAACAAGAGGGAGTCTTCTTGTTGTAAACTGAAATGAAAATTGGGTATTCACATGTTCAATTGGTTTATGAAAATTGAAGCAATTGAAGCATAGGAAACTTGGGTTAGGGCTGAATTTTTCGACGGTTAGAGATGTGAGATAATAGGTACTAGTGTTCTTAATTAGATATGGATTTTATGGTGAGAAGTTGCTGCTGTTGATTGTTACCGAGAAGAAATAAGGGGTTTTGTGTAATATGAATCAGAAAGCAAGAAAATTCCAGTTTCTTGACTGCCTCATATATCTCTCTAAACCGAACAAACACATCCTAGATTTCATTTAAGTGAAGAAAGCGATGAAGAAGAAGACGTTAATGATAGAGATTTAGTGTCGATTCACCGCACCACTAGGTTTTTCTTCCTTTTTTCCGGCTAGAAGCTGTATTTTAGTTCATAAAATTGAGATTCAGGATCGATGAGAGTTTCAGAACACGGTTTTGGGGTAAGAATTTAGAGGGAATTGAGTAAGAAACTGGAGATTGATTATGAAATTAGAGTTTCTGAGGCTGATTAAGCGTTAGAAGATGAAGGTTTAGAGTGGGGAAAGGGGAGAAATTAGGGTTTGCAGAGAGACGGAGATGAGAGGCGGGGAAGAATGAGTAGAGGTTTTCTATCTCTCTCATTTTGTGTAGATAAGTTCAAAATACTCTGGACCGTAGATAAGGAGGTCATACGGATTGCATAAACTATGGGACGGTGTAGATTCACTTTAAGATGCTCATACGGATTCATAAACTTGTGTGTTTCTTTTTGTGCTAGTTCAAACTCGTGTATTCGGTTTAATTATCAACTTTCGATATGAAAAAAAATCGAAAAAAAATATTAATAAATTTAGGACATTGTTATCGACATTCTGATATAAAAAAATCTTAAAAATATATAAGAATGAATGTGGTTCATAAGAAGTGAATTCGATAATTGGTGTGTTTCTTTGTGCTTTCTCTTTGTGCTTCCGGTTTGAATTTCGACTAGTCACATAGGTCACGAAGTAATTTCGACTATTCATACAGGTCATGAAGTAGCTTTAGTTCACACTCGTAGATTCAAAAAGCATAAAAACTATGAACCAAGAAGCT
This sequence comes from Papaver armeniacum, assembly GCA_023531295.1. Classification (NCBI taxonomy): domain Eukaryota; kingdom Viridiplantae; phylum Streptophyta; class Magnoliopsida; order Ranunculales; family Papaveraceae; genus Papaver; species Papaver armeniacum. The sequence continues at coordinate 1,652,634 of JAJJWW010000965.1, read as the reverse complement.
CCGGGAGGTTTCAGACTCCAAACTTAGCATGATACATCAACGAAATCGATAAATATGAATCTCAATGTCGATTCGAACTTCAAATGTGGTATAATGGCATAAAAACTATGAACCAAGAAGCTCTGGGAGGGTTCTGTCTTCAAACTTAGAAGGATACATCACCGAAATCGATATATATATGAAACTTAGGTATTGATTCGAACTTCAAATACGGTATAACGACAAACAAACTATGAACCGAGAAGCTCCGTGAGGGTTCAGACTTCAAACTTAGCATGACACATCATTGAAATCGATAAATATGAAGCTCAGTGTCGGTTCGAACTTCAAATGTGGTATAACGACATACAAACCATTTTCAGGCAACTTCGGGAAAGAAAGTGGCTTTGAGCTTGAAACCTGGCCGGGAGTTGACTACTATAACTCGAAAACTTCGTTAGAACGATGAATCTAACCATTCATAGGTAAGATTTCATGGAATATTCTTTGAAACCTTAAACAAACCTTTTTCTAGCTACTTCGAGAAAGAAAGTGGCTCGAGCTCGAAACACCGGACGGGGAGTTGACTATTATAAGTCGAAACTTCGTTAGAACGATGAATCTAACCATTCATAGGTAAGATTCCATGGAATATTCTCTGAAACCTTAAACAAACCCTATTCTGGCATAATGTACGCATACCTTGGCTCCAAGATCGAAACCTGGCCGGGAGTGGACTACTATAAGTCTGAAACTTGGTAAGAACGATGGATCCATCCATTTACAGGTAAGATTCTTTCACAATATCCCCGAAACCTTAAAAAAAAACCTATTCTGGCATAATGTACGCATACCTTGGATCCGAGATCGAAACATGTCCGGGAGTGGACTACTATAAGTCTGAAACTTGGTAAAAACGATGAATCCATCCATTTACAGGTAAGATTCCTTCATAATATCCCCGAAACCTTAAACAAACCATATTCTGGCATAATGTACGCATACCTTGGCTCCAAGATCGAAACCGCGTCGGGAGTGGACTACTATAAGTCTGAAACTTGGTAAGAACGATGGATCCATCCATTTACAGGTAAGATTCCTTCATAATATCCCCGAAACCTTAAACAAACCATATTCTGGCATAACGTACGCATACCTTGGCTCCAAGATCGAAACCTGGCCGGGAGTGGACTACTATAAGTCTGAAACTTGGTAAAAACGATGAATCCATCCATTTACAGGTAAGATTCCTTCATAATATCCCCGAAACCTTAAACAAACCATATTCTGGCATAATGTACGCATACCTTGGCTCCAAGATCGAAACCTGGCCGGGAGTGGACTACTATAAGTCTGAAACTTGGTAAGAACGATGGATCCATCCATTTACAGGTAAGATTCCTTCATAATATCCCCGAAACCTTAAACAAAACCCTATTCTGGCATAATGTACGCATACCTTGGGTCCGAGATCGAAACCTGTCCGGGAGTGGACTACTATAAGTCTGAAACTTGGTAAAAACGATGAATCCATCCATTTACAGGTAAGATTGCTTCATAATATCCCCGAAACCTTAAACAAACCATATTATGGCATAATGTACGCATACCTTGGCTCCAAGATCGAAACCTGGCCGGGAGTGGACTACTATAAGTCTGAAACTTGGTAAGAACGATGAATCCATCCATTTACAGGTAAGATTCCTTCATAATATCCCCGAAACCTTAAACAAACCATATTCTGGCATAACGTACGCATACCTTGGCTCCAAGATCGAAACCTGGCCGGGAGTGGACTACTATAAGTCTGAAACTTGGTAAGAACGATGAATCCATCCATTTACAGGTAAGATTGCTTCATAATATCCCCGAAACCTTAAACAAACCATATTATGGCATAATGTACGCATACCTTGGGTCCGAGATCGAAACCTGTCCGGGAGTGGACTACTATAAGTCTGAAACTTGGTAAAAACGATGAATCCATCCATTTACAGGTAAGATTCCTTCATAATATCCCCGAAACCTTAAACAAACCCTATTCTGGCATAATGTACGCATACCTTGGGTCCGAGATCGAAACCTGTCCGGGAGTGGACTACTATAAGTCTGAAACTTGGTAAAAACGATGAATCTATCCATTTACAGGTAAGATTCCTTTGGAATACTCCCTGAAACCTTAAACTTGGTAAGAATGATTAATCCATCCATTTACTAGAGTTAGACCTGAGTTTCTCTTTCGGATGAATTGGAGACGAAATATATCAGAATTAAACATCACAGGTTCAAAGATTACTAGATCTAGTTAGACCTGAGTTTCTCTTTCGGATGAACTGAAGACTAAATATATCAGAATTGAACATCACGGGTTCAAAAAGTACTAGAATTAAACCTGAGTTTCTCGTTCGGATGAACCGGAGACGAAATATATCAGAAATAAGTAAAGTAATTCTTACAGACTGTGAAAATGACCATATTACCCTTATTGGAAAAAAGTGGAATGAATATTATGGAGACATTGAAATTGACCATACTACCCTTATCGGAAATAAGTAAAGTAAATGTTACAGACTGTGAAAATGACCATATTTCCCTTATTGGAAAAGTGCAATAAATATTTTGAAGACTGTGAAAATGACCATACTACCTTATCAAAAATAAGTAAATTAAGTAAATGTTACAGACTGTGAAAATGACCATATTACCCTTATTGGAAAAAGTGCAATAAATATTATGGAGACAGTGAAAATGACCATACTACCCTTATCTAAATAAGTAAAGTAATTCTTACCGATTGTGAAAATGACCATATTACCCTTATTTGAAAAAAGTGCAATAAATATTATGGAGACTGTGATAATGACCATACTACCCTTACCGGAAATAAATAAATTAATTCTTACAGACTGTGAAATTGACCATATTACCCTTATTGGAAAAAAGTGCAATAAATATTGTGGAAATTGTGAAAATGACCAAACTACCTTTATCTAAATAAGTAAAGTAATTCTTACAGATTGTGAAAATGACCATATAACCCTTATTGGAAAAAAGTGGAATAAATATTATGGAGACAATGAAAATGACCATACTACCCTTATCGAAAATAAGTAAAGTAAATGTTACCGATTGTGAAAGTGACCATATTACCCTTATTGGAAAAAGTGCAATAAATATTATGGAGACTGTGAAAATGACCATACTACCCTTATCGGAAATAAGTATAGTAAAGTTACAGACTGTGAAATTGACCATATTATCCTTATTGGAAAAAAGTGCAATAAATATTATGGAGACTGTGAAAATGACCATACTACCCTTATCAGAAATAAGTAAAGTAATTCTTACAGACTGTGAAATTGACCATATTACCCTTATTGGAAAAAAGTGCAATAATTATTATGGAGACTGTGAAAATGATCATACTACCCTTATCAGAAATAAGTAAAGTAATTCTTATATGTTGTGAAAATGACCATATTGCCCTTTTGGAAAAAAGTGCAATAAATATTATGGAGACCGTGAAAAATGACCAGACTACCCTTATCGAAAATTAGTAAATTAAATATTACAGACTGTGAAAATGACCATATTACCCTTATTGAAAATAAGTGCAATAAATATTATGGAGAATGTGAAAATGACCAAACTATCCTTATTGAAAATAAATAAAGTAAAGGTTAATATTCTTCTAAGTTTGGTTTGTTTTGTTATATTGTCACTCTAGAATGTAGATTTAAATCACTCTATATATTACATTCTATACTTTGGTTTGCTATGCTATGTTGTTTAACCGTGTCTATATTTAACAATGCCTTGTATGTTTCAGGCAAAGTGGCGCATTTGTTGGTCTTTTTTTTTAAGGCTCAGTTTGAAATTTTCTTATATATAAAAGTAGATGTAAAATATAATCATATATTTAAATGTGAAAGGATGGTTGAATACCTCACTCCTCATTTTTTTTCAAGTTTTTTTTTACAACTCTTATAAGGGTTGTGATAGTAATAATAAAAAAATAGGACAAAACTACCAATATTGAGAGGAAGGAAGGATGGTTTAGGGCTTGTGCTAACACCTAGTTGGCTTGTGTTCGAATCTCTCAAACACCATTATTCCAAATGATATTTTTTTTTATCTTCAACAACCCTTATAAGTGTTGTCGTATAGTTATTCACTACCTTAACGAGATGAGTTGTTAAAGTCTAAAGGTGGTCACTACACTTTTCACAAAAACGTTGTGATTTTGATTCTCGTCACGACTCTTTGTTCCTCTTTGGTCCTAAGAGTTGGACGTTTTTATACTTTGACAACTTTTGTTTGACAAGAGTTGTCAAACATACTACCTTTCACAACCTTAAATATACGAGTTGTGAAGTTACAGTTGTAGATTACTGTTTTTCCCGTAGTGTTTGTTGCGGGTTGCACCTTGAGCGCAAGTGGCAATGCCAGAGCTGTTAGTGGCGTGTGTGGCATGTGCCAATGGCATGTGCGGAATGCTTTGGTGGTAGGTTGTACGTTGAGTGTAAGTGGCAATGCCAGAGCTGCTAGTGGCGTGTATGGCAAGTGCCAATGGCGTGTGCGGAATGCCTTGATGGTAGGTTGCACGGTTTGCAAGTTAGGCTACCAAATAAGGCGTGTTTGGCATGTGTCAATGGCACGCGTGTCCATTAGGGCTATGTCCTAGTAAGAAAAGCTACCATCGATCCATGTTGGCATGTGCCAATGGCATTCGTGGCCAACTTGGGTTGCGTCCTGGTAGGAAAAGCTACCAGCGAGCGTGACGGCATATGCCAATGGCATGCGTGGCCAATTTGGGTCGCGCCTTGGTAGGAAAAGCTACCAGCGAGCGTGTTGGCATATGCCAATGGCATGCGTGGCCAATTTGGGTCGCGCCTTGGTAGAAAAAGCTACCAGCGAGCGTGTTGGCATGTGCCAATGGCATGCGTGGCCAATTTGGGTCGCGCCCTGGTAGGAAAAGCTACCAGCGAGCGTGTTGGCATGTGCCAATGGCATGCGTGGCCAATTTGGGTCGCGCCTTGGTAGAAAAAGCTACCAGCGAGCATGTTGGCATGTGCCAATGGCATGCATGGCCAATTTGGGTCGCGCCCTGGTAGGAAAAGCTACCAGCGAGCGTGTTGGCATGTGCGAATGGCATGCGTGGCAAATTTGGGTCGCGCCTTGTTAGAAAAAGCTAATAGCGAGCGTGTTGGCATGCGCCAATGGCATGCGTGGCCAATTTGGCCTAGGTTGCATGGTTTGCAAGCCTAGGTGCGGGCGCTACTTTGGCATGGCGCGGCTAGGGCCAAGGTAAGGGTGTTTGGCTTGGCGTGGCGTGACCAAAGATAGCTAGGGCCAAGGCAGAGTGTGTTTGGCATGGCGCGGCTAGCTCGGGCAAGGTTGGCTGGCATGATTTGCCATTGGCACGGAGGTGCGGATAGCATGGTTGGCATGCTTCGGCGCGTTTGGTATGGCTGGCATAATTTGCCATTGGCATAGAGGTGCCCCTAGCTTGGGCTAGGTGTGGCTGGCATGATTTGCCATTGGCACGGAGGTGCGCCTAGCATGGTTGGCATGCTTTGGCGTGTTTGGTGTGACTAGCATAGCTAGGGCCAAGGCAGAGTGCGTTTGTCATGGCGCGGCTAGCTTGGGCTAGGAGTGGCTGGCATGATTTGCCATTGGCACGGAGGTGCGGCTAGCATGGTTGGCATGCTTCGGCGCGTTTGGTATGGCTGGCATAATTTGCCATTGGCATAGATGTGCGGCTAGCTTGGGCTAGGTGTTGGCCGGCATGATTTTCCATTGGCACGGAGGTGCGACTAGCATGGTTGGCATGCTTTGGCGCGTTTGGTGTGACTAGCATAGCTAGGGCCAAGGCAGAGTGCGTTTGGCATGGCGCGGCTAGCTTGGGCTAGGTGTGGCTGGCATGATTTGCCATTGGCACGGAGGGGAATTAGGGTTTTGTTCGTTGTAACCCTAATTTAAAAAAATACCCCCTATTAATTACTGACTACATGCATTAAATGTCCTAATAAATGTGTCACCGGTGACATTAGGTTATTCGGGGTTTTACGATTTTACCCTTTGTTTAAAAACCACCATCAACAGGGGGTTACTTATAACCTACCGATTATTAGAAGCCCCAAATTGAACCTTTGCAAATTCCATAGTTTCGAAGGTACAGAGCCGACCAGAACCATTTGGTTCGTCTATTGGATGTATCCATAATCGGAAGCTAAATAGGTTACAAACCCTTCCGATTATAGGTTGCCCTAAAATGAGTTTTTTCTAAAATCCTTCATTGTAGGAAATTTGAAATCTACCATAATCGGTAGGAATTGTTACTTTTACCATCCCGATTATGGGAAGCCCTAAATCGTTAGCTTAGACATTTTTTTATTCGTCCGATTATGTAGGAGCCCCAAATTTCACCATTGCAAAATTCTTAAGATTTCTTATTTCTATACTTTAACAATCGGTAGTCTCGTGAGGTTGTTTTTCCTACCGATTGGCATAGAAGCCAGATGCGCGTTAGGTACAAAATCGATATTAATCGGTAGTATAATATCGTTACTAAGCTTCTGATTTCTTTATAATAATCGGGCACAAAATAGCTTCCGATTATGTAAGGGCATTAACGTATTCTCCGCGTTTTTGGACATCCCTTAACGGTGTATATGGGTTGGGAATAAAAAAGTCGTCCCTAATTCTTTTGGGGTCGCCCCTAAAAATGCCAGGATAAAAAGGTCATTTGAGCGAAAAAAAATTAAACAAAATAACTTACACGTTGTGCTTAGAAGAGAGGAAAGAAAACTCTATTTTTGTCCATGACGCCTACACTAGATGCAGTAGCTCAAAGTGTTTAATTGTTATGCTATAACATGGCAACACATAATTGTTATGTGCTAACAACGTGATTTCTAAAAGAACCGATATTTCGAGGAAAACCAGCCTCCCAACAAAAAACTACCCAATTAGAGAAAAACTAAACATACTTTATTTTCATTCGATACCTTAGTTTTACAGCAATATATTGCACTTATAAACACCATCTTAACCAGCTAAAGAAACGGATCAAACATCAAATACATACAACACACATACAAATACCAACTGCTTAAATAACTAACTACACAGATCTTATCTAATATAACACATTGCCCAATAAGAATATTACGATTCATCATCATTGTCTCATCCTCAATTGTCTTTGTTCTTGCCAGCCCAGACAATAGTATCCTCAGTAAGGAAGTGACAGATTGGAACAGTACCGGGCTTAACCTTGAGGACTTGGAAAGCTACATGGTCAGGATCCCATTTCGAGGTGTCTTTGTGACAAACTGCCGTGGCTTTGATTTTCGTTCCATCCGCACCAACCAAAGGCACCACAGAAGCTTGTGCTGTATGTGCTGAGGTTGCATGACAAAAGAAAACTGCATATGGATAAGGTAGGCTATGGCACACAACCAAGTTATCACTAACAATTTTTCTTACTCCTGAGCCTACTACATATTGTTGTTTCCCCGCTCGTGTTCTCTTCCCTTTGTCGCCACCAATTACCGTGGTAAATACGTTAACATTTTTCCCGAATTTGGAAGTACCGTATTTAACAAGTGATTCCAATGAAGTTGCACAGTACTTTTCTTCATTTTCCATAGCCGGTTTTTCACATACCATAATAATTTGACTGATAGATTCAGCTATTTGTGATTTCGGGTTGATGTTAAACTGGTTCAAGATTTCTGGCAACTTACTAGAGGAGAATGGGGTCACCTTAGCCAGCTTTTGTGGTAAGAAAGTAGTTCCACTTGCAGTACTCACAACAAAGTGCAAGTTCATTTTTGCTCCCGGATGTAAATCTTTTTCTAAGAAGAAGCGAGACGCGCCTGGACTATTTATTGCAGCATTGAGGTTTGACCCGTTTGGAATGGTGCTTTTGCTGAGAGGCAGCTGCTTATATTTAACATCATAGAGATTATCTGAGATGCGCAAGCTTCCTACTTTGTCAGTCAGTGGCTTGTGCTTTGGGTTGTATTTAACATCGTAGAGATTATCGGATACGCGCAAGCTTCCTACTTTGTCAGTCAGCGTCTTGTGCTTTGAGTTGTATTTAACATCGTAGAGATTATCCGAGACGCGCAAGCTTCCTGACTCGTGCTTTGGGTTGTACTTAACATCATAGAGATTATCTGAGATGCGCAAGCTTCCTACTTTGTCAGTCGGCGACTCGTGCTTTGGGTTGTATTTAACATCATAGAGATTATCCGAGGGGCGCAAGCTTCCTACTCTGTCAGTCAGCAACTTGCCTTCTTGATCTGTTATCAAACCAAAATATTTGAAGAAAAAATAAGAGCTAATTAAGAAGAGACTAAAGTATTGGGTGCTGCTAAACAATATACTTCGCATGAATTTTTGAGAAATTTTTCAAGTGAGGTTTAGAATCAAACCAGGATGCAAGAGTTCATGAAGTATAGTGGGCATGGGAGTGTTTGGCAACTTGTTTTTCCAGTAGATCTCAGAAGGAAGAGCAGCAGCATGGTTCCCTAATACAACTCCAACCTGCAACACCATGCAATTCAGCATTATAAAAAGGAAAACCCTGTTATTGTATCAAAAACAAAAATATAAGTAAGCTCACCAAGAGACAAGAAGCAGAGATGAGTAGAAGAAGCAATTCCATCTTATGAAACTTCAGAAAGAGAGCAATATTGATGAAATGAGAGAAGATCTGGGGAGCAATTTATAGGCTTGATATTTTGAAGAAGCCTTGTCTTGCAATTCTAAGGACTATGACTAGTGCTGTCAATGCACTCAACTTGGTGAACATTAAAATGATTAAAAAAGAGTCCAATAAGTTCCTCTTCTTTGGCAAAGTGTGCTACTTGCTATAATAAGCCAAAGCGTAACAGAATGTAGGTGTCATATTTATATACATATGTGACCCATAAAGAGAAAAATACTTGGGGATAATTCATATGTGTGTGTAATAATAGCGATTCCATTGGATATGGATGAAACAAATGCATCAAGTTGCAGCTTGGGAGGGCCCGAAGAAGATGAACATATCTATTTTGGCTATTGCAGTGATGTATATTCATATGCATGTAGACTAAAGATCAGAGCAATGCATTAGTGAGAGGATGGGAACAAGTGGTAACGTTTTTGTCCCATAGGGTTTAGGGAAATTTTGGCGTATATGGAAATTGTCCCCTTTGGAAATGTCGAAGTTTCAATAATATGGGCTTTTGGACCTGGTTTAAGCCCGGTAAAATGTAAGTTCAACCATTGCTGGACGTGGAACAACCAGAACATGTAACGTGCTGTTTCGGCCGGAGGATGTGAGGCAGCAATTTCCTAGTCATGTCACAATTTCGTTTTCCTAGTCATATCACAAGTTCGTTCTCGTGCATTCATTGTCCATCAACGAAATGTTACATTTACCAAGTGTCAGAAGTTATCTGACTAACATGCAAACAAAGTTGGCCTTCCAACTCAAACCTAGAAGAATGGAACAAGAAAGTATGGCCATTGCCAGATTAACAGAGGAAATATTCATACATAATATGAAGTATGTGCTAGTCTCTGTGAAGGAGCCAGTTGACTCTTCAATGCTGCATGATCAACTTGAAAACTGAATTTGAAAAGGTCACTAAGATGGAAGAGATTTCTTGGAAGATCAAATCTAATACTAAATGGCTACAAGAAGGTGATAGGAACACCTCTTTCTTTATAAGTCTTGCCTCTGCTAGGAGAAGAGCTAACAGAATCCGACAACTTTACATTGCTGGGGAGTTAACTTCAGATAGAGAGAAATTGAAAGAACACATTGTGGGCTATTATGAGCAATTATTCACAGAAGAAGAGATTATTAGACCTGAGCTTGAAGGCATCGAGTTTGAGAAAATAAATCAAGTTGAGTAAGATATCCCCTGAAGAAAATTTCAATGAAGAAGAAGTAATTAATGCAATCAAGGAACTTGGTCATGACAAGGCACCTGGACCTGATGGGTTTCCAATTATGTTCTTTCTGAAGTGTTGGAGATTCATCAAGAAGGAAATTATGGACACAATTGCTGAATTCTGTTTAACTGGTAACATTGACGCCTATATATATTAGATGTAGCACTCTAAGAGCAAAGACTATGGAGTTGATCTCCTCAAGCAAAACGAGGAATTTTATAAAATTGAGCAAAATTTAATGCTATTATGGGTAGAGAAAAACGTATTCCACCCCAAAACTCAATGAACCTCTCGTTTAAACGAAGGAGTTGTTAAAAGTCTTTACGACACATGACACATAGTTTGCGACTACGCACTATCCCTTGAATTTTCAAATCTGAAGGTTCCCATACTTATATATCTTCTTTGTGGCAAAAGAAGTATCGGATCAACCAGCAAATATAATCTTCCCAAACATAATTTATTTCATTAGATACGTTAATTTTACAGCAATCTTGGTACTAATAAACAGCAAATACAACCCTTCAATTTTCTTTATTCTTGCCAGCCCAAACAATATTATCCTCAGTAAGGAAGTGACAGATTGGATTAATACTACCAGGTTTAACCTTAAGGACTTGGAAAGCTACATGGTCAGGGTCCCATTCCGAGGTGTCTTTGTGACAAATGATCGTGGCTTTGATTTTTGTTCCATCCGCACCAACCAAAGGCACCACATAAGCTCGTGTTGTATGTGCTGAAGTTGCATGACAGAAGAAAACTGCATTTGGATAAGGCAGGCTATGGCACACAACTAAGTTATCACTAACGATTTGTCTTACTCCTGAGCTTACTACATATTGCTGTTTCCCCATTTGTGTTCTCTGCTGCTTGTCAACGGCTATTACCGTGGTCAATACATTAACTTCTTTTCCGAATTTGGATGTACCGTATTCAACAAGCGTTTCCAATGAAGTTGCATAGTAATTCTCTTTACTTCCAAAACCTGGGGGTTCACAGGCATTCATGATTTGGCTGATAAATTCCGCTTTTTCTGATTTCGAGCTGATAGCAAACTGCAAGTTCATTTTTGCTCCAGGATATAAATCCTTTTGTAGGAAGAAGAGAGACGCGCCTGGGTTATCAGCATTGTCATTTGGAATGGTGCTTCCTGCTCTGACGTCGGTCAATGGCTTTCCTTGTTGATCTGTTACCAAACCAAAAAACACATTTCAAGAATATCAAGAACTAAGAAGAGAATTAATTAAGTACTTGGTTGGAGTACATTTTTTGACGATTTAATATTGGGTGGAGCTTAGAAATAATAATTTATATAAATGTGAATTTTCAAGCTAGGTTTTGAATCAAACCATCCGAAGGATGAAAGAGATCATGAAGTATAGCTGGCATGGGAGTGTTTGGCAACTTGTTTTTCCAGTAGATTTCAGATGGAAGAGGAGCTGCATGGTTTCCAACAACTCCAGCCTGCATGCAACACCAATATCAGAGACGCACATCAGATTATATAATGAAAAATGATCAAAATAATAAAATAAAAATGAAGCTTTCATTTAAATTCTAGATACTTTGTCAAAACAAAGATACAAGTAAGCTTACCAGGATACAAGAAGCAGAGATGAGCAGAAGAAGAAGCAATTCCATGATGTTATGAAAATCTCTGAAAGACAGTTATTGATGGGAATAGTGATTTTAAACGAGAGAAGATTTTGGAGTAATTTATAGGCTTGATAATTCGGAAGCAAACAAATTACTGATTAGGACATAAAACGAAATGCATTTATATGTGTAGATACCTCAAAATTTACGAACACTACACAGTGACGTAGACGTAGCAAAAAGCACTTTAAAGAGATTACTGATTAGGATACACAACCGAAACGTTTATATCATGAGTAGATAGTAGATAATCCAAAATTTACAACAACCCTACGCGTAACCTGGACTGGGGGAGTCATAGCATGTGCATGTGCATGTGTATAACAAATTAACAATCACCTAAAGAGGAAAGGAAGAAAGGAAATACGTACTAGCTTAATCCATGACGCTGGCGTACACTTAAACAGCATTTGCCTCCAAGTCCAAATCGCAGCTGGGTCACGATGGCTGCGTGTCATTGACCTGGTTAACTGCCCCTCGGCCAAATGAATGTCTTTTTATTTTATTTTTATTTTGTCATAGAGAGGATTACATTAACTAGTTGGAAGCCTCATAAGCTAAGCTCCAACAAAATACTACCGCATTAATTGAACAGGTTGCTGTGCTAGCCTACCAGCGAGCCTCATGAGTAACCTAGCCAAGGGAGCCGAAGCGGATGGGGGCTGAGATTGTGTCACAAGTGGGGAAAACTAACTCTACATTCCATGTTAATTTCTGCAATATTACGCCATTGGGGGATCGAACCTGGGACTTCCTGAAACGCATGAAACTTTGGGGAACGAAATTTAAACCATATATGTTAGCCACCGAGGTGGTTCATTAGCATTCACAAGAGTATGTCTACATGATTATGAAATCTAGTAAATCCTTTATTCTATTTAATTAATTCTAGTTTGAATAGTTTAATTACCTAGTCAAGATAGTTTGTTATCCTCTAGGTTTACTGTTTATCCTACGATATTCTATCAATTGGAATCATCATGTAATACTGCGAAATTCTGAGCAAGTATTTTAGCCCCGACAAGGCAGCTTCGCAAGCATCTTTAGAGAAGGAAATTAAAATTTTAAAGAACGAACTCCAAGCTTTGTCTTTGGAATGTGGGGATCTTCGCCTCAAGAATCAAAAGCTTGAGAATGTGTCACTTGATTGCGAGAATCTTCGCAAAAATAATGATGAACTAAAAGGTATGGTATTCTTATCTTCGCTTACGAATTTTCCCCTTTAGTAATTTTAGCTTTTTCACACTCATCTTCCTTAAAATCCTTTGTCCGTATGTTAAGCTTCCCTTCAAACGAACAATGGAGAGGTTTAACTTTCAATTAGCCGCTGAAGAGGCTCGTGTTGACAAGAAAGCTTTGTTGGACCAATATACACTACGAGCAAAATCATCATTCACGACACTAGATAAGAGTTCTAGTACCCCTACGACAACTCCATTTCATGCATTGTGGAACGGGGGTATTGTAGAAAGTCCAAACTTTTCTACAATGGTTGACAAGGGTTGTAAAGGGTGATGTGATTCATGGTTCGACAATATTTTGCCAAAGTTGTGAATATCTTTCCAAATTACTTTGAAAGCCTAACACAACTCTTGTTGAAGTTGTAGGACTTTCTTAGACAACAAAGGATGTGTATCGTACAAATATGTGACATAACACTTGTTAAAATTGTAGGACTATCTTGGACAACGATGGATGCGTATCGCACAAATATGTAACACAACACTTGTTAAAATTGCGAAACTATCTTGGACAACCTAGGATGTGTATCGTAGAAATGTGTAACAACTCTTATTAGTATTATGAATAATATTTGCACTACACTTGTTAGAGTTATAGAACTATCTTGGTGTTTATGGGTAAAAATCGTTTCTGCCGATTTCGGTAATTTCGGTGGGTGAGTGAGAAACTGGTTCAAACCCTAAACAAATGTGCTGCACGTGAGCACTTTATAGATTCGAGAGATCAATGCTGCACAAGTCCTACCTAAACCAAGAAATGGCCGTTCCAGACTTGCTTGGCCACAAAGTGGAGGAGAAGGGTTGATTTGGGGAGGGAAGCAAAGAAAGGTGTTGAGGAGAGTAGTATCTCGACTTGTATCGTAAAGTGAAAGCTTAGGAAGCTTGCAAGAGATGAAAGCTTTTTGGGAGAGCTTGCAAAGTTGCCTTTCCGAGAGTGTAGTATTTTTCTCCCGACCGAGACTTGTCGTCCGTGGAAATAGGTAAGACCTATTTATACAAGTCGAGATTTGAAACGTACCACGACCTCATGAAGGAAGAGAGTAAAGGGTGAAATAATGGGAGGAGTTGGTAACCGCATGGTGTTAATGGGTGAAAACGTTTTCACCATTATTTCCTCTTTTATTTGACCGCTTTATTCCTTTTCACGCTTTCTTAATGTGAGCGTAGTGTACGATGCATGTCATGACCGCCAAACCAAAACCCTAAAAAGCATCCCCAGCTTGTGTTGATGTCTCGAGTGTTGGTTGCATCTTGCGTGCAAGTGGTGCCGCGCTAGGGACGCATGTGGCATGTGCGGAATGCCTTCGTTGCGAGTTGCACCTCGGCGTAAGTGGTAATGCGAGAGAGCTGCTAGTGGCGCATGTGGCATGTGCCAACGGCATGTGCGGAATGCCTTGGTGGTAGGTTTCACGGATTGCAAGTTAGGCTACCAGCGTGTGCGTTTGGCATGTGCCAATGGCATGTGCGGAATGCCTTGGTGGTAGGTTGCACGGTTTGCAAGTTAGGCTACCAGCGTGTGTGTTTGGCATGTGCGGAATGCCTTGGTGGTAGGTTGCACGGTTTGCAAGTTAGGCTACCATCGTGTGTGTTTGGCATGTGCCAATGGCATGTACTGCCATGTTGACCTAGTTGCAAGTCTTGCAAGCCTAGGGCGCTATATTTGGCGTGGGCCAATGGCATAGCGACTTGGAAATATGGCTTGCGGTACGTGTTGGCATGTGCCAATGGCACGTACGGCCATGTTGACCTAGTTGCAAGTCTTGCAAGCCTAGGGCGCTATATTTGGCGTGTGCCAATGGCATAACGACTTGGAAATATGGCTTGCGGAACATGTTGGCATGTGCCAATGGCACGTACGGCCATGTTGACCTAGTTGCAAGTCCTGCAAGCCTGGGGCGCTATATTTGGCATGTGCCAATGGCATAGCGACTTGGAAATATGGCTTGCGGTACGTGTTGGCATGTGCCAATGGCACGTATGGCCATGTTGACCTAGTTGCAAGTCTTGAAAGCCTAGGGCGCTATATTTGGCGTGTGCCAATGGCATAGCGACTTGGAAATATGGCTTGCTGTACGTGTTGGCATGTGCCAATGGCACGTACGGCCATGTTGACCTAGTTGCAAGTCTTGCAAGCCTAGGGCGCTATATTTGGCGTGTGCCAATGGCATAGCGACTTGGAAATATGGCTTGCGGTACATGTTGGCATGTGCCAATGGCACGTACGGCCATGTTGACCTAGTTGCAAGTCTTGAAAGGCTAGGGCGCTATATTTGGCGTGTGCCAATGGCATAGCGACTTGGAAATATGGCTTGCGGTACGTGTTGGCATGTGCCAATGGCACGTACGGCCATGTTGACCTAGTTGCAAGTCTTGCAAGCCTAGGGCGCTATATTTGGCGTGTGCCAAAGGCATAGCGACTTGGAAATATGGCTTGCGGTACGTGTTGGCATGTGCCAATGGCACGTACGGCCATGTTGACCTAGTTGCAAGTCTTGCAAGCCTAGGGCGCTATATTTGGCGTGTGCCAATGGCATAGCGGCTTAGTTTGGCATTGTTGCCATGGTGCGCAAAGATGCGGCTTGGTTTGGCATTGTTGCCATGGTGCGCAGTATGCGGCTTGGTTTGGCATTGTTGCCATGGTGCGCAGTATGCGGCTTGGTTTGGCATTGTTGCCATGGTGCGCAGGATGCGGCTTGGTTTGGCATTGTTGCCATGGTGCGCGGGGTGCGGCTTGGTTTGGCATTGTTGCCATGGTGCGTAGGGTGTGGCTTGGTTTGGCATTGTTTCCATGGTGCACGGCGGCTTGGTTTGGCATTGTTGCCATGGTGCGCAAGATGCGGCTTGGTTTGGCATTGTTGCCACGATGCGCAGTGGTGCGCTTGGTTTTGGAATTAGGGTTTTGTGTTGAAAACCTAATTAGGGTTCTGTATTTTGGAAAAATACCCCTATTAATTATTTACACCGAAAGTTAAATGCTCTTAGTTAATGTGTTGCGGGTAACACTAGGTCATGGGGTTTTACGATTTTACCCCTTGTCTAAAAACCACCATCAACATTAAGTCCCCCGCTAGCTCTAACAGGGGCTTTGTTGCGAGGTAAGCATAAGATGGTGACAAAACTATTAACAAAGAAACCGTATGGAAAATTGAAGGAGGCTTTTCCGACCTTTTATAAATAGGATTTGGAATCCTTGCCTCCGGTAGTTTTGCACAAATCGGGAGGTCGGCACACCAGTGGGCCCAAGGTGCGGCTTGGGCGACGTTGGGAAGTTGGCGTGAGTTGGGAAACCGAGTGTGCTAGGTCAGTGGGACCGGGCGCAATGTGTAGAAGCCGTGCGTGCTTGTAGGCTGGCGCAATTGGTGGGGCCGGTGCAGCTTGGGCGACATTGGGAGGTTGGCGTGAATGGGAAACCGAGTGTGCTTGCGCCGGTGGGGCTTCAAATCCAAACTGCGCAAAGTGTAGAAATCGTGCGTGATTGCAGGCGTGACTTTGGCGGCCATTGGGCAGTCGCACCCTTTGTGGGCCCGTTTCTTACACGCGTGATTTTGGTAAAAGGGAAATCCTTCCCTATTTCAAAGTCTTTACGCCTATATATATATATAAAGCCCCTTTCTCCCCATCCTGCGCTTTATTCTTTCCTCTTTTCATACTAGCGGCAAAGAGAAACCGGCTTCCAGGTATGTCTTCGAGTACTTTTCTCTCTTTTTTTTTTTTTTCACGTAGGTGTAAACCTTAAGAGTAGGCGTTTCCACAATCTTGCGTATGATTTCTTGGCGTGCCTCTTGTAGAAAATATTGTATGTATGCAACCAAGGGAAGTACCGCATATATTGTTTGAACCCGTAGGAAATATTGCATATATGAATTTTCGGTCCCGAAAGAAATATTTGAACCCCAAGAAAATACTGCGTGTGTATTTTGAACCCGTAGAGGATGCTCCGTATATAATTCTCGAACCCGAAGAACGATATCAGTAGGCGTATTTGAGCCCGTATTTAAACACCGCATGTGTATTTCGAACCCGTAGAGAACCCTGTATGAATCCCGAAGAAGAATACTGTATACGCTCATATGACTTCGAACCCGCAGGAAATATTGTATGTATGATTTTTTTGCTTCTTGAAAGAAGTGCCACGCGCGCAGCTTTGGAACCAATAGAAAAATGCTCCATATATATTTTTGAACCCGAAGAAAGATACTGTAGACACACTTGTACCCGTATAGAATGCCGCATATAGTCTCGAACCCGAAGAAAATATCAACCCGAGATATAGTCTTGAACTCGAATAAAATACGTCCTCCTTCCCCTTTCTTTTTTTTTTTTTTTGTTGGGGGTACGATTATGTGTCGTGAGATAACTTCGCCTTTCTCCGTTTGTTTTGTGCGATATCTTATTACCAAATTGTTATGAAGGAATTCGATAAGATGTTACCTCGAACCAAATTTCACTTCGTCGAAGGATGCTCATAATTCCAAGCCGAACATAGATGATGAATTCTTCACTAGAGCCCTCGCCCCGCTCGGAAGAATCACCTGTGTTTCGTGCCGATTTTGCTAACCGGTGGTGAGGATGACAGAAGACACGTTCGGTTCCGCCTGCAGAGCTCCATTCGGTTCCTGTCTTCATAAAGGGGTATATTCCTCTTCCAACATTGACTTCGGGATGTGTCAAAGTCCATTGCGTTCTTTTGACGATGGGTTGAGTTCATGGTGAGCAAGGAGCGTATAAATACCAACTTGACTCGAGCGTAGGTCATTGATGTCACAAGACTTCAAAGAAATCTCCCGATTAGGAAGGACATCCTGTGCTTGGTTGCTTTCATCTCCAGATGGTGTTCTGACACCCATACAATCATATGTAGATGGGGTGAGATAACTTTCTCCTTGAGAGTGTGGCTCTCTTGTCAATCTTCCTAGAATCGGGAATCTTAGAATCCAATTATCCGAAAGTGAGGTGAAGATGCGGGATGACCTGGCCGCTAAGTTGGGGATTTTGCTCGGAAAGACTCCATTGCGAAGTCGAAGGATTCTTCCTTAAAGAGGATGAAAGGTGCCCTTACGGTTGGTGGATATCTCAATGGTTTCCTGACGAGTTGGAGCCCGAATGTAAAAGCAAATGATCTTCATGTCGCAAAGATTTTTGGCTCTTTGGTTGTCCAGAGACATTTTTGATGACGGTTCTGGCAAGAAAGAATAAGACCGGAGTTGTTAGAGATTGCTGTGAAGTTGGCAAAGGGTGAAGTTCTTCCCATTGGCAAGCTGTTCCTTGGTTCCCTGTATGTGCATCCGGGATCACCTAGTTGCGAACATGCAAGTTTCAATGGTTTCATGAAAGTGGATTCATATGTGCACGTTGCTTTTCTTCAAGTCTTGCTATGGGAGCACTTCGAGAAGTATGCTCCGAAACCGCTGCCTTCGCTTCCCGTGAGTTGGGGGCTCTCGAATTCTTCGATGGGTGAACAGGCATCCAAGAGTTGGCGTGAGCTTGGTTAGTTTTCTTGATAAGTTGCATGAAATCAATTTTCGTCCATGGGGCCGGTCCATAAGTCGTGACTCAAATTGACACCTTTGCTTCTCGCTCCCGCTCACGTTTTTGTCTTCTCGATGACGATTTGAGTGTTGGTGAAAACCTGTTCATTCAAAGTCGCTGCCCTGTTATATACCGTCTTTCTTCGTGGGGTCTTTCCAGATAGCTGCTTATAATGTTGACCGTGCTGCTCGTCACATGGGTTTCGATCAAGGGGTGCCTCTTGTTTACCGGCCGGTGATCCCTAAGGTTTCATTGCGAGTCGCCCTTGACGCCAGTGCCCTTGAGTCGGTATCCGTCTTCCTTCTTTCAAATGGGAAGAGTAACTTCGACGACCTTCGGCTATAATGAGTTTTGGTGCGACGAGTTTATTATGATCCGAGATTTTATGAATAACGTGGTGGAAAACGTTCGTTGCAAACCTTCCCCAAGCTTTGTTTTGAAGAAGTATCCAATGTTGAGAGATCCTGGCGAAAGTTGCCTAGCAATTCGGAAAGTCCCCGTGCCAAAGAACTGAGAACGAAGAATCGTGGCCGCGTTCCTGACGGTTTCACAAGATCCTCCCACGGCTCTTGTGTCTTTCGCTTCTTCCAATAACCCGTGTATGTGTCGCCTCTTCATTGGTTTGTCTCAAAACACGTGAATTTCGGGCCGAGAACATGTGTCTTGTTTCCTTCAGGGCTTCTAGTGTTAATGCTTTCACGCCTTGCACGTTGCCGAGACTAGCTTTCTTCAAGGAATTCCACAGACCGAGCCTACTCATAGCGGTGATGAGTCGAGAAATAAGAAAGTTCAACAAGTGAGAGTGATTCCTCCGGGCAAAGACTGGTTCTTCTTCTAGAAGTGGTTCTCCAGAGTTTCGCGCTTCTTTTCTTTCTTCTTCTTCTCGTTTCTTCTTTTGAAAAAATGTCTAACTCAAGTTTGCAGGAGGAATCCTGGTTCGGAGGACGATTCTGGGTGGAGTCACACGAAAACTTGCCTTTGGTGACCACCGCACGCGACTTGAGACGGGAGTTAGCCAATTGCCTGCACGGATGTGGTTCAAACGGTGGATGATTCTCTCGATGGTTGTTGCCGTAGACATGGAAGAAGACCCTTTGCGAGTCGTGAGGCCACTTGCAGTGCGCCATTTTGATTCCCCGTGCTTGGTTCCTTATCCAGGTCATGTGCTGGTTGGCGGCTTTAGCGTGCTTGGCTAAGCATGAGGCGTTGTACACCGTAACGGGAGAAGCACTGACATATGGCTACAACCAAGAAAGTCACTAGTCGATTTGCGCTGGTTAAGCGTGGGAAGAGGCTTTATCTTCCATCGAGGATATGCGTGAGGTGACTGGTCACACCGTTTCAAGACGTTATTGCCGAATGGGGAGCACCATCGCGACGTGTGCGTAGAAAAGGAGTTCAACACTTCGTGGTTTGTCGAAGGCCTTGCCGAGATCCAAAAGTTGAAAGATGCAAGAAATCGAAAGCCTTTCCGCCGAGGAGATTGCCCGACAGAGATGGAACTCGAAAAGCTTTCCAAGATGTTGACTATGAAGAGAGCGGCTCTTGAAGACGCAAAGTTGACTTTCTCCAAGAAGAGCAGACTTCATGGACGATTTTCCTTGAACGTTTCTCTGTTAAACTTTCATTTAGGTTCCTTTTTTTTTTTTTTGAAAGACATATTGATGTCCTGGTTCAAAACTTGATCTTTGATAGACAGCTGGTAGCTTTTTAGGGTATTGGATTATTTCTGGATGAATGGTTTTGATAATATGACTCTGATTATGTTTTGGGAAAAGAATATTGCTTTTATGAAAGTGTGTGCTAGCAATAGGCACAAGACTCAGTAGTATGACGGTTTTACTAAGAACCTAAAAATAGATTGTATATCTTGCCCACTCAATTTACTCACTTCATAGGTTTTGCGAACACGCCCTCTCCATGTAAAAGGCGGTTTTGATGGCGGTTTTTCTGTAAAGATCGCCAAGAAGTCCCCATCGCTGCCGGTAGCATCTTCGGCGATTGAGTAATATCATCTTCAAAGAAGTCCCCGCTTTCTTGTGTAGTTTTTACAACTAGTAACCTGGTCGTCTGGTAGTTGAGTCGGATTGAGTCGCCTTCCCCTACCATCTTGAAATCTGGGTCGAAGAACGAGATCGACAATCTGATATTGTAGCCGATAGATCAATCCTCCCGCTGTGGTCGCCAATTGTTTATGGGTAAAAATCGCTTTCGCGATTTCGGTAATTTCGGTGGGAGTGAGAAACTGGTTCAAACCCTAAACAAATGTGCTGCACGTGAGCACTTTATAGATTCGAGAGATCAATCAGCACAAGTCCGGCCTAAACCAAGAAATGGCCGCTCCAGATTTGCTTGGTCACAAAGTGGAGGAGAAGGGTTGATTTGGGGAGGGAAGCAAAGAAAGGTGTTGAGGAGAGTAGTATCTCGACTTGTATCGTAAAGTGAAAGCTTAGGAAGCTTGCAAGAGATGAAAGCTTTTTGGGAGAGCTTGCAAAGTTGCCTTTCCGAGAGTGTAAGTGTAGTATTTTCTCCCGACCGAGGCTTGTTGTCCGGTGGAAATACGTAAGACCTATTTATACAAGTCGAGATTGAAACGTACTCGGCCTCATGAAGGAAGAGATTAAAGGGTGAAATAATGGGAGGAGGTGGTAACCGCATGGTTTAATGGGTGAAAACGTTTTTCACCATTATTTCTTTTTATTTGACCGCTTTATTCCTTTTCACGCTTTCTTAATGTGAGCGTAGTGTACGCCGCATGTCAGACCGCCAAACCAAAACCCTAAAGAAGCATCCCCAGCTTTGTGTCGATGTCTCGAGTGTTGGTTGCATCTTGAGTGCAAGTGGCGCTGCTAGTGGCGCGTGTGGCATGTGCCAATGGCATGTGCGGAATGCCTTGGTGGTAGGTTGCACGGTTTGCAAGTTAGGTTACAGCAGTGTGTTTGGCATGTGCCAATGGCATGTGCGGAATGCCTTGGTGGTAGGTTGCACGGTTTGAAAGTTAGGCTACCAAATGTGTGTGTTTGGCATGTGCCAATGGCATGTGCGGAATGCCTTGGTGGTAGGTTGCACGGTTTGCAAGTTAGGCTACCAAAGATGTGTGTTTATGTGCTAATGGCATGTGCGGAATGCCTTGGTGGTAGATTGCACGGTTTGCAAGTTAGGCTACCAGCGTGTGTGTTTGGCATGTGCCAATGGCATGTACGGCCATGTTGACCTAGTTGCAAGTCTTGCAGAGCCTAGGGCGCTATATTTGGCGGGGCCAATGACATAGCGACTTGGAAATATGGCTTGCGGTACGTGTTGGCATGTGCCAATGGCACCTACGGCCATGTTGACCTAGTTGCAAGTCTTGCAAGCCTAGGGCACTATATTTGGCGTGTGCCAATGGCATAGCGACTTGGAAATATGGATTGCGATACATGTTGGCATGTGCCAATGGCACGTACAGCCATGTTGACCTAGTTGCAAGTCTTGCAAGCCTAGGGCGCTATATTTGGCGTGTGCCAATGGCATAGCGACTTGAAATATGGCTTGCGACGTGTTGGCATGTGCCAATGGCACGCACGGCCATGTTGACCTAGTTGCAAGTCTTGCAAGCCTAGGGCGCTATATTTGGCGTGGGCCAATGGCATAGCGACTTGGAAATATGGCTTGCGTGCGTGTTGGCATGTCCCAATGGCACGTACGGCCATGTTGACCCTAGTTGCAAGTCTTGCAAGCCTAGGGCGCTATATTTGGCGCGTGCTAATGGCATAGCGACTTGGAAATATGGCTTGCGGTACATGTTGGCATGTGCCAATGGCACGTACGGCCATGTTGACCTAGTTGCAAGTCTTGCAAGCCTAGGGCGCTATATTTGGCGTGTGCCAATGGCATAGCGACTTGGAAATATGGCTTGCGGTACGTGTTGGCATGTGCCAATGGCACGTACGGCCATGTTGACCTAGTTGCAAGTCTTGCAAGCCTAGGGCGCTATATTTGGCGTGTGCCAATGGCATAGCGACTTGGAAATATGGCTTGCAGGCTTACGTGTTGGCATGTGCCAATGGCACGTACGGCCATGTTTACCTAGTTGCAAGTCTTGCAAGCCTAGGGCGCTATATTTGGCGTGTGCCAATAGCATAGCGACTTGGAAATATGGCTTGCGGCATCGTGTTGGAGGCATGTGCCAATGGCACGTACGGCCATGTTGACCTAGTTGCAAGTCTTGCAAGCCTAGGGCGCTATATTTGGCGTGTGCCAATGGCATAGCGACTTGGAATTATGGCTTGCATGCGATGTTGGCATGTGCCAATGGCACGCACGGCCATGTTGACCTAGTTGCAAGTTTTGCAAGCCTAGGGCGCTATATTTGGCGTGTGCCAAATGGCATAGCGGGCCGAGATTTGGCATTGTTGCCATGGTGCGCAAAGATATCGGCTTGGTTTGGCATTGTTGCCATGGTGCGCAGTATGCAGCTTGGTTTGGCATTGTTGCCATGGTGCGCAGGGTGCGGCTTGGTTTGGCATTATTGCCATGGTGCGCAGGGTGCGGCTTGGTTTGGCATTGTTGCCATGGTGCGCAGTATGCGGCTTGGTTTGGCATTATTGCCATGGTGCGCAGTATGCGGCTTGGTTTGGCATTGCTGCCATGATGCGCGGAGTGCGGCTTGGTTTTGGAATTAGGGTTATGTGTTGAAAACCCTATCTGGTATTTTGAAAAAATACCCCTATTAATTATTTACACCTGAGTTAAATGCTCTTAGTTAATGTGTTGCGGGTAACACTAGGTCATGCTCTTAGTTAATAGAGAAGAAACTAGAATGGATCAAGAGGAGGAACGTGCTCGCGAAAGTGAAGAAATTGGGGAAGATCTTCCATTAACCCCTTCTGGCGAAGCTAATATTGAAATCAAAAACTAGCTATTTAGCTCTAGCTTCCCAAGTTGTTTTATTTCTGCTTGACTTATCCTTGCGAACGATGTACTTCAATGAACTTTGTGATTTACTTATTTTTTTGGTATTCCTTTGTTTGCGAGAAAGATAATGCTTCTTCTTACTAATTCCCATACTTGCCTCTCATTATCTTTCTTGCGAGAAATTGGAATTTTATCTGCGAAATATTAAATGTTTAATGTTTAAAACATGTTATCAAACATATCCTGTAATTTTCCCAAGATACGTCTCACAATTATATTTGCTTTATTAATTTCTCTTGTGGTCTTATTTTGCCTTCCTAAGTAAAGGTCTTATTTTGCCACCCTTTGTTTTTGAAAAAATCGTAGGTTGTCCTTACACTTTCATGTAAGGACCCATTGATCTTGTCTTATCATTTCTGTAGTATTATTGCCTCTACAGGATATATTTCTTGCAACAATATGACAGGCCTAAATATTCATGCGAACATAAAGCCCCATGACATTGCCATCGTGCGACGAAATCGCAGGATGTCCTTACACTTTCGTGCATTGACCCATTGATCTCGTCTTATCTTGCTCTAGTATTTTGGCCTCTTCAGGATTGTTGCACAAATATGACAATCCTTAGTACTCCCGTGAGTAAAAAGCCTCATGACATTTGCGTCTTTGACACTTATAAGATCCCTAATGGAGGGTGCCTCCCTTATCACCCCTTGGTTTCCCCTTCAAGGAGGCGTACCTCTACCATACAAGGTTGGCTCCTCCCATCTGGTCTTAACAAAAACCAGTTGTTTTCGCAGCCTTTTATCCCTTCGCCGATATGGCTCATGGTTACGAGACTGCACCCTAAGTGGGGTTTTCTTCGAGCCAAGTGAATCATAGCCAAGACTTGCCAAGAATGGCCAGGTACGCTCCAGACGCCCCAGGCACTCTTGGCTCAACCGTGTACCTCGGCGCCTAGATCAAGTTCTGCACTCCTCAGGAGAGACACCTAGTCGTCCAACCCAAATCATAAGATTAGGTTGAAAATCCAAGGTATCTCACCTGGATGGGCTTTATTGACCACAAATGTCCATGACTCAAGTTCCGAGGGAGGTGTAACCTTTACCTGATCCATGCAATAGGTACCCCCTTCTATGACGCACTTTAGGCCTTACATTTGCCTCTTGCGAAATTTTATTTCGCGAACTAGGGTGTACGCCATAGTAGGATTGCCTTTATCTTTGTGTTTATTGCGAAATTATCGCATGTCTCTATTCTGTTGTTACAGATACAATTTCTGCGATATTACCGCAAGATTTCATTCTGTTTTGACAAATATAATCTTTTCGAAATTATCACACATTTTCATTCTGTTTTAACAAATTTAATCTCGCAACTGTGTTTGCTAGATCTTTTATGGATAATACTTCTTTTGATATAATATGTTCCATGGTCGATCAAGTTTATGACCAACATCCTTTCCCTCAGGTTCCATCAATTTATATGCCCATGTTCCAACTATTTCTTTAATGATATACGGTCCATCCCATCTCTTTTATAATTTTCCATCGTTTACTCTCTGATACACTGGTATTTCTCGCAGTACTAAGTCACCTAGTTGAAATTCCCTTATTTTAACATGCTTATTATATTCTCTAGCTAACCTTCGCCGATAATTCTCCATGTGTTGTAGAGCCTTTTCCTCTTTTCTTCTAACTCATCAAGCTTTGTTAAGATCATATCAACACTTAGATTTTTCTCCCATGCTTCTTTTTTGTTGTGGAATAATAACTTCAAATTGCGACTCGCTTTCAACCCCATATGTTAAACAAGAAAAGTGACATTCCCGTAGCTTCTCTCCTGGTAGTGTTATAATCCCAAACTGCATTTGGTACCTGTTTGCACCATGCTTTATTACGCCCCTCCAATTTCTTGTTCAATGTATCTGCGATTGTTTTATTAGTTGCCTCTCGCTTGTCTATTAACTTGCCATTTCCCACATTTTATCTTGAATGCACTAAGTAACAATTTTATGTTCCGCCTTTTAAATTGTTTTCCATTATCAAACACCAATTGTGTGGATTCCAAATCGCAAATGATATTTTCTGAAGATAAATGTAAAGATATCTTTGTCACGAATGTGTTGTACCGCTTTACTTCGCGCCACTTTGTGAAATAATCATTGCGATAATCAAATATCTTCTTTGCCCAGATCCAGGTAAAAATGGTCCCACAATATCTAAACCCCACTTTCCAAAGGGCCACACACTTGTTGAAGATAATAGAGGTGCTCCGGGTGCATGTATTTCTTGCTATGCCGCTGACATTCTTCTCAACGCCTTGAGACTTCTTTTGCGTCCTCATGCATGTAAGGTCAATAATATCCTTGTATTTTGGTTTTGTACGCCAAAGATCTTCCTCCGCTATGGTTACCAGCGTCCCCATAATGTAGTGCTTTCAATATTTCTTCTCCTTCTTTTCGCGTTAAGCATCTAAGTGATGGACCGCTAAATGATCTTCGATATAATACCCCATCTCTGAGTTCTTAATTTATCGCACGACTCTTTAATTTATGTGTCTCCAATCTACTTCTTGGTACTTCTCTCTTCTCTAAATACGCATGAAGTTCAGTTATCCAGTCTGTGATCTTATTCGCCTGTGCATCTTCCACATCTTCTATTATCATTACATCTATGTCTTCCTCTTATTCTTTGTTAATTGAAGGTAAAAGAAGTGTTTGTATCTTTATGCATCTCGCAGTTGGATCTACCATCATGCTTTGCATAAAAGTAAAGGCATCCGCTAGTCTATTATCCTTCCTTGATATATGCCTCCATTTTATTTTTGGGATTTTTACTGATAATTCTTCAACAAGTTTCTTATATATACTTCTTCAAAGATGGCTCATTTTTTGTGTATCCTCCTTTATTTGGCGAATGACTAGTCATAGTCACCGTGATCCTTGCAATATCTAATTTCATTTCATTATTGTAGTCTTAAAGCATGCACCACCGCTTAATACTCTGTTTCATTATTAGTAGATGCGAACTCCAATTTGAAGGAAAAAGCCATTTTCGTTCCTTCTGGAGAAATGAAAACAATTCCAACTCCATTTCCTTCTCCATTTGACGACCCATCCACCAATATTTCCCATCTATCAGGCTCTGTCAATAGGTCTCTTGGATTCCCATGTTCTTCTTCTATATCCATCATCTCTTCCACATCTTCATCATTTTCTAATGGAAATTCAACTAAGAAATTCGCAAGAACTTGTGATTTTGGCGAAGATAATATTTCATATTTGATCTCAAAATGTCCTGGGGCCATGCATTCCATCTTTCTACCCCCGCTGACCTCTTTGAATTTTTCATTACTGATTCGATTGGCACCTCCGTTAATACCCTTATTTTATGAGCTTGAAAATATATGCGAAGCTTGAAAGCTGCATAAACTAACGCCAATACTAATTTTTCAATCTTCGAATAGTTTTTCTCCGCCGCGTTGAATATCTTGCTGATGTAGTAAATCGTCTTTTCTACCCCTGCGTCTATTCGCAACAACAAGGCACTTAAAGCATGCGAAGTTGTCGCAAGATAGATTAGTAATTATTCTCCTGGATCTGCTTTTTGTAAAATAGATATATTCATCAAATGATCTTTTATTCCTTGTAGTGCTTTCTCACATTCATCAGTCCAGCTAATTTTTGTTCCCTTCTTGAGTATGTTGAAGAAATGCTTGCATTTGTCTGATGATCGCGAAATGAATCTTCCTAGCGAAGCCAAAAGACCATTCAACTTTTGCACATCTTTCACCGTCGCTGGTGCTGGCATGTCGCGAACTGCTTGTAACTTCTATGGATCAACTTGTATTCCTTCTTTTGACACAATGTATCCTAAAAATATTCCAGACGCAACACCAAAAATACATTTTTTAGGATTTACTTTGATGTTGAACTGCCGCATCTGCTCAAAAATTTCCTTCAAATCTTGTACATGATCTTTAGCTTTTTTATTTTTCACCAACATGTCGTCCACATACACTTCTAACATTTTGTGTATCCACTTCGCAAACACCTTTTCTACCATCCTCTGATATGTTGCCCCAGCATTTCGCAAGCCAAACGACATTTTCGTGTAATAATACAATCCTCTGGGTGCAAAAAATGCGGTATGTTCTTGGTCTTCTTCAGCGAGAGGAATCTGATTGTAACCTTTATATCCATCTAATGAAGACATTCTATCATTTTCTGCCGCTGATTCAACCATTTGTGGAATATCTGGTAATGGAAAACTGTCCTTTGGACAAGCCTTGTTTAGGTCACTGAAGTCTATGCAGATTCTTATCCCGTTATTCTTCTTTGGCACTACAACCATGTTCTCTATCCACTCCGGATATTTTTCTTGCCGTATAATTCCTGCATCAAGCATCTTCTATAATTCTTCTTCTATTTGAGGATGATATGTTGTTGCTATTTTTCTTATTCTTTGTTTGAATGGTCTTGCACTTTTGTTTATTTCCAAACGATGGCACACGACAGAAGGATCTATTCCTGGCATCTCATCCATGCTCCATGCGAAGATGTCTTTATATTCTCGCAAGAGATTGACTGTTCTTTCTTCTTCATCTGCATCCATTTTAGTTCCGATTTTTAGCATCTTTGGTTCTTCTTCATTTATGATATTTACTTCTTTTGTTGGCTTTGCGGCAGTGTAAATCGTCTTTGGTTCTCCTATTGGTGTCGGTTCTTTTATTACTCTGATTAGTTTGTCCCCTTCTTCCGAAATTTCGCTAGGTATTCCTTTTCCTTCTTCTGCTTTTATCATGTAAATTCGAAATTCTTCTTTTTTCTTTACCTCCTTCACCATTTTCCAGTGAATTTTTCGCCTCTTTGCACGTCCTTCATAACTTTCCACTTCCACTCGATAACACATCTTCGCATCATCACATCTCCTTTGATTTCACCTATTCCACTTGGCATAGGAAATTTGATATATTGTTGTAATGTTGATGCTACAGCTTTAATTGCATGTATCCACGGTCTTCTCAATAGCATGTTGTAAGGCGACTCCATATCCGCCACACATAATGTCACTTGTGTTTCAATTTCTCCTAGCAATATTCGCATCACTATTTCTCCTTTAGGTTTTGTTATAGATTTGCCAAAGCCATGAATATGATATGTTGAACAGCTGGTCATCTCTTCATCATTGTAACCTATTCCTCTGAATACCTTGTAAAACAATATATCAACCGAACTACCTGTATCTATTAAGGTTCTGTCCACCGCCCATTCTTTATAGATTTTGCCGATTCACCCCTCTTTTTCGTGCTGTAGTTACCGTAATTACCAATAGAGCTGTGTGACTTAAATTTTCTCTTGGTATTTCTACTGTTGTGAATGTAATTTTCTGCTTCTCCTATTCCTTTAATGGTGTCATCTTTTCCACTGTCATAATCTTTCTTCCTTCAAAATATCGCTTGTGTATTCTTCCTTTGATATTATCATGGAATTCATTAATCATTGTTTTCTTTATCAGGTTACACTCCAATCTCCTACTGTCTTCTCTGACTTTGATTATCTTTTCCTTAATTGATTTACGATCTTGTTTCATCATATTTATCACTTCAATTTCCCCTCCTTCTAGCGCCATTATATAGTTGCAGGAAATCCCATAACTTCACCCTGTTAAGATCACAAAAATGTTTACTCCAATTTCAAGAACTTCTATCTAAATTTTATTAAAATTTCTCAAAGATTTTCCAAAGAAAATAAGAGTACAAGGAAATTAAAATTACTCTTAGACTTTCTCTCTCTTGTTTGCTCATTAACTCTCACCCAAAAAAAGATCTCTCCCTCTCTCAAAACTGCTTGGTCCTATATATAGGGTATTGCATAGTGGATGACAACTAAGCTGTCCTTTATTTTCGGATCTGGCTTGCGACATTATCGCAAGCTTACAAGAGTTGTTTTCGCAGTGTTCTAATCTCGCAAGATCTCCACACTTTCCTCATAATCAGGTTGATGTCACCAACTACGTCATCTTCCAAATAATCTGCGATGTCTTCGCAAGCACTTGTTGTTTAATACTTCATTGTCGAACTGCTGTTGCGAAATCCTATTCCTACAACATGTTTGTTCAATTTTAACCTTTTCATGGATATGTACGTAGGCTTTTTAGTGGATTTCAACATATAAGTGTAGTTTACATACTTCATATGTATCATTTGCAACGGCTGCAACTATAGCTTGCTATTGAATTATGGTATGTTTTTTAATCCTTATGTGTTATTTCATCACAAAAAAAGTACAAGCCAAACATGCTTTCTCCCTATCATTTGGTATGCCATTTTTGACTTTTATTTCATAAATCCTAGAACTAGATGTAATCAAGTTCCAAGCATTAAAGACCACCAGGGGAGAGCGTTGGTAAAATTCTTTCTCCCTTTTCCTCTATTATCTCAGCAGGAAATCACTAAAGACTACCAAAGGTGCATCCTGCCACTTCATGGAATGGGATGAATGGATAAGAAAAAAGATAATTTGGGACGATCTTGATGATTTTATCTGGTAAAGTTCTGGAATGTACCATTTGAATGTTTATGGAATTTTTAGTTATAAATGATAATGCCGTTAGTCGGTGTAAATTACAACATTATAAGTTACAATGTACAAAGGGATGGGATTTGGGTTGCTAAATGTTTAACTGAGTGTGTATAAGTTACTCATTACATACTCTTTCGGCGTTTAAATGATTACTAAACTTAGTGTGTATTACATTTACTTTGAATTCCAGATGTACGTACATAAGTGCAAGGTTCAAGACATTGCGCTTCTATAATTCTTTAAAAATTAACAGATATCATCAAAACAGTGCAGCCAGGAAAGAAAGCTATTATCCTCAATATACTTCTTATGAGGATGTCATAGGTGAACGCTTCTACGCCTGAAAACACTCTGTAAACTTTAGTGCTTGGTGGATCTAGCTCTCTACTAGCTTTCCTGTTAAAAATAAAATCGGATATTGGCACTTCCTATAGTTATGGAAGCCTATTCACAATAATGAGTAACTTAAAGTTTGATCGCAGGAAATCGATGTGTTGTGTATCATTTGCTGATCCAGTTGATGTGAGGCATGCTCTGGCAATGATTCCGGAGATGGCCTCTGAAAATCCTTATTTTATATCTCTTGCATTAGATGTTGTACTTTAATTGTAAGTGGTGATCTAATTATTTTTTGCATAACCAAATTTTACATCTCATAATGGTGTTACTAAGATGAATTTATATTTGCTGTTTTCTTACAAAATTCTTAGTATGATGAATGTTTCTTTCATAAGCCTGGTCCTTGGATTTGTCCTTGTTAATATTTCATATTTATTGTTTTCCACTGCCGGATTTAATTTGTTGGAATATGTTTCATATTCTCATTACAGGTGAAAACATGGGAAAAGCTTCTGAATGCCTTTTGTACTGAAAGCTGGATAAGGAGAGAATTAGTGCAGAAAAAAATTTCTTCTTTTACTTCGTCTTTCTCATTTTCAAACTTTCTGTAACTCTTCAGCCTCCGCAATTTTCTTCGTCTTTGATTTTCATAAGTTTATCTACCTGCTGCTGCTTTCATGAAGTCACCAAGGTTAGTTTTGCTTTCCTTCTCTGATTTGGTGGAACTGCTCTTATTTTGTTAATTTCCCTAATTAATTTTATTATTTCATGTAATTCCCATACTGATTTTGTTTCAGCAAAAGCACCTCTAACACCAGATTCATTGTCTCAAACCCTAAAGTTTCCAAAAGCTCGCACCACAAGGTTGTTGCAGTCAAAAGGAAGCCTGCGAATAGCAAGGTAGTAAGAAACATTACTTCTTTAATAACAATATTGTTGCCTCTGTTTCTTATCTGAGTTGATATTCGCAGGATGTTGAAGATGGTAATAAACCCACTAAGAAGCCTCGCCCATCAAAGACTATTAAATCTTCAATTGTATTTCCTGATTTCAAACCCCTAGTAACTCCTACCACACCTTTGCTAGTTGGGCCTTTATTACTTACCGCTCCTGTCCATGAAGACATCGCTACGGATGTCACCTCTTCAATTGACCCTACTGCGAATGAAACTCCTTCTTCTCCCTTTGTTGATGCCTCAAGGATTGATTCCACTTCAACCTCATTTTTTAATCCTCTACATCCTTTGCTTGCGAAAGATACATCTATTATGAAAGATGATTCAATTCCCATGTCTTCAATCATTGCTACTTTTTCATCTGAATCCCTCCCTGTTAATAAGGAAATTTTTGAAGGAGTGGACATCGCCTTCAAGATTTTGTCTGATGTTCTTGATTATGCTCGGAGGTTTTCTGTTGACCCCGTCAAACTTAGTATCGGCGAAACTCTGAGCAAGTATTTTAATTTCGAAAAGAGGCTTCGCAAACATCTTTAGAGAAAGAAGTTGAAACTTTAAAGGGGAATCTCCAAACTATGACTTTGGAGTGCGGGAATCTTCGCCTCAAGAATCAGAAGATCGAGAATGTTTTGCTAGATTGCGATAATCTTCGCAGAAAGAACGATGAGCTAAAAGGTATGATCTTCTTGTCTTCGCTTATAGTTTACCTTTTTTGGTAATTTTATCTCTTTCACATTCACCTTTCTTAAAATCCTTTGTTCGTACATTAAGTTTTAATTCAGAAACGAATAATGGATAGATACGACTTTCAATACGCCACTGAGGAGGCTCGTGCTGACAAAGAAGTTTTGTTGGACCAATATAATCAATTAGACAATCTTCACTCGTATTCTGTTGACCAAATTGACAACCTTACCAATAAGAACGCTCAATTATTTCAAGAGAATGAAACATTAAGTAGCAAAATATCCCGCCTCTCTTATTCATTAACTAAAGCTAACTTGGATATTGAAACTTTGTCAGATTAAAATGAAACCCTGTCCCAAAAGGAACGAATTATCCTAAACAAAGTGGCGATATTTTCGCAACAACTTAGTATACACCAAAAAATATGTGATGATCATGAGCGATCTCTTCGCTCGTTGAAAAGTGAGCTTAAGGAAGTAACTGAGTCGTCTACTTCTGAGAAGAATAAACTCATCCAATGTAGGATAGCTTTGAGTATAAAGGCGAATCAACTTAAAGAACAACACACTCAATTAGAAGACTCCTATGCTTCCCTAGTGAAGGAAAATGCTTTACTCATTTCTAATGAGAATACTTTTCGATCTCGCCTGAAGGGTTTGGTTGGGGATAATTTTGATGATGCGATGAACCACCTGGAGAATAGTAACTTGGCTTTAACTCAATATCTTATTTCGCAGAAGGAAGGTAGTCATAAGAACATGACTACCTCAACCACCTTTTATTACTTAATTATTTTTTCAATAATCTGCCCGCGAGAATTTCGCTTTAATAAACTTTTGTGTCTTTGTTTTTCGCAGAGTCTGAAAGAAGTCTTCACTCTTTTATTTCTTCTTTGGAATCTAAATTATCTAAGATTCGCAAGGAGAATGCGATGCTTTCTAGTGTTCTTGCATGCTCTCGCGACCATGTAGATTGAAGATATGACTACCTTCAACATCTCAAGGATATTGAGAGCAGAAATTGTCAGAAAGCACTTCTTCGCCAAGTTCACCTCAAAGCCGAAGTACTTGTAAATAGCATCTTGCTAGATAACGCACTTCCTCCTACAACAATTTCGCCTCTTGAAGTAGATGCTGATGAGGTTCCTCGCGAACCTGATAGTGATTACGAATTCGAAAGTGATGATGAAATTATTCTTGAGAATGATGAAGTAGATGGACCCCCTAAGGGAGTAAATGCTGGCGGTAATCAAGATGGAGAAGAAGCTTGAATGAATCAGGAGAAGGAGAAGATTTGCGAAAGTGAGAAAACTGGGGAAGATCTTCCATCAACCCCTCCTTGCAAAGCTAATGTTGAAATCTGAAATTCCTTTATCTACCTAGCTTTAGATTCTTGAGTTTTTTTATTTCCGCTTTACTACTCTTACAGATGATGTACTTCAATGAATCTTGAAATTCATTTACTTTTTTGGTACCCCACTTATTGGCGAGAAAGATAATGCATCTTCTTTATTAATTCCCATACTTGCCTCTCATTATCTTTCTTGTAAGAAATGGGTCTTGTACATGCATAATATTAAATATTTAATGTTTATAAACTTATTTTTGCTTCATGTGGTCTTATTGTGCCTTCCTAGTTAAAGGTCTTATTTTGCCACCCCTTGTTTTTGCGACAAAATCGTAGGCTGTCTTTACACTTTCATGTAATGACCCATTGATCTTGTCTTAACCTTTTCTTGTCTTATTGCCTCGGTAGGACATGTCTTATGCGACAATATGACATGCCTAAATATTCTTGCGAACATAAATCCCCGTGACATTGTCGTCTTGCGACGAAATCGCAGGACGTCGTTGCACTTTCGTGCACCGACCCATTGATCTCGTCTTATCTTTCTCTTGTATTATTGCCTCTGCAGGATCGTTGCACAATATGACAAGCCGTGATACTCCCGTGAGTAAAAAGCCTCATGAAATTTGCGTCTTTGACACTTATCATCTCCCTAATGGAGAGTGACGTCCTTATCATCCCCCCGGTTGCCCCTTCAAGGAGGCGTAACTCTACCATACAAGGTTGGATCCTCCCATCCGGTCTTAACAACAACCATTTGTTTTCACGGCCTCTTGTTCCTTCGCCGATATGGCTCATGGTTACGAGACCGCACCCTAAGTGGGGTTTTCTTCGGACCGAGTGCATCATAGCCAAGACTTGCCAAGAATGGCCAGGTACGCTCCAAACGCCTCAGGCACTCTTGGCTCAACCGTGTACCTCGGCACCTTGATCGAGTTCTGCACTCCTTAGGAGAGACCTTCTCACATTAGTCGTCCAACCTAAGGCATATGCTCAGGCTGAAAATCCAAGGCGTCTCTCCTAGATGGGTTTTTTTGACCCCAAATCTCCATGACTCAAGTTCCGGTGGCGGTATAGCCTTCCCTCGAGCCATGCAATAGGTTTTCCCCTCCTATGACGTACTTTAGGTCTTACATTTGCCTCTTGTGAATTTCGCGAACTACACCAATGTTGGATTCCTCTTTCATTATTTATTTATTTATTTAACTTTGAGTTTCTTTTGTAAAAATCATAATTTCTGCGAAATTATCATGTTTTTATTCTGTTTTGATAAATATAATTTCGCAATAAAAATTTTCAATTTAATCTTCATTTAATCTTTCTATTTTAA
Organism: Papaver armeniacum; assembly: GCA_023531295.1. NCBI lineage: Eukaryota > Viridiplantae > Streptophyta > Magnoliopsida > Ranunculales > Papaveraceae > Papaver > Papaver armeniacum. The sequence continues at coordinate 1,618,131 of JAJJWW010000965.1, read as the reverse complement.
AGCAACTTTTGCTAGAATTTTTATGGATAGTATTTCTTTAGATATAGTCTGTTCCAAGGTCGATCAAGTTTGCGACCAGTATCCTTTCCCTCAGGATCCATCAGTTTATATGCCCCTGTTCCAACTATTTCTTTAATGATGTATGGTCCGTACCATTTCTTTTCAAGTTTTCCATCATTTCCTCTCTGATACACTGGTATTTCTCGTAGCACCAAATCAGCTGGCTGAAATTCTCTTATTTTGACACGCTTATTGTATTCTCGGGCTAATCTTCGCTGATAATTCTCCATATGCTGTAGAGCCATTTCTCTCTTTCTTCTAATTCATCAAGCTTTGTTAAAATCATATCCGCACTTAGATTTTTCTCTCATGCTTCTCTTTGTTGTGGGAATAATGACCTCATTTGGCAGCACCGCTTCAACCCCATATGTTAAACAGAAAGGTGACATTCCTGTATCTGCAATTCTTCTTCAATGTATCTGCAATTGTCTTATTTGTTGCTTCCGCTTGTCCATTGCTTTGCAGATATAAAGGGGTGGATTTCCCACATTTTATCTTAAATGCATTAAGTAACATATCTATGTTTTGTCCCTTGAACTGTTTTCCATTATCAGACACCAATTGTGCAGGAATTCCAAATCGACAAATGATATTTTCGAATATAAATGTGAAGACGTCTTTATCGCGAATATGTTGTACTGCCTTTACTTCATCCCACTTTGTGAAATAATCTGTCACGACAATTAAATATCTTCTTTGTCCAGATCCTGGTAAAAATGGTCTCATAATGTCTAGACCCCACTTTCCAAACGGACACACATTTGTTGAAGATGATAAAGGTGCTCCAGGTGCATGTATCCTCTTACCGTGCCACTGAAATTCTTTCGCATCCTCATGCATGTACGACCAATAATATCTTTGTATTTTTGTTTTGTATGCCAAAGATCTTCCTCCACTATGGTTACCAGCATCCCCATAATGTAATGCCTTCAAAATTTCTTCTCCTTCTTTTCGTGTCAAGCATCTTAGTGATGGTCCGTTAAATGATATTCGATACAATACCCCATCTCTAAGTTCGTAATTTGTCGCACGAATCTTTAATTTATGTGCCTCCAGCCTATTTCTTGGTATTTATCCTTTCTCTAGATATGCATGAAGTTCGATTCTCCAATCCGCGACATTGTTCGCCTGCTCCTCTTCCCCATCTTATATTATCATCAAATCTGCCTCTTCCTCATCTTCTTTGTTGATTGGAGGCGAAAGAAGTGTCTGTATTTTTATGCACCTCGCAGTTGGATCTACCATCATACCTGGGATAAAAGCAAAGGAGTCTGTTAGTCTGTTATCCTTCCTTGATATGTGTCTCCATTTTATTTTTGGGATTTTCGCTGACGATTCCTCAACAAGATTCTTGTATTTCTTCAATGATGGTTCATTCGTAGCGTATTCTTCTTTCATTTGCCGAATGACTAGCTGCGAGTCACTGGTGATTCTTGCGTTTTCTAATTTCATTTCTACTGCGAGTTTTAAGGCATGTACTACTGCTTCATATTCCGTTTCATTATTAGTGGATGCGAACTCCAACCTGAAGGAAAAAGCCATTTTCGCTCATTCTGGCGAAATTAAGAAAATTCCAACTCCGTTACCTTCCCCATTTGATGATCCATCCACCAATATTTCCCATCTATTGGGCTCTGTCAGCAAGTCTCTTGGTGTTGATGGTGGTTTTTAGCTCAGGGTTAAAATCGTACAACACTAAACCCTAGCAGACAGTGATGTCACAAAATTTAAAGTAACAAGAATTTACTAGGCACATTTACTGAAACCTTTAATGTGTCCCTAAATAATTACCGGGGTATCTTTTTCAAATTAGGGTTACTACAAGCCAAACCCTAATTCTCACGTGTGCCAATGGCAAATCATGCCGACCACACCGACCGCGCCAAAGCATGCCAACCATGCTAGCCGCACCTCTGTGCCAATGGCAAATCATGCCAGCCACACCGACCGTGCCAAAGCATGCCAACCATGCTAGCCGCACCTCTGTGCCAATAGCAAATCATGCCAGCCACACCGACCGTGCCAAATCATGCCAACCATGCTAGCCGCACCTCTTTGCCAATGGAAAATCATGCCAGCCACACCAACCGCACCAAAGCATGCCAACCATGCTAGCCGCACCTCTGTGCCAATGGAAAATCATGCCAGCCACGCCGATCGCGACAAAGCATGCCAACCATTCTAGCCGTACCTCTGTGCCAATGGCAAATCATGCCAGCCACACCGACTGCGCCAAAGCATGCCAACCGTGCCAGCCACACCTCCGTGCCAATAGAAAATCATGCCAGCTATACCGACCGCGCCAAAGCATGCAAACCATGATAGCCGCACCTCTGTGCCAATGACAAATCATGCTAGCCACATTAACCGCGCCAAAGCATGCCAGCTATGCTAGCCGCACCTCCGTGCCAATGGCCAATCATGCCATCCACACCTACTGCGCCATGCCAAATGCACCTCGCCATGGCCCCATGCCGCGCCACCAAACTGTCCTTCACTACGCGGCTATCAAACGTAGGCGTGCAACAACCACCAACGGTTGCCCTTCAATCCCGTGAGCAAATCCTGGCCGTCTAAGGTTACCAAACGACCTTTGCCCCAAAACCCTAGCTTGGTCACGCACCTAGCCCAAGCTAGTCACGCCATGCACCTACGGAAAACCCTTGGCCCCACATGCCAAGCCAAAACCGCACCTAGCCCAAGCTAGCCAAGCCATGCGCCTATGGTAAACCCTTGGCCCCACATGCCAAGCCAAAACCGCACGTAGCCCAAGCTAGCCACTCCATGCACCTATGGAAAACCCTTGGCCCCATATGCCAAGCCAAACCAAACCTAGCCAAACTAGCCGCGCCATGCCAAACGTACTTTGCCTTGGCCCTAGCCATGCTAGTCACATCATGCCAAGCCAAACGCCTTGCCTTGGCCCTAGCCACGCCATGTGCCCATGGCAAACCCTTGGCCCCACAAGCCAAGCCAAACCAAACCTAGCCAAGCTAGCCGCTCCATGCCAAACGCACTTTTCCTTGGCCCTAGCCATGCTAGTCACATCATGCCAAGCCAAACGCCCTTGCCTTGGCCATAGCCACGCAATACGCCCATGGCAAACCCTTGGCCCCACATGCCAAGCCAAACCAAACCTAGACAAGCTAGCCGCGCCATGCCAAACGCACTTTGCCTTGGCCCTAGCCATGCTAGTCAAATCATGCCAAGCCAAACTCCCTTCCCTTGGCCCTAGCCACGCCATACTCCCATGGCAAACCCTTGGCCCCACATTCCAAGCCAAAATCACACCTAGCCAAAGCTAGCCACTCCCAAGGCGAACCCTTGGCCCCGCATGCCAAGCCTAACCACACCCTAGCCGCGCCACCCTGTTGGCCTTCCCTACGCCCACCAAACGGGCGTGCAACAATCAACGGTTGCCATTCAATCCCAGGAGCAAATCCTAGCTATCCAAGGTTACCAGGCACATGGTAACCTTTGGCCCGAAAATCTAAGTTTGGCCACGCCAAACCTTGCCATGCCAACGGCATGCCAACCTAGCCGCGCCACCACGTTGGCCCTCACTACGTGGCTACCAAAACGAAGGCGTGCAATGATCAACGGTTGCCCCTCCTCTCAAGATGCAAAATCTCGACCGTCGAAGGTCACCAGGCTGGCAAGTTTCCCGAGCTTGACTTGCCAAGCCACAATAACGTGCTACATGTTTTCCAAAACATTCGAGACATCAACACAAACCTGGGATCCTCTTTGGGTATTGGTTTGGCGGTTTACAACATGCGGCGTACACTACGCCCGTCATAAGGAAGTGTCATAAGGGTGAGGCGGTTAGTGAATGCGGGAAGTTATGTGTGAAATGTTCATGGGACATAAAGCACATGCGTTAACAACTTTAGTGGACATCAATTCCATAACGTTAGCAGTTTCATGAAAACCAGTTTCATGCGTTAATCACTTTATGGAACATCAATTCCATGCATATGGTTACCACCTCCTCCCATTTACTTCCCCCACTCCTTAATGAGACCAGGGTACGTTTTTACTCCGACTTGTATAAATAGGTCTTACCTATTTCCATTGAATAACACGTTCATACGGGAGATACAACACTCAGAAATACTTGCTTGTTAGCTCACCTTGTTAGGTCTCTCATTTTTCTGATAACAAGTCCTAGTAACCCAACTACTCTTCCAGAATCAACTATTCTGGTCTCACCACTTTCCTTGCTTCCCTCCACAAAACCAACCCATTCTCCTCCACTTTCTGACCGAAGCAAGTCTGGAACGACCATTTCTTCGTTTAGGCCGGACTTGTACAGATTGATCTCTCGAATCTAAAGTACTCCCTTGCAGTACATTTTTTAGGGTTTAAACTGTTTCTCACATTCACACCTGCAATTACCGAAATCAGCAGAAACCATTTTCACCTACAAACACTTGGATTCCCATGTTCTTCTTCTACATTCATCCTCCACAACTTCATCGCCTTCTAATGGAAACTCTTCTAAGAAATCTGTAACAACTTGTGACTTCGGCGAAGATAGTATTTCGTACTTGATCTCAAAATGTCCCACTTGTGCGTACCATCTCTCCACCCTGCCTGATCTTTTTGAATTTTTCATTACTAATTCAATTGGCACCTTTGTCAACACCCTTATTTTATGAACCTGAAAATATATGCGAAGCTTAAATGTTGCGTAAACTAATGCCAGTATTATTTTTTTAATATTTGAATAGTTTTTCTCTGCCACGTTGAATGTCTTACTGATGTAGTAGATCGGCTTTTATACCCCTGCGTCTATTCGTAACAACACGGCACTTAATGCATGCGAAGTTGTCGCAAGATATATTAACAATTCTTCCCCAGGCTTTGCTTTTTGTAAGATAGATATATTCATCAAATGATCTTTTATTCCTTTCGGCGCATTCTCGCATTCATCTGTACATCTAAACTTCGCTCCCTTCTTGAGTATGCTGAAGAAATGCTTGCATTTGTCTGATGATCGTGAAATGAATCTTCCTAGTGAAGCCAAGAGTCCGTTTAATTTATATACGTCTTTCACCATCGCTGGCGTTGGCATGTCGCGGACTGCTTGTACTTTCTCTGGATCAATTTGTATTCCTTATTTTGACACGATGTATCCTAAAAATTTTCCCGACGCAACACCGAAAATGCATTTTTCTGGATTTACCTTGATGTTAAATTGCTGCATCTATTCAAAAATTTCCTTCAAATATTGCACATGATCTTTAGCATCCTTACTTTTCACCAACATGTAGTCCACATACACTTCTAATGTCTTATGTATCCATTTCGCAAACACCTTCTCTACCATCCTCTGATATGTGGCTACAGCATTTCGCAATCCAAATGGCATTTTCATGTAACAATATAATCCTCTAAGTGCGAAAAAGGCGGTGTGTTCTTGATCTTCTTCAGCGAGAGGGATTTGATTGTAACCTTTATATCCATCTAAAGAAGACATTCGATCATTCCCTGCCACTGATTCGACCATTTGTGGAATATCTGGTAATGAAAAACTGTCATTTGGACAAGCTTTATTTAGATCACTGAAATCTATGCAGATTCTTATATCTTTGTTTTTCTTAGGCACTACGACCATGTTCGCTATCCACTCTGGGTATTTAGCTTGCCGTATAATTCCTGCGTCAAACAACTTCTATAATTCTTCTTCTATTTGGGGATGATATGTTGTTGTTATTTTTCTTATTCTGTGCTTAAATGGCCTTGCACTTTTGTTATTTTCCAAATGATGACACGCGACAGAAGGATCTATTCCGGGCATCTCCTCCATGCTCCACGCGAAGATGTCTTTATATTCTCGCAAGAGTTTGATTGTTCTTTCTTCCTCATCTGCGTCCATTTTGGTTCCAATCCTTAGCATTTTTGATTCTTCTTCAGTTCCAACATTTACTTCTTTTGTTGGTTCTGCTGCAGTGTAGATCGTCGTTGGTTCTCCTATTGGGGTTGGCTCTTTTATTGTTTTTATCGGTTTGTCTCCTTCTTCCGAGATTTCACTTGGTATTCCTTTTCCACTGTCATAATTTTCTTTCCTTCAAAATCTCGTTTATGTATTCTTCCTTTAATATTTTCATGGAACTCATTAATCATTGTTTTTGTTATTAAGCTGCACTCCAATCTCCTACTGCCTTTTGTGGTTTTAATAATCTTTTCCTTGATCGGTTTACCGACTTGTTTCATCATCTTTTTGACTTCAATAATCCGTTAAAAACTACACAAATTCTTCACTACTTATTCCAAACTTTTTCAAATCACAATAACAATCTTCACACAGGTTAAAAAACTTTTTCAGATTCTTGTCATAATAATCCATGTTTCTAGCGCCAAAATGTAATTGCAGGATTCCTTAACGAGATTTCACAAAGTTTTACCCAAACTACAAGAGTAATCACCAAATTTTTATTAGCTTCTTTTATGAATTGTACAAGAATGATAAGAATGCAAGGAAATAAGAATTATTCTAAACTTTCTCTCTCCTCTTCGCTTTCTCACTATCTCGAAGAAGATCCCTCCTTTCTCAAGTCTGCTTGGTTCTTTATATAGGGTATTACATGGTGGATGACAGCTAAGTCAGCCTTTATTTTCGGATTTGTCTTGCGTTGTTCTCGCAGGCTTACAAGAGTTTTCTTCGCACGTGCTCTTCAATCTCGCAAGGTCTTCACACGTTCCTCGTGATTAGGCTGATGTCACTTGCTACGTCACTCTTCGAAAGCCTGAGATGGTCTTCGCATATACTTGTTGGTGAAAACTTCGCTGGGACATTGCTGTTGCGAGATTCTGCTTCTACAACAGTTCATCGTCATCCTCAATTTTCTTCGTTCTTTCCAGCCCAGATAATAGTATCCTCAGTTAGGAAGTGACAAATTGGAACAGTACCGGGATTAACCTTGAGGACTTGGAAAGCTACATGGTCGGGATGCCATTTGGAGGTGTCTTTGTGACACACGTCCGTGGCTTTGATCTTTGTTCTATCCGCACCGACCAAAGGCCCTACATAAGCCAATGCTGTATGTGCTGAAGTTGCATGACAATAGAAAACACAAAACTGCATATACATAAGGCTTGCTATGGCACGCAACTAAGCTATCACCAACAATTTGTTTTACTCCTGAGTTTACTACATACTGTTGCTTCCTAGTTCGTGTTCTCTGCGCTTTATCACTGGCAATTACCGTGGTTAATACATTAACATTTTTGCCGAATTTGGAAGTGCCGTATTCAACAAGTGACTCCAATGAAGTTGCACAGTACTTCTCTTCATTTTCTATAGCGTTGTTCACAGTCCATGATTATTTGACTGATACATTTAGCTTTTTCGGATTGCAAACTGGTTCAGGATCTCTGGAAACTTATTACTTATTGGAGGAAAATGGGGTCTCCTTAGCTATTCTGATTAGGATATAAAACAGTTACGCAGACCGAAATGCATTATATGAGTAGATACCTCAAAATCTGCAACATTACCACACAGTTACGCAGACCTGTCAAAAAGCACATTACAAAGATTACTGATTAGGATATAAAACGAAACTCGTTATATGTGGAGATACTCCAAAATTTAACCCTATACGTAACCTCGACGCAACAAAAAAGAGCTCCTTTGAGCGGGAAAACGCAACTCATAATATATGATTGTGATGTTTGCGTTGCTTCATGGAGCGGTAGTATTGAAGATGTACATAGGACTGGGAGTCATACCACGCGTATAGCATTCGTAAAGAAAAATATGTACTAGCCTAGTCCATGACGCCTACACTAGCTAGCTGTGCCACTAGTCCACATCACGTAATTAAGGTGAGCGTAATAAAGACTTGGGTCTTTGGCTTGACCAAGTTCCTTTGACACATGTCTAGAATCAAAATTTTGGCCTCAATCTTGCCAGGAAAATTAGAATCAAAATTTTGTTTCGAGGAGTGGAAAACGATTTTTTATTTTCTAAAATAAATGTTAAGAACAAAATATTTCGTACAAAAATTAAAAATTAATGAGACTGCTTATCTTTCCACACATTGTAGCAAAAGAACACAACAGATCCTATTTTTTTGGATCAAAATCGGATTAACACTAGTAATTATCCTTATTTGACTGATCCAATATAAGTCTTCACCCTTATCACTATGCTTTCCTGCAAAGAATCCTGACATGATTAGTGTCAATATGATCAACTAAACCTTTTTCTTTTAAATTTCAACTAAAAGTAATCAAGATTTAACTATGGATATATATATATATATATTACTAATATCTTTTACTAAACTTAGGTAAGAATTGTAGATCAAATCAACTTGTAATAAATTCTTAATTCTTCTTATTGATAACAAAAAACACCTACTAAAATGGGTGAGGTAGTAATGTTAGTTATCTTTTCAGATAAATCTGATTTCTCTAAATTTTGACACTCTCAAGTCTCAATTAAAATAACCCATAATGGTTAATTTCGGATGTAATCATAAAACTCCCGGTAACTCAGATAATTTATTTCATTAGTCATTAGATACCTTAGTTTTACAGCAAATCTTGATACTCATAAACACCATCATAACCACCTAAATAAACAGATCGAACATCAAATACAATCCTTCAATCCTAAACAGATAACACACACCATATCCAATAACACACACGTACACGCACTGCACTGCACATTTTCCTCGTGCATCCTCAATTATCTTTGTTCTTGGCAGCCCAGCCAATATTATCCTCAGTAAGGAAGTGACAGATTGGAACAGTACCAGGCTTAACATTGAGGACTCGGAAAGCTACATGGTCAGGGTCCCATTTCGAGGTATCTTTGTGACAAACGGCTGTGGCTTTGATTTTCGTTCCATCCGAACCGACCAAAGGCACCACGTAAGGTTGTGCTGTATGTGCTAAAGTTGCATGACAATAGAAAACTGCGTAGAGATAAGGCAGGCTATGGCACGGAACAAAGTTATCACTAACAACTTGTCTGAGTCCTGAGCTTACTACATATTGCTGTTTCCTCGTTCGTGTTCTCTGCCCTTTATTACCGACAATTTCCGTGGTCAATAGATTTACATTTTTTCCGAATTTGGAAGTACCGTAATCAACAAGTGCTTCCAATGAAGTTGCACAGTACTTCTCTTGATTTTCCATAGCCGGTTGTTCACAGGCATTAATAGCTCGACTGACAAATTCCGCTTTTTTTGATTTTGGGTTGATAGAAAACTGGTTCAAGATTTCTGGCAACTTATTGGAGGAGAATGGGGTCACCTTAGCTAGTTTTTTTGGCAAGAAAGCAGTTCCACTAGGAGTACCTATGACGAAGTGCACGTTCATTTTCGCTCCAGGATATAAATCCTTTTCTAAGAAGAAGAGAGACGCGCCTGCATTATCTTGGAGTTGTCTCTCTGATGCAGCACTGTCATTTTGAATGGTACTTTTGATTAGAGGCGGGGTTGTTGAGCATTTTTGGGAGTTCGCCTGTTCTAAATTAGTAGTGTTTTTGATCTTTCGAGCCCATGTGAAGTTGTAAGCAATGTAATCAGGTAGTTTGTCGGTCGATCCCTTTCCTTCTTGATCTGTTGTTAAGATAAAAAAGACATTTCAAGAATATTCAGAACAAAGAAGAGATCGTTGGGGTTCTAGACATTACAGTTTAATAAGCAAATTCCTATAAATGTTGGTGTATGTGAGTTTTCAAGTGAGGTTTTGAATCAAACCAGCTGCAGGAGCAGTATGCAAGAGATCATGAAGTATAGCGGGCATAGGAGTGTCTGGCAACTTGTTTTTCCAGTAAATCTCAGAAGGAAGAGGAGTAGCATTGTTTCCTACAATTCCAACCTGAAACACCAATACATGCATATATTATAGAAAAGAAAAAAAATGAAACTCCATATATTGTATCAAAACAAAGATATATTTAATTAGTAAGCGCTGATCACCAAGAGACAAAAGGCGAAGATGAGTAGAAGAAGTGATTCCATGTTATAGAATTTCTGAAAGAGAGCTATTGATGGTATGATGATATGAAATGAGAGAAGAATTTGGGAGGAATTTATAGTCTTGAGGATATGTCTTGTGCACACTCGTTAGAGAGTGTGCAAAAATCGGACTTTTCCATTAATTTCTTTTTGGGTCTTTTAATTCTAAACGAGTAATGCTTGTGGTGGATCTATAACTATATGGGAATCTTAAAAGCTCATTTCAGGAGAAAAACAACTCATATGTAATATGTGATGCTTGCGGTGCTACCATGGCGCCCACATACGATATGTATAATTAAATTTGTCCTATGCATGGGATCCTACGTACTTATTTTAAGAATAGTAATCGAAACACGTCCATCAGTGAGAGGATTTATATGGGAACACTTGAAAAGAAATTGCTGATTAGGATATAAACCGAAACACGTTTATATATGTAGATATCCCAAAGTTTACGACACTGCACCTGGGAACATACCATGTGCATCAGAGATTCGCAATCACTTAGAAGAGGAAAGAAAACAATAGCATGGTCCATGACGCGTACACTTGATGCAACACTTAAAGTCAGTCCACAACCACAACGCCTCTCGCAAGGGGAGTGTGATAAAGACTAGTTTTGCCTTATCAAATGAACTTGCATGGAATATAAAAATCTGAATCAAAAATTTTGTTTTTGGTAGTGGAAAACGATATGATCAACTAAATCTCAACTAAATGTAAGTCTAAACTTAGGTAAGATTCTAGATCATATCAATTTGTAACAGATCCTTTTTTCTTCTTCTTATCCCTTAATTTAAGTTGGTCTTATTGATAAAAAAAAAAAAAAAAAACACCTATTAAATTGGGTAATTAAGGTAATAACATTAGTTATCTTTTTGGATAGAAAGTGATCTGATTTCTCTCTACTTTGGCACTTTCAAACTCGGATTTAGTATTAACCACTAAACAGGTGTAAGATTAAGATAAACATGAATATTAGAACAATTCCGTCAGCAATCTCTCCTAATAAATCTATAGTCCGAAATCACATCTCCCCTCCTTTAAAACACTAAGTCATATGAGCTCCCATGTTGCACGGTGAGTGCGACACCCCCCTCAAATTAAATTAGATAAAAGCTTTCACACAAAGCAATTCTGGAAAGGACAAGTGGCAGAACTCAATTGGTCGAGACATTAAAACCTAAATTACACTTTCTTTACACCCAGTATTTAACTGGCCGTTTGTAATACCGTTAGCCAAAATGTGGGTATACGATACTTATGTGTGAATTTTTAGCTAATAAATTTGTTGCACTTGGTTTACACTGAATATTAGCCGGACGTTAGTAACGCCGCTAGGTGTACAATACACCCGTGAAAACCGAACCTAATTGAGATATTATTATTTGCATACAGTAGGGTTTATTTTAGCTTCTCCGTTTAGTTTTTTTCTTTATTGAAAATGGCTGGGATCGAATATCCTGAAAGAAACCGTAACGAATCTGTATGTAGTTTTTGTTGGCGAAGAAGAAACCCATCCACACTTATTGTGTTTTCATGCTCTCTTACTGTGTACAACAAAACTTAGCAGGGATGGTAATTTCTAACCTCAATTTTAGCGTTTATGTTTCCTCAATTAGTGTTTTTGTTGCTCTACGAATGAAAAACCCATCCACACTTATTGCAGAAAACGTTGATTTGAAATCGATTGCAGAGATCAATGGTTCAGGAGAGGAAATTAAAGCTGTGTCGAAGATGCAGAAAACGTTCAAACCCTGCTTAATCATCCTCTGTTTTTCAGACGTGGTTTGTATCTCAATTTTGTATTTATTTTTAATAAGTTTTGATTATGGTTTCTGTTTAATCTGATATATCGTTGTTGATGGTGGTTTTTAAACAAGGGGTAAAATCGTAAAACCCCATGACCTAGTGTTACCCGCAACACATTAACTAAGAGCATTTAACTCAGGTGTAAACAATTAATAGGGGTATTTTTTGAAAATACCAGATTAGGGTTTTCAACATAGAACCCTAATTCCAAAACCAAGCCGCATACAACGCACCATGGAAACAATGCCAAACCAAGCCAAGATATCACAAGCACCATGGCAACAATGCCAAACCAAGCCGCATATCATGCGCACCATGGCAATAATGCCAAACCAAGCCGCATCTTATCGCACCATGGCAACAATGCCAAACCAAGCCGCATATCACGACCATGGCAACAATGCCAAACCAAGCCGCATATCACGCACCATGGCAGCAATGCCAAACCAAGCCGCATACTGCGCACTATGGCAACAATGCCAAACCAAGCCGCACCCTGCGCACCATGGCAACAATGCTAAACCAAGCCGCATACTACGCACCATGGCAACAATGCCAAACCAAGCCGCACCCTGCGCACCATGGCAACAATGCCAAACCAAGCCGCACCCTGCGCACCATGGCAACAATGCCAAAACAAACCGCACCCTTCGCACCATGGCAACAATGCCAAACCAAGCCGCACCCTGCGCACCATGGCAACAAGGCCATATTTCCAAGCCGCTATGCCTTTGGACCACGCCAAATATAGCGCCCTAGGCTTGCAAGACTTGCAACTAGGTCAACATGGCCGTACGTGCCATTGGCACATGCCAACACGTGTCGGCCATGTTGACCTTTCCAAGCCGCTATGCCTTTGGCCCACGCCAAATATAGCGCCCTAGGCTTGCAAGACTTGCAACTAGGTCAACATGGCCGCACGTGCCATTGGCACATGCCAACACGTATCGCAGGCCATATTTCCAAGCCGCTACGCCTTTGGCCCACGCCAAATATAGCGCCCTAGGATTGCAAGACATGCAACTAGGTCAACATGGACGTACGTGCCATTGGCACATGCCAACACGTATCGCAGGCCATATTTCCAAGCCGCTATGTCTTTGGCCCACGCCAAATATAGCGCCCTAGGCTTGCAAAACGTGCAACTAGGTCAACATGGCCGTACGTGCCATTGGCACATGCCAACGCGTACCACAAGCCATATTTCCAAGCCGCTATGCCATTGGCGCATGCCAAATATAGCGCCCTAGGCTTACGAACCATACAACCTAGGCCAAGTCGGCCACGCATGCCATTGGCACATGCCAACATGCTCGCTGGTAGCTTTTCTTACCAAGGCCACGGCCCTAACGGCCACGCATGCCATTGGCACATGCCAAACACACACGCTGGTAGCCTAACTTGCAAACCGTGCAACCTACTACCAAGGCATTCCGCACATGCCATTGGCACATGCCAAACACACACGCTGGTAGTCTAACTTGCAAACCGTGCAACCTACCACCAAGGCATTCCGCACATGCCATTGGCACATGCCACGCACGCCACTAGCAGCTCTGGCATTGCCACTTACACTCAACATTCAACCTACCACCAAGGCATTCCGCACATGCCAATGGCACATTCCACACGCGCCACTAGCAGCGCCACTTGCACTCAAGGCGCAACCAACGAGATATCAACACAAAACTGGGGGATGCTTTCCAGGGTTTTGGTTTGGCGGTCACAGCTTGCAGCGTACACTACGCTCACATTAAGAAAGCGTGATAAGGAATAAAGCGGTCAAATAAATGAGGAAATAATGGTGAAAACGTTTTCACCCATTAACACCATGCGGTTAGCACCTCCTCCCATTATTTCACCCTTTACTATCTTCCTTCATGAGGCCAGGGTACGTTTCAATCTCGACTTGTATAAATAGGTCTTACCTATTTCCACCAGACAACAAGTCTCGGTCAGGAGAAAAATACTACACTCTCAGAAGGCAACTTTGCAAGCTCTCCCAAAAGCTTTCACCTCTTGTAAGCTCCCAAGCTTTCACTTTCGAAACAAGTCGAGATACTACTCTCCTGCACTATTCTGCCTCAACACCTTTCTTTGCTTCCCTCCCAAATCAACCCTTCTCCTCCACTTTGTGACCGAAGCAAGTCCGGAACGGCCATTTCTTGGTTTAGGCCGACTTGCAGTTGATCTCTCGAATCTATAAAGTGCTCACGTGCGGCACATTTGTTTAGGGTTTGAACCAGCTTTCTCACTCACCAACCGAATTTACCGAAATCGGCGTAAACGATTTTTACCCATAAACAATTGGCGACCACAAACGGGAGGATTGATCTATCGGCTACAATACCAACTCCAACTCCCGATTTCATTTTCTAACGTCAAATCCCAACATGGTGGAACTCATATCCGAGCTTACCGCCGAGAACATCAGCCCCGTGCATCCCTCGATGTTGGCGTCTCTCCCTTAACGTTGTTACTTCACCACCGACAACAAGAACATCGAATGCACTCCCTTAAGTGTAACACCGCCTTATCACCAGGCGCTGAGCTGCCGCCTCCTCTAGCGTCTCGAACAACCCTCTAATCACGGCAACGAGAATATCTCTTCGGTGTCACGCCCCAAATCACTGTAGCTAGGCCGCCACCACGACTCCCGAATGCTTCTTCCAAAGATGGCGCCTCCGACAACTAAGGTTCCAATTACCCCCGCCGACGGGACGAGAGACCAGAGGGACCAGAGGAAGTCGCCCTTACGTCACCATCGCCGATTTGATGGAACGACAGAGACGCTCGCGAGCCTGCAGATATGGTTTCAACACAAAGGAGGTGCTCACCTTTCTCAAAACCCCCGACAGAGCGACTACCCCGTGAGTCGCATCCTCCGAGACGCCTAGAAGCATCTCCAACAACCCCGACGCCGGCACCTCGGCAGGCACGCCCACACGGATGAAGAAACTCGCACTAGAGTCCCGTTGGAAAGAAATCAACCACCCAACTTCGTCACGAGAGAAGATTTGGAACAACTCCTACGCGACCGAATCAAGCATGATGAGTTCGATGTACATCATCACCAACCCCCTTACCCATCCGAAATACAGAGAATCCCTCTCCCAAGGGGGTACTCTTCCCCTCAATTTACCCTGTACGATGTTTCTCGTTTCCTGGAATCCTTGGGCGAACATGAATACAATCACGTTCTTCGTTTAAGGGAATTTTCAAAATCACTTACCTAAGGGCGTATACATGGTACAACAAAGATCCCACCGAACATCATTCCCAACTGGAGTAGCATGGTCACCGCGCGTTTCACAGAAGTATTTCTTCGTGTCTCAACAAGTTACCTTTTCAGACCTCGGGAGAATGTACCCGTGGGATAACGAACATCCGAATGATTTCGTCAAAGGTTCAAGGTTCAAGCACTCGATTGTCACGACCCAAACGTGACCGAGCAACAATTGGTAAACGCATGCATCAACGATATGGTCCCAATCTATCACGCCGCTAGAAAACTTGCGTTTTCAAACATTCTCCGAACTCCATGAGGCCGCGGACGATCCGCAACAACAAAGACACCGGATTACCGGAAAGGACTAGGCCAACTCGAATCAAGACGCACGTGAAACTCGCGGGAGTAGGCGCCTCATCAAGAAACAATTTAATGCCGGCTCATCCTCCGTGAACATAGTGAACGAAAGAGGGAAAAGGAAAGCCGCAACTACGAGCCACCAAATGAACGTGAAGCTCCTAGCGCAATGGGAACCTCGCAACGGAAGATCGCCACTAAAACCCCTGTGCAGCATCGTGAGGCCGAAGGAAATATCCTTGATTTCCCATTCCCCATCGAGGAGGTGATGGACCTCCTAGGAACATGGGTTCAAGATGATGTCATCAGATTGCCACCGCTCAGACGTCCACCAACTGAGGCTGAGATGGAAAACCCCAAATACTGCCATTACCACAGGTTCGTTCACCACCCGACTAGTGATTGCAAAGAGACTAAAGCATATTTTCGGAGAAAGGATAGAAGCGGAGAACTCCAACTAGGAGACGAAAGAGTGCATCGAGACCCACTCCCAATAAGAAACTGCGGTTCCTCCGGGGACTCCGTACAATCCATGATGCGACATGTATGCGAAATTCTCTATCTTTCCAAGGTTCGGGCCAAGATATTTTCGCAGCTCTCAATCGTGTTGTATCCTAAAAAACGGCTTTTTCTCCTCGAATCCACGCCAAGGGCCCAAGCTTCCCAAACAGGCGAAGCGGAGAACTGGGGACTGCTGACCACGTCCCGTTTAAGAGGTAACGAATTTGGCGACACGCTCATCGACACGGCCTCCTACCACAACATCATTACTTTCAAGACGCTGAAGGCAGCAGGATTTACAAAACAAGACGCTACCTATTCCCCGTCCGTGATTAAGGACTTGAGAGGAGAAGCTTTGAACGCGCATGGCTATATCAACTTAGAGATCGAGATGGGAGACGCTATAACACATAGCAAATTCCATATTGTCAAAGAACTAGATCACGACCTGATATTGGGACGTTTATGAGTGCTCGACAAAAAAGCGAAATTGGATGTGCGCCCTCCGCCAACGTCCACGCCCGAAGGAAATTCCAACAAATCATCCCACTGGTTATCACATCAACAAACTACTGAAGAAACCCAGACATCCGGAGAAGACCCGTTGGCGCTAGCTCATGGTTTTCAAATGCAAGTAAGTCTGACCAAGCAACCTTTTCGCAACCGTCTTTCCTTCCCCTTTCCGTCATGGGGACTCTAAGCGACATCGGCATGAACGCCGTCAAGAAATGCGAATGGGAGGCTGGACCATTTGAACACTTTGCAAGAAGCTTGGAAACTTCTATTGAAGCCAACGAAGCCAAGTCTCAAACGGTCGCACGACGTCTGAACCCGTTTTCAATTGGAGATGTAGTGGTCAAAGGAAGCGCGTTTCAAGTTGGGAGGATGACAGTAAAAATGGATTTGCCCAGTGAAGGAGAAGACGAGCCGTATCTGGGTTGCGGATACCCTTTTGGGAGGATATTGCAAGCTCATCAATGCGCTCACACACAAGGCGTGATAATTCACTCGCGATGGCTCAAGGAATCCAATCCATAAAAAAAAGGGGGCTGTACTTCCCATTTACTCCTTTTCTTTTTCAGTATTCCCTTTAACAATTCCTCTTAGTAGTTGTACTTCCCCAAGATGAATACACCGTTTTTATTTCTCCCTGGGGATTCCCTTCCCATCAAAAAAAAAAATAATAAAAAAAATATACATCTCTTTCCAAGCAAATTCTCCAGATATCAGAGAAATACATCAGATAAACCCAGAAAACCACTGCAGAGCCATCTCTTCCAAAAAATATATATGAAGCAAAATGTTTACTGATGAAGAAGAAGGAAAAGATGAGTTTACCAACAACAAAAAAGAGCGGCATCAAGGGAACTAAGCAGCTAACAGAAATAACAAAAGGGAGGAACTAGCCCTCGAAGGATGGAGCACAAGTCCCCTCGCAAAGCTATCTTCAAACACTTCCCCAAGAATCCTTCGGGCAACAAAGGTTCCATTCAACGGTTTTAGCAAAGAATAACCTCAACATCCCATCCCGAAGCGAAACACAAGAGCAGCCAGCAGCAGTGTCCTCCCGACGACCATTCCAAAGATACGCCACCATAAACCCTCTCGGTATCACCAACAACACCTTTGGCATCAACTTCAAAGGCTATTTCGCTGCCATCATATGATCCTTCAAAGGTTTTCTCAGCGACACTTCGGAGAAAGCTTTTTGATTCATCCACATCAGGGTCAAGAATCATGGCGCACTCCTTCATGCTCACTGAGCCCAAGAAAGTCTGAATATGCACCTGTTCTTCGTGGGGATAGATGGAAGGGAGTTCCTTAATGATTTCACTAGCTTCGTGGAACGGAGATTCAGTCCCAACCAATGCCTCCTCAAGAGAAGAAGACCGATCTTCACCAAGTCTGAAATCCTTCTCCGAAGAGTTAAAGGCGCAGCCATCCCTGGAGGGTCTCATCACACACTGCAAAAGATAAAAATGATGACCCAGTTCTACCATATCTATGCACATGTAAAAGAGGATAACGCGAGCGAGAGAAGAATACGAAAGCATACCTGCATATGATCTTCTTAGCCCGAATAACCCCGGGTTGGGGTGCTTTTGCAAGAATTAGACCTCGCGCCTTCACTTGGAAAACTTGGCTGGTTAGGAGATGATTCATCTCTGTGCGACATGACAAAGAAAGAAACTCGACAAGAAGAACCCTTTTCTCAAACGAAGAGACGATGCAATTATTTTGGGTATAAATACGGAATCTTAAAAAAGGGAAAGGAAGCAATGAGAGACATAACGCTTCCAGATTTTAGCATGAATAATGCCCTAATTGAAGCCGCACGTGAAGGAAAGCAAGATAAGGAAACTTTGCTATCGGAAGAAACTCCCTCCTTGTTTACATCGGTCACGCCCGACCAAGCACGCACAACTTCCACACCTTGCGTCGGCCCCACCAGCAAAGACACGCACTTTCCCAAGTCGCGCTTGCAAGCACGCACAGCCTTCCACACCTTGCGCCGCCCCACCAGCCAAAGACACGCAATTTCCCAAGTCACGCCCGCAAGCACGCACGACTTCCACATTGCGCCGGTCTCACCATACTAGCACAATCGGTTCCCCAACTCACGCCAACTTCCCAACGTCGCCCAAGCTGCACCGGACCCACCAATTGTGCGAGCCTCCCGATTTGTGCAAAACTCCCCGGAGGCAAGGATTCCAAATCCTATTTATAAAAGGTCGAGACAAGCCCCTCAATTCTCTTTACGGTTTCTTTGTTGATAGTCTGTCACCATCTTATGCTTACCTCGCAACAAAGCCCCCTGCTCCGAGCTAAGCGGGGACTTAATGTTGATGGTGGTTTTTAAACAAGGGTAAAATCGTAAAACCCCATGCCCTAGTGTTACCCGCAACACATTAACTAAGAGCATTTAACCTGTGTAAACAATTAATAGGGGTATTTTTCAAAATACCAGATTAGGGTTTTCAACCACGAACCCTAATTCCAAAACCAAGCCGCATACTCGCACACCATGGCAACAATGCCAAACCAAGCCACATATCACATGCACCATGGCAACAATGCCAAACCAAGCCGCATATCGCGCACCATGGCAACAATGCCAAACCAAGCCGCATATCAAGCGACTATGGCAACAATGCCAAACCAAGCCGCACCCCGCGCACCATGGAAACAATGCCAAACCAAGCCGCATACTGCGCACCATGGCAACAATGCCAAACCAAGCCGCACCCTTCGCACCATGGAAACAATGCCAAACCAAGCCGTACCCTGCGCACCATGGCAACAATGCCATATTTCCAAGCCGCTATGCCTTTGGCCCACGCCAAATATAGCGCCCTAGGCTTGCAAGACTTGCAACTACGTCAACATGGCCGTACGTGCCATTGGCACATGCCAACACGTATCGCAGGCCATATTTCCAAGCCGCTATGCCTTTGGCCCACGCCAAATATAGCGCCCTAGGCTTGCAAGACTTGCAACTAGGTCAACATGGCCGTACGTGCCATTGGCACATGCCAACACGTATCGCAGGCCATATTTCCAAGCCGCTATGCCTTTGGCCCACGCCAAATATAGCGCCCTAGGCTTGCAAGACTTGCAACTAGGTCAACATGGCCGCACGTGCCATTGGCACATGCCAACACGTATCGCAGCCATATTTCCAAGCCGCTATGCCTTTGGCCCACGCCAAATATAGCGCCCTAGGCTTGCAAGATTTGCAACTAGGTCAACATGGCCTTACGTGCTATTGGCACATGCCAACACGTATCGCAGGCCATATTTCCAAGCCTCTAT
Source organism: Papaver armeniacum (assembly GCA_023531295.1). Classification (NCBI taxonomy): domain Eukaryota; kingdom Viridiplantae; phylum Streptophyta; class Magnoliopsida; order Ranunculales; family Papaveraceae; genus Papaver; species Papaver armeniacum. The sequence goes on along the minus strand of JAJJWW010000965.1, from coordinate 1,598,373 downwards.
TCCTTTGGCCCACGCCAAATATAGCGCCCTAGGCTTGCAAAACGTGCAACTAGGTCAACATGGCCGTACGTGCTATTGGCACATGCCAACGCGTACCACAAGCCATATTTCCAAGCCGCTATACCATTGGCGCATGCCAAATATAGCGCCCTAGGCTTACGAACCATACAACCTAGGCCAAGTCGGCCACGCATGCCATTGGCACATGCCAACATGCTCGCTGGTAGCTTTTCTTACCAAGGCCACGGCCCTAACGGCCACGCATGCCATTGGCACATGCCAAACACACACGCTGGTAGCCTAACTTTCAAACCGTGCAACCTACCACCAAGGAATTCCGCACATGCCATTGGCACATGCCAAACACACACGCTGGTAGCCTAACTTGCAAACCGTGCAACCTACCACCAAGGCATTCCGCACATGCCATTGGCACATGCCACGCACGCCACTAGAAGCTCTGGCATTGCCACTTACACTCAACATTCAACCTACCACCAAGGCATTCCGCACATGCCAATGGCACATGCCACACGTGCCACTAGCAGCGCCACTTGCACTCAAGGCGCAACCAACAAGATATCAACACAAAACTGGGGGATGCTTTCCAGGGTTTTGGTTTGGCGGTCACAGCTTGCAGCGTACACTACGCTCACATTAAGAAAGCGTGAAAAGGAATAAAGTGGTCAAATAAATGAGGAAATAATGGTGAAAACGTTTTCACCCATTAACACCATGCGGTTACCACCTCCTCCCATTATTTCACCCTTTACTCTCTTCCTTCATGAGGCCAGGGTACGTTTCAATCTCGACTTGTATAAATAGGTCTTACCTATTTCCACCAGACAACAAGTCTCGGTCAGGAGAAAAATACTACACACTCAGAAAGGCAACTTTGCAAGCTCTCCCAAAAAGCTTTCACCTCTTGTAAGCTCCCAAGCTTTCACCTTCTGATACAAGTCGAGATACTACTCTTCCAGAATTATTCTGGCCTCAACACCTTTCTTTGCTTCCTCCCCAAATCAACCCTTCTCCTCCACTTTGTGACCGAAACAAGTCTGGAACGGCCATTTCTTGGTTTAGGCCGGACTTGTACAGATTGATCTCTCGAATCTATAAAGTGCTCATGTGCAGCACATTTGTTTAGGGTTTGAACCAGTTTCTCACTCACCAACCGAATTTACTAAAATCGGCAGAAACGATTTTTACCCATAAACAATCGTATTTCAGTTGTGATGCATTATTACTATCGTCTTGCAAAAATTCTCAATTTAGTTTTGGAAAAAAAATAAGAATTAAATTAAAATTGTTCACAAAAAATGTGTGACGTTTATCTGTGTTTTTTTCATAATCCATTTGATACCGTGTGGTGCAGAGATTTGACTTCATTTTTTATCACAGATTATCCCGCTCTCGCCCTTCCAAGCTAGCATAAATAGGTCCTTTGGCAAGGTAATTTACTTTCCAAAAGAGTATGTCGAGTCTTAGTTGTTCTCCTTTTGTAAAATTTTGTGGTTTAACTTGGAATTGCATTTTGGCTCTTTTCTTCTTTTACATGTGATTTCCCTGTTGTTTTGTTTTGTTTTGTTTTTTTGTTTTGTTTTTTTTTGTTTCTTTTTTTTATGTTTATTAATTTAGGCTTTTGTAGCTTTTCTCGACTAATTTAGGCATGCAAGAAAAATCAAGTTTCCGCTCAAGCTTACACCATTTTTATAGGTACTTACTGCTATTCAATGTATGAGCCTTGAGTAGAACACTGTTTTTAGTTACTCTTAAAGTGAAGTATGTTTACCATAGGGTTACACAAAAAAAAAATCGATTATAGGACAATAATCATTTTGTGGTCACTTTGAATGTAAATATAATAAAGCATTTGTGTACTTGGCGTTTGTCAAGAGTTATTGACAACCTGCACATGAACATGAACATAATCGAATTATAGGGATGTTCCTAACAATTGATTGTTCAACGGGAAACTGGGGTTTTATCTATTACCTATTCCATAACCGCTTAACGATGCGTAATTGCCTGAGCTTGGATGCTTAAGCATGCCAAAATGCTTCTAACCCGATGGCAATGTTGCTTCATGCATCGTATGCGTTATGTGCCACCAACTCTATTCTTAATTTAAACTCTCTTTATGCTATCTTAAACAATCAATGACCGTGTAGGGATTTTTTTTTTATTTTAATGTGGATGTGACGGCAACTGAAAGCTTTAGATGGATCGACAATCTTCTCGTTGAGGTCACAAATCTTTTGTGTCTTTGTGTGATCCGCGGTTTTTCTGTAGATAACATGCACTATGATGCCTCCTTTGTTTATGCCAAGAAAAATAATTCCACACTGACTTGGTTCTTCTATTTTGTGAATGATTATTCTCACAAAACCTTTAAACTCCTTACACCAAATTTATGACAATCGATGTTGTTGAAGCTTCAGAACTTCATGACCTGGAGAAATTGTTCCAGCATCTGATAAGAGTATTCTGGCATCTATGCTCCTCTGGCATGAACGGTGGTGGATTAGGAACAACATATGGTGGGTTAGGAGGTGGTTTACGAACAAGTTATGGTGGTGGGATGTATGGAAATTAAGTAGTATGTACAACGAGAGGTGGGTATGGCGATGGGATGTATAATGAAGTTTGGGAATGTGATAATCGGGAAGTAGGTAGGTGTGTTGTGTTATTATTTTCAATCCAATTTATTGTGTTTGCTAAATTTGAAACCCAAATACGCTCGAGTCTATGATTTCGGTTAAATTTTTGTTTTTATATGTGTATATAAAATACACATTTTTTTTTACATTAGTGGTGGATATAATAATATCTTACATTGGACGAAATGTCATAGGTTATAAGGGAAACTGGTGTACCGAACAAAGACATTAAGTTCAAAGCAGTTCCTTAAATGTATATCCATCTCTTATAACAACGAATTTAAGCGATGTGCACCATGCCAAATCAAAATGCTCCACGCCTAATAAAAAAATGTATCGCGACGGGGTGGGGCTAAGTCTTGTAACACTAAATCAAAAATATGGTTAGAGTGATATTCATCTGCTCTTCTTAAATCGGGCGAGTCGAAGCCATGTCACACCAAACCAAGAACATGGTTAGAGTGATATTTATCTGCTCACACCAAATCGGGACGGGCGAGGCGAGGCGGCCGAGCTTTACCGAATCAAAAATATTATTAAGAAAAAAAAATGCCCGATGCATAATGTGTATATGAACCAAATGATGGTGGATGGTTTTGGGGTCGGCGCGGTGCAGTAGTACGGGCATAAAATCTAGTACTTGTATATAAATAGTTATATTTTCACATCTCGGTTAAACCTCAAACTAATCTTCTCTAACCTGTCACTACTAGACTGTGAGGTTGTGTGTAACTAGCTAGAGAAAGATGGTAGTGGATGAAAGAGGTGTGCAACGTAAGAAAGAAGAAGAGTATACTGAGAAGATGGTACTCAGAATCTCAAGGGAAGACCTGTACTTGAATCTAAGGGTGGGAGATCGAAAGCTTGTTATTTCATTGTCGCTTTGAAAGGTTGTCATTCTATGGTATCTCATCGAATTTGATCTTATATTTAACGCGAGAGCTCCACGAAGGAATGGTGAGTTCATCAAATAATGTGATTAATTGGGTTGGTATTGTATGGATGACACCAATTATTGGTGCATTTATCGCCGATGCCTATTTAGGACGGTACGGACTTTCCTTACCGTGATCCGCCATTTATCTCTTGGTAATTCCTTCTACATAGGTAATATTTTTATATCTTGAAATTTTTTGTTTATTTTCGTGGATTTATATTTTCATTATACAGGGAATGACACCACTTACCGTGACAAAGATGTCAAGTGCCGTGGATTGAAGCCACCTACATGTGGACATGGGATAGCTCCAAAAGATTGCACCCTACAAGCTTCTAAATTTCAAGTTGGCATCTTTTATGCAGCACTTTACATAATTGCTTTGTAAGAACCCCGGTGGGACTAAGCAAAACATATCCACAATGGGAGCGGATCGGTTCGATGATTACGAGCCTAATGAAAGAAAACTAAAGTTATCTTTTTTTAATTGGTGGAGTTTTAGCATTTTCATTGGAACTCTTGGAGCAAACACATTCTTAGTATATATACAAGACAATGTAGGTTGGGGATTGGATTTTGGCGTACCGACAGTTGGAGTAGCTATATCTATTATTATCTTCTTGATTGGAACCCCATTTTATAGGCACAAACCGCCACCGGCAGTCCATTTGCTGTATAAGGTTATGGTTGCCGCCTTCCGAAACGAAAAAGTACCATATCTTAGTGACCCTAAAGAACTTCACGAAGTAAGCTTAGATGAGTACACCAAGGGTAAAATTATAGTCGAACGTCTCGACTCAATAAGGTCAGTTTCGTTTTCTTTTTGTCTTTTGACTTATTTTTTTTTTTGATAGAACGAGAGATTTCATTAAGACAAAGAATGTACTGAAGAGGCTACCAAAGAGTAGCAAAAAAGAATGAAACAAAAAGAGAAAACTACTAAATTACATAAACAGATTGCCCCAATTTCGGATCAGTAAAAGAGAAATTCGGATGTGCTCTAATTCCAAAAGCAAAGAGCCCAAGCAATCACTAAAGATTTATCTTCATTTCCCAAATCTGAATCGGTTTTGAAAGTATGGTTTTCTTCGAAGGTCCGAGCATTCCTCTCCTTCCATATATTCCATATTACTGCAGCTGGAACGAGTGACCAATAATGCTTACCAGTTGGAGGGAGATGGACAGAGTCCCAGCAATGAGCAAGGTCGTAGATGGTTCTTGGAAATGACCAGGCAAAATTGTTTGGTATAAGCTGAGACCAAATCTTTGTAGCGATTCTGCAGTGAAGGAAAATGTGATCTGCAGTCTCAAACGCACCTCCACACATGATACATCCATTCTCCAAAATGATGCCTTTTGTGGCTAGCATGTCAATTGTACTCAACCTTCCATGTACAAAGACACCAAATGTGGAAGTTACTTTCGGTGGTATGTTCTTCCTCCAAGCAAAAGTATATGGAAAGTTATCAACATCGACAGTTTAAATTTAGCTTTCCATAAAGAGATTTAACGCCGAAAACCCCATCCGGGTTAGATTCCAACGTCTTGTGTCCTCGCAAACTATCAAGTTGTGGGGGATAATCTCCTATAACTTGCAACAAAAACCAAAGAAATTGATTTGCCTCAGAATCGATAGTCTTCTTTTGAAAGTAAACTCCAATTGCCATCGAACGTAATGTGTTCATTTACTGATTGAGAAGTTACCTCTGTCTAATTTATATATGTCGGAAAAGAGATAGAGAGTGTAATGGGACCAACCCACTTATCATTCCGTAATGAAGTTAGAGTGCCGAATGAACCGAGAGGTTACAATTGTTGTTTAAGTGCTCTTTAGTATCTCGCTATGGCCTTCCAACAAGATACACCAAAAGTGGAAGTCACTTTTCCCGGTAACCAGCTTAGAAAAAGTATTACCGTGCTTTTCAGAAATGATTTGAAACCAAAGATGTGTTTTTTCTATACCATATCTCCAACACCACTTTGACAGTAAAGCTATATTCATTAGCTTTAAATCTAACACTCCCAAACCTCACCTTTCCTTTGAAGAACAAACAAGAGAATAATTAACCAAATGAGAGCTTTTTGCACCATCCTTCCGCTCCCAAAGAAACTTTCTTATTTTCCTTTCCAACCGCCAATGACCAAATCGGAGCTTTAAAGAGAGAAAATAATAAAGTGGCAAAGCAATCATAATATGTTTTATTAGTGTTACCTTACCCCCTTTTTAAAGTGAGATTTGGTTCCAAAACGATAACCTTGAATCGAACTTGGCCAGAACTGGATCCCATATAACTTTAGAGTTTGATTTAGCACCTAATGGTAAACCAAGATAGATAAACGAAATCGAATCAGTTGAGCAACCCAATTCCGCAGCCTAATTATCCAACTCTGGAATGCAACCAATTGGAATTAACCTTGTTTTTGTAGTGTTGATTTTCAGACCAGCGATGAACTCAAAGCAGCCAGCGAGCATGTTGTCATGTGCCAATGGCATGCGTGGCCGTTAGGGCCGTGGCTTTGGTAAGAAAAGCTACCAGCGAGCATGTTGGCATGTGCCAATGGCATGCGTGGCCGACTTGGCCTAGGTTGCATGGTTTGTAAGCCTAAGGCGCTACATTTGGCATGCGCCAATGGCATAGCGGCTTGGAAATATGGCTTGTGGTACGTGTTGGCATGTGCCAATGGCACGTACGGCCATGTTGACCTAGTTGCACGTTTTGCAAGCCTAGGGCGCTATATTTGGCATGCGCCAATGGCATAACGGCTTGGAAGTATGGCTTGTGGTACGTGTTGGCATGTTCCAATGGCACGTACGGCCATGTTGACCTAGTTGCACGTTTTGCAAGCCTAGGGCGCTATATTTGGCATGTGCCAATAGCATAGCGGCTTAGTTTGGCATGGTTGCCAATGAGTGCGATATATGTAGTTTGGTTTTAGCGTCGGCCGCCATGGTGCGCAGCAGCAGCGTCTTGGTTTTGGCGTTGTTGCCATGGTGCGCAGCAGCGGCTTGGTTTGGCATTGTTGCCATGGTGCACAATGTGCGGCTTGGTTTGGCATTATTGCCATGGTGCGCAAAGCAGTGCGGCTTGGTTTGGCATTGTTGCCATGGTGCGCAGATGTGCGGCTTGGTTTGGCATTGTTGCCATGGTGCGCAGTGCGGCTTGGTTTGGCATTGTTGCCATGGTGCGCAGCAGTGCGGCTTGGTTTGGCATTGTTGCCATGGTGCGCGGTGTGCGCTTGATTTGGCATTGTTGCCATGGTGCGCAGATGATGCGGCTTGGTTTTGGAATTAGGGTTACCGTGTCGAAAACCCTAATCTGGTATTTTGAAAAAATACCCCTATTAATTATTTACACCTGAGTTAAATGCTCTTAGTTAATGTGTTGCGGGTAACACTAGGTCATAGGGTTTTACGATTTTACCCCTTGTTTAAAAACCACCATCAACACTAGCGAAACATTCTCGAGCTTCGGATTCTTGAGGCGAAGATTCCCGCACTCCAAAGTCATAGTTTGGAGATTCCCCTTTAAAGTTTCAACTTCTTTCTCTAAAGATGTTTGGGAAGCCGTTTTTCGTGAGTTAAAATACTTGCTCGAGTCTCATGATACTAAGTTTGACTGGTCAACGGAATATTTCGAGCATCATCAAGAACTTCAGACAAAATCTTAAAGGCGATGTCCACTCCTTCCGAAATTTCCTTATTAACAGGGAGGGATTCAGATGAAGAAGTGGCAATGATTGAAAACATGGGAATTGAATCATCTTTCACAGTAGTGTATCTTTCGCAGGCAAAGGATGTAGATGGTTAAAAAATGAGGTTGAAGTGGGATCAAAACTTGAGGCATCCACAAAGGGAGAAGAGGGGGTTTCATTCGCAGAGGGTCAATCAAGAGGTGACCTCCGTAGTGATATCTTCATGGACAGGAGCGGTAAGTAATAAAGGCCCAATTAGTGAAGGTGCAGTAGGAGTTACTAGGGGTTTTAAATCAGGAAATACAATTGAAGATTTAATAGTCTTTGATGGGCGGGGCTTCTTAGTGAGTTTATTACCATCTTCAGCATCCTGCGAATATCAACTCAGATAAGAAACAGAGGAAACAATATTGTTATTAAAGAAATAATGTTTCTTACTACCTTGCGATTCGCAGGCTTCCTTTTGACTGCAACAACCTTGTGCTGCGAGCTTTTGGAAACTTTAGGGTTCGAGATAGTGAATTTGGTGTTAGAGGTGCTTTTGCTGAAACAGAATCAGTATGGGAATTACATAAAATAATAAAATTAATTAGGGAAATCAACAAAATAAGAGCAGTTCCAGCAAAATCAGAGAAGGAAAGCAAAACTAACCTTGGTAACTCCAAGAAAGCAGCAGCGGGTAGATAAACTTGTGAAAATCAAAGATGAAGAAAATTGCAGAGGATGAAGAGTTACAGAAAGTTTGGAAATGAGGAAGACGAAGTAAAAGAAGAAAATTTTTTCTCCACTAATTCTCTCCTTAAATAGACAAAAAGAGATGACTGGTTGAAATTGACTGTACCGGTAAACTAGGGGAATTATAAACATGTGTAGACTGTTACACCTAATTCACGGAAGGTTGTCGTTAAAGAAAAATATGGAAAGATGAATGGATGCGGCGTTGTGAAGTAGAGGTTCTCATATCATTTTCTTCTTCGCGGAAAATACATGAGAAGAGGCAAGATGTAGGAGCAGAATCTCGCAACATCAGTATCCCAGCGAAGTTTTAATCAACAAGTGTATGCGAAGACCATCGCAGACTATTCGAAGAGTGACGTGGCAAGTGGCATCATCCTAATCACAAGGAAAGTGTGAAAACCTTGAGATATTGAAGAGCATGTGCGAAGAAAACCCTTGTAAGCTTGCGATAACGATGCAAGCCAGATCCGGAAAAAAAGGTTGACTTAGCTGTCATCCACCATGTAATACCCTAAATAAAGAACCAAGCAGACTTGAGAAAGGGAGATCTTTTTTTTTGTGGGGGGATAGTGAAAAAGCAAAGAGGAGAGAGAAAGTTTAGAATAATTTTTATTTCCCTGCATTCTTACCATTCTTGTACAATTCATAAAAGAAACTAATAAAGATTTGGTGATTACTCTTGAAGTTTGGGTAAAACATTGTGAAATCTCAGTAGGGTGTGATTGTAGGGAATCCTGCAATTACATATTGGCGCTAGAAACAGGGACTATTATGATAAGAATCTGAAAAAGTTTTTTAACCTGTGTGAAGATTGTTATTGTGATTTGAAAAAGTTTTGAATAATGAGTGAAGAATTTGTGTAGTTTTTAACAAATTATTGAAGTCAAAAAGATGATGAAACAAGTCGGTAAACCGATCAAGGAAAAGATTATTAAAATCAGAGAAGGAAGTAGGAGATTGGAGTGTAGCTTAATAACAAAAACAATGATTAATGAGTTCCATGAAAATATCAAAGGAAGAATACATAAACGAGATTTTGAAGGAAATAAAATTATGACAATGGAAAAGGTGTCACCATTGAAGGACTGGGAAAAGCAGAAAATTACATTCACATCAACAGAGATACCAAAAGAAAATTCAAGGCACACAGTTCCGTTGGTAATCACAAGAATCGCAGCTGAAAAGAGATGGATGAATCAATAAATCTAAAGAAGAGTGGACGCCAGAATGTTAACTTTAGTAGATACATGAAGTTCGGTTGACATAATGTTCTACCATGCATTCGTGAGGAATGGGATACAAAGATGAAGAGATGACTTGTTCAACATATCATATTCACGGCTTTGGCAAATCTACAACAAAACCTAAAGGAGAAATAGTGGTGCGAATATTTCTAGGAGAAATTGAAACACAAGTGACATTATGTGTGGTGGATATGGAGTCACCTTACAACATGCTATTGGGAAGGCCGTGGATACATGCGATTAAAGCCGTAGCGTCAGCATTGCATCAGTGTATCAAATTTCCTATGCAAATTGGAGTTGGTGAAATCAGAGGAGATTTTAACTGTGCGAAAATGTGTTATCAAGTAGAAGTGGAAAGTTATGAAGGACGTGCAAAGAGGCGAAAACTTTGCTGGAAAATGGCGAAGGAGGCAAGGAAAGAAGAAGAATTTAGAGTTTACATGTGATAAAAGCAGAGGAATGAAAAGGAATACCAAGTGAAATCTTGGAAGAAGGAGACAAATCGATAAAAACAATAAAAGAGCCAACCCCAATAGGAGAACCAACGGCGATCTACACTGCAGCAGAACCAACAAAAGAAGTAAATGTTGGAACTGAAGAAGAATTAAAAATGTTAAGGATTGGAACCAAAATGGACGCAGATGAGGAAGAAAGAACAATCAATCTCTTGCGAGAATATAAAGACATCTTCGCGTGGAGCATGGAGGATATGCCCGGAATAGATCCTTCTGTCGCGTGTCATTGTTTAGAAATTAACAAAAGTGCAAGACCATTCAAGCAGAGAATAAGAAAAATAGCAACAACATATTATCCCCAAATAGAAGAACAATTACAGAAGATGCTTGACGCAGAATTATACGGCAAGCTAAATACCTGAGTGGATAGCGAACATGGTCGTAGTGCCTAAGAAAAACAAAAGGATAAGAATCGCATAGATTTCAGGTGATCTAAATAAAGCTTGTCCCAAGGACAGTTTTCCATTACCAGATATTCCATAAATGGTCGAATCAGCGGCAGGGAATGATAGAATGTATTCTTTAGATGGATATAAAGGTTACAATTAAATCCCTCTCGCTGAAGAAGATCAAGATCATATTGCCTTTTTCGCACCCAGAGGATTATATTGTTACACGAAAATGCCATTTGGATTGCGAAACGCTGGAGCGACATATATCAGAGGATGGTAGAGAATGTGTTTGCGAAATGGATACATAAGACATTAGAAGTTTATGTGGACGACATGTTGGTGAAAAGTAAGGAAGCTAAAGATCATGTGCAAGATTTGAAGGAAATTTTTGAGCAGATGCGGCAGTTTAACATCAAGGTAAATCCTGAAAAATGCATTTTCGGTGTTGCTTCTGGAAAATTTTTAGGATACATCGTGTGAAAAGAAGGAATAAAAGTTGATTTAGAGAAAGAATAAGAAGTCCGCGACATGCCAACGCCAGCGACGGTGAAAGACGTACAGAAATTAAACAGGCTCTTAGCTTCGTTAGGAAGATTCATTTCACGATCATCGGACAAATGCAAGCATTTCTTCAAAGATACTCAAGAAGGAGAGAAGTTTAGATGGACATATGAATGCGAGAAAGCGCTGCAAGTAATAAAAGATCATTTGATGAATATATCTATCTTACAAAAAGCAGAGCCAGGGGAAGAATTGTTAATATATCTTGCGAAAACTTCGTATGCATTAAGCACCGTGTTGTTACGAATAGACGCAGGTAGAAAAGACGATCTACTACATCGCAAGACATTCAACGCTACAGAGAAAAACTATTCGAAGATTGAAAAACTAATACTGGTACTTTTTACGCAACATTTAAGCTTGGCATATATTTTCAGGCTCATAAAATAAGGGTGTTAACAAAGGTGCCAATTGAATCAGTAATGAAAAATTCAAAAAGATCAGGCAGGGTGGAGAGATGGAACGCACAAGTGGGACATTTTGAGATCAAGTATGAAATACTATCTTCGCCGAAGTCACAAGTTGTTGCAAATTTCTTAGCGGAGTTTCCAATAGAAGAAGATGAAGTTGTGGAGGAGATGATGGATGTAGAAGAAGAACATGGGAATCCAAGAGACTTGCTGACAGCCCAATAGATGGGAAATATTGGTGGATGGATCATCAAATGGGGAAGGTAACGGAGTTGGAATCGTCTTAATTCCACCAGAAGGAGCGAAAATGTCTTTTTCCATTAGATTGGAGTTCGCATCCACTAATAATGAAACGGAATATGAAGCAGTGGTACATGCCTTAAAACTCGCAATAGAAATGAAATTAGAAAACGCAAGAATCACCAGTGACTCGCTGTTAGTCATTCACCAAATAAAATAAGAATATGCTACGAATGAACCATCATTGAAGAAATGTTACTTAATGCATTTAATATAAAATGCGGGAAATCCACCCCTTTATATCTGCAAAGCAATGGACAAGCGGAAGCAACAAATAACACAATTACAGATACGTTGAATAAGAATTGCAGATACAGGAATGTCACCTTTCTGTTTAACATATGGGGTTGAAGCGGTGCTGCCAACTGAGGTCATTATTCCCACAACAAAGAGAGAAGCATGAGAGAAAAATCTAAGTGCGGATATGATTTTAACATATCTTGATGAATTAGAAGAAAAGAGAGAAATGGCTCTACAACATATGGAGAATTATCAGCGAAGATTAGCCCGAGAATACAATAAGCGTGTTAACATAAGAGAATTGGAGCTAGGAGATTTGGTGCTGCGAGAAATACCAGTGTATCAGAGAGGAAATGATGGAAAACTAGAAAAGAAATGGGACGAACCGTACATCATTAAAGAAATAGTTGGAACAGGGGCATATAAACTGATGGATTCTGAGGGAAAGGATACTGGTCGCAAACTTGATCGGCCATGGAACAGGCTATATCTAAAGAAATATTATCCATAAAATGTCTAGCAAAAGTTCTTTGGAAAACGAGAAAGATAAAATGAATATTAAAGTGAAAATTTTTATTGCGAAATTATATCTATCAAAACAGAATGAGGATATGCGATAATTTCGCAGAAATTATGATTTTTACAAAAGAAACTCAAAGTTGAATGAACAAATAATGAAAGAGGCATCCAACTATGGCTTACACCCTAGTTCGCGAAATTCGCAAGAGGCAAATGTAAGACCTAAAGTACGTCATAGGAGGGGAAAACCTATTGCATGGCTCAAGGAAAGGCTATACCGCCACCGGAACATGAGTCATGGAGATTTGGGGTCATAAAACCCATGCACGAGAGACGCCTTGGATTTTTAGCCTGAGCATATGCCTTAGGTTGGACTACTAAGGTGAGAAGGTCTCTCCTAAGGAGTGAAGAACTCGATCAAGGCGCCTAGGTACACAGTTGAGCCAAGAGTGCCTAGGGCGTCTGGAGCTTACTGATAGACGCATTTATGTGTCTAATTTGTCCTCAATGTTTCGTATTGTTAGTACTCGTTGTTGTCCTTATTATGGTGTTTTGTGTGTTTGTAGGTATTTTTTGGAAATAAAGATTATTGGAAAATTCTGCTCGAAAAGTTGCTCGGAACACCCCCGGAGGACATTTGCTATTCGGACTCCCACTTTGGATAAGGGGTAACCCAATTGCTAAGGGGCAACCCATTGCTATTCGCACCCCACAGCTGGTTAAGGGGCACATTTCTTCTTTGTTTGAATTCACTTTTTGGCGGGAAACCGGTTTTGAACCGGCGAAATTAGGGATCAAAATTTGATCATGTTTTAAGGAGATTCAAGATCCTAAACTCATTGTGTTTTGCTTATTTGAGCTTAACAGAGATGGTAAGAGCATTGGATTCAATCCAGTTGGGCTAGATGATCGGTGATAAGGAAACAGAGCTCCGCACGTAAAAAAAATAATAAAAACTATGAAATTTGGTTTGGATAATTTATGGTGAGATTCAATCGAAGATTTGGCTTGGTTTGGGCCTGTTAGAATCAAACAGGACCGGTAAGTCCTTTAGAAACTGGAAAATAAGAAGGTGTACGCGTGTTTGATTAAACAGAGGAAGGAAGATATTCTCGGGATTTTCCGAGTTATTTTTGGAGATTTTGTGTGGCCTGAGAATATTTGTCGACAGCAGAGGCGTGTAAGAACGAGTTTGGAGTATGTTGGGTGTTATCGACGCGTGAGAGGAGAAGAAACGAAGAGTTATTCTCGTGTCGCTACAAAAAAGGGAAACAAAATATTTCCGAAGCAATAAAGGTGATTCTCGAGTTATGGCCGAGATTTTATGGTGCTTATATGTATTTAAATGATTCTTGTGGTTCATGGAGGGGGGATGGAGAGTTTGGGGCGAGTTTGGAACATCACAGAGAAGAGAAAATCAAGTTGCGGAGAGAAGTTTCGCTTACCATAGAATCAAGAACACGAAGAATGCAGACGGCCAAAGATCGTCGTTCTTCAACAGTGTTAACGACTGCGTACGTGGGTCGAGATTGGAGGCGAGACTTAAAGAAATAGTAATGATGACATTTACCATTTATCGTACACTCAGAATGTGGTTTGTAACGCTTCTCATGCGTTGCAAATTCCTGGTTTATTTGATATCTCTCCTTTTCATCATTTGTAAGCACCTTTGAGCAATAAAATCATATTTTGAGCGTGTTTCCAACATGATGAGCTAGACCCCATTACTGGGACGACGGAGGAAGACGAATTTCATACATGGGTAAAATTATTTAATTCTTTTTTAAGACTTTTGCATTAATTTTAATTGAAATATGATTTGAATTAATTGGTTATCATTTAATTTGATGATGTATGCTTAGCTTAATTGTTTTGATACATCATGCTTAGGATATACAACCAATCTTTTGAGAATCTATCTTGGAAAAAATAAGAGTCCATGTTTTTATTTGTTGAGCGATAATTGTTAAAAGAATTAATATTTGAACCTTTTGTTATGAGTTTGGCCGAATCCTGAGTCCCAGCACATCTCTTCATCCTGTGACAATATTTGTATATATTTTTATTTTATTAATTCTTAAAATCAATCTCGTCAAGTCCGAGTGAACGACAACCCTTTTTACTACTACAACAAACAAATTAAAAACCTTATCACTTACCTGGCCATTCTTGGCATGTCTTGGCTATGATGCACTCGGTCCGAAGAAAACCCCACTTAGGGTGCGGTCTTGTAACCATGAGCCATATCGGCGAAGGGATAAGAGGCCGCGAAAACAACTGGTTTTTGTTAAGACTGGACGGGAGGAGCCAACCCTGTATGGTAGAGGTACGCCTCCTTGAAGGGGCAACCAGAGGATGATAAGGATGACACCCTCCATTAGGGAGCTGATAAGTGTCAAAGACGCAAATGTCATAAGCCTATTTACTCACGGGAGTATTAAGACTTGTCATATTTGTGCAATGATCCTTCAGAGGCAATAATACAAGAGAAAGATAAGACGAGATCAATGGGTCGGTGCACGAAAGTGTAAAGACGTCCTGCGATTTCGTCGCAAGACGGAAATGTCATGGGGCTTTACGTTCGCAAGAATATTTAGGCCTATCATATTGTCGTGAAAAGTAATCTGCTGAGGCAATAATACAAAGAAATGATAAGACAAGATCAATGGGTCATTACATGAAAGTGTAAAGACGGCCTGCGATTTTGTCGCAAAAACAAGGGGTGGAAAAATAAAACCTTTAACTAGGAAGGCACAATAAGACCACATGAAACAAAAATAAGTTATAAACATTATATATTAACTATTTAATATTATGCAGGTAAAAGACCCATTTCTTACAAGAAAGATAATGAGAGGCAAGTATGGGAATTAATAAAGAAGATGCATTATCTTTCTCACCAATAAGTGGGGTACCAAAAAAGTAAATGAATTTCAAGATTTATCGAAGTACATCATCTGTAAGAGTAGTAAAGCGGAAATAAAACAACTCAAGAAGCTAAAGCTAGGTAGATAAAGAAATTTCAGATTTCAACATTAGCTTCGCAAGGAGGGGTTGATGGAAGATCTTCCCCAGTTTTCTCATTTTCGCAAATCTTCTCCTTCTCCTGATTTATTCCTGCTTTTCCTCCATCTTGATTACCGCCAGCATTTACTTCCTGAGGGGGTCCATCTACTTCATCATTCTCAAGAATAGTTTTATCATTACTTTCGAATTCGTAATCACTGTCAGGTTCGCGAGGAACCTCATCAGCATCTACTTCAAGAGGCGAAATTGTTGTAGGAGGAAGTGCGTTATCTAGCAAGATGCTATTTACAAGGACTTCAGCTTTGAGGTGAACTTGGCGAATAAGTGCTCTCTGACAATTTCTCCTCTCAATATCCTTGAGATGTTGAAGGTAGTCATATCTTCTTTCTGCACAGTCGCGAGAGCATGCGAGAACAGTATAAAGCATCGCATTATCCTTGCGAATCTTAGCTAATTTAGATTCCAAAGAAGAAATAGAAGAGTGAAGACTTCTTTCAGACTCTGCGAAAAACAAAGACACAAAAATTTGTTAAAGCGAAATTCTCGTGAGAAGAATATTGAAAAAATAATTAACTAAGAAAATGTGGTTGGGCAGTCAGGTTCTTATGACTACCTTCCTTCTGTAAATAAGATATTGAGTTAAAGCCAAGTTATTATTCTCCAAGTGGTTCATCGCATCATCAAAATTATCCCCAACCAAACCTTTCAGGCGAGATCGAAAAGTCTTCTCATTAGAAATGAGTAAAGCATTTTCCTTCACTAGGGAAGCATAAGAATATTCTAATTGAGTGTGTTGTTCTTTAAGTTGATTCACCTTTATACTCAAAGCTATCCTACCTTGGATGAGTTTATTCTTCTCAGCAGTAGACGACTCAGTTACTTCCTCAAGTTCACTTTTCATCGAGCGAAGAGATCGCTCATGATCATCACATATTTTTTGGCGTATACTAAGTTGTTGCGAAGATATCGGCACTTTGTTTAGGAGAATTCGTTTCTCTTGGGACAGAGTTTTATTTTCATCTGACAAAGTTTCAATCTCCAAGTTAGCTTTAGTTAATGAATAAGAGAGGCGAGATATTTTGCTATTTAATGTTTCTTCCTCTTGAACTAATTGAGCAGTCTCATTGGTAAGGTTGTCAATTTGGTCAACAGAATACAAGTGAAGATTGTCTAATTGATTATATTGGTCCAACAAAACTTCTTTGTCAAAGACGAGCCTCTTCAAATACGCGTATTGAAAGTCGTATCTCTCCATTATTCGTTTCGAATTAAAACTTAATGTACGAACAAAGGATTTTAAGAAAGGTGAATGTGAAAGAGATAAAATTACCAAAAAAAGGTAAACCATAAGCGAAGACAAGAAGATCATACCTCTTAGCTCATCGTTCTTTCTCGCGAAGATTATCGCAATCCAAATGAAATATTCTCGAGCTTCGGATTCTTGAGGCGAAGATTCCCGCACTCCAAAGTCATAGTTTCGAGATTCCCTTTAAAGTTTCAACTTCTTTCTCTAAAGATGTTTGAAGCCGCTTTATCGAATTAAAATACTTGCTCAGAGTCTCGCAGATACTAAGTTTGACTGGGTCAACGGAATATTTCTGAGCATCATCAAGAACTTCAGACAAAATCTTAAAGGCGATGTCCACTCCTTCCGAAATTTCCTTATTAACAGGGAGGGATTCAGATGAAGAAGTGGCAATGATTGAAAACATGGGAATTGAATCATCTTTCACAGTAGTGTATCTTTCACAGGCAAAGGATGTAGATGGTTAAAAAATGAGGTTGAAGTGGGATCAAAACTTGAGGCATCCACAAAGGGAGAAGAGGGGGTTTCATTCGCAGTAGGGTCAATTGAAGAGGTGACCTCCATAGTGATATCTTCATGGACAGGAGCGGTAAGTAATAAAGGCCCAACTAGTGAAGGTGCAGTAGGAGTTACTAGGGGTTTAAAATCAGGAAATACAATTGAAGATTTAATAGTCTTTGATGGGCGGGGCTTCTTAGTGAGTTTATTACCATCTTCAGCATCCTGCAAATATCAACTCAGATAAGAAACAGAGGAAACAGTATTGTTATTAAAGAAATAATGTTTCTTACTACCTTGCGATTCGCAGGCTTCCTTTTGACTGCAACAACCTTGTGCCGCGAGCTTTTGGAAACTTTAGGGTTCGAGATAGTGAATTTGGTGTTAGAGGTGCTTTTGCTGGAACGGAATCAGTATGGTAATTACATAAAATAATAAAATTAATTAGGGAAATCAACAAAATAAGAGCAGTTCCAGCAAAATCAGAGAAGGAAAGCAAAACTAACCTTGGTAACTCCAAGAAAGCAGCAGCAGGTAGATAAACTTGTGAAAATCAAAGATGAAGAAAATTGCAGAGGATGAAGAGTTACAGAAAGTTTGGAAATGAGGAAGACGAAGTAAAAGAAGAAAATTTTTTCTCCACTAATTCTCTCCTTAAATAGACAAAAAGAGATGACTGGTTGAAATTGACTGTGCCGATAAACTAGGGGAATTATAAACATGTGTAGACGGTTACGCCTAATTTACGGAAGGTTGTCGTTAAAGAAAAATATGGAAAGATGAATGGATGCGGCGTTGTGAAGTAGAGGTTCTCATATCATTTTCTTCTTCATGAAAAGACATGAGAAGAGGCAAGATGTAGGAGCGAGAATCTCGCAACATCGTATCCCAAATGGGTTTTAATCAACAAGTGTATGCGAAGACCATCGCAGACTATTCGAAGAGTGACGTGGCAAGTGACATCAGCCTAATCACAAGGAAAGTGTGAAAACCTTTCGAGATTGAAGAGCATGTGCGAAGAAAACCCTTGTAAGCCTGCGATAACGACGCAAGCCAGATCAGAAAATAAAGGTTGACTTAGCTGTCATCCACCATGTAATACCCTATATAAAGAACCAAGCAGACTTGAGAAAGGGAAATCTCTTGGGGGATAGTGAAAAAGCAAAGAGGAGAGAGAAAGTTTAGAATAATTCTTATTTCCTTGCATTCTTACTATTCTTGTACAATTCATACAAGAAACTAATAAATATTTGGTGAGTACTCTTGAAGTTTGGGTAAAACTTTGTGAAATCTCAGTAGGGTGTGATTGTTGGGAATCCTGCAATTACAAGCAACGCCAATGCATACATACATTATAAAAAGAAAAAGGGAAGGAAAAAAAAACATGAAACGACATATATATTGTATCAAAACAAAAAATGTATGCGAGCAAGTATGGAGCTCACCAAGATGCAAAAAGCTGAGATGGGTAGCGGAAGCAATTCCATGATATAAAACTTCTGAAAGAGAGCTATAGATGGAATAGTGATATGAAACGAGAGAAGAATTTGGGAGTAATTTATAGACTCAATTGATGATATGTCACGTGCAAAAATCGGATTCCTTTTACGTCTCTTTCTTGGGTCTTGTAATTCTAAATGGATCTTGTTTGCGGTGGGTCTATATGGCAACCTTAAAACCTCATTTCAGGATCGAAAAAAACTCATTTGTGATTCTTCTTGCGGTGCTTAGAAAGAGGAAAGCCAACACTGGCTTTCAGAATAAGGAACAAAAGGATGCTTTGTTAGAAATGCGCCAAAAATTGGACAACATCACAGCTGAAGAGGTAATCTTTGATCCTTATAAGAATGATAGGGTGAGCGCAATGGAAGATGTGTTGTATTACAATGGCCCTCTGTAATACAATTAAATTTTTCCTATGCATGGGATGTTACGTACTGATCAGTGAGAGGATTTATATGGGAACACTTCAAAAGGAATTACTGATTAGGATGTATACCAGATATTCCAAAATTTACGACACTATCACTGAGAGACACACCATGTGTATCACAGATTCACAATCACTTGAAGAGGATAGAAAACAATAGGCAATACACTTGATGTAACACTTAATTCCACAACCACAACGCCTCTTGCAAGGGTACGTAGTATAATAAGACCGGGTGCTTGGTTCCTTTGACACGTATAATGTTCGAAGTGGAGAACAAGGTAGTATTTGGGATTTACCAAATGAACTTACATGGAATTTAAAAATTTTGTTTGTTTTGAGAGTTGTTTCAAATACATGTTAAGAACATAACATTTTGTATAAAATTAATGAACATATATAACATTATAGCAAAAGAATCTAGTTTTTTTTTTGTTTTGTTTTTTTTTGTTTTTGGGGATCAAAACCTGATTATCACCAGCAATAATTCCTTACTGATCCGGACAAGTCTTCACTATTATTTCTCAACTAAAAGTAATTGAGAATATATATTTTTCTAAACTTAGCTAAGAATTGGGGATCAAATCAACTTGTAATAAATCCTTACTTCTTCTTCTTCTTCTTATCCCTCAAATTAAGTTGGTCTTAGTGATAACAAAAATCACCTACTAAAATGGGTAAGATTATAATCCTAGTTATCTTTTCAGATAGAGAGCTAGTGATCTGATTTCTCTCAATTTTGACACTTTCAAATTTAGATTTATTAACTACCAAACTAACAGGTGTAGAGATAAGATGAGAGATTAGAACAATTCAGTCAAAAATGTCTCCTAATAAATCTACAATCCAAAACCACATACTTGTGTATATAAATAGTTATTATTTCATCTTGTTAAACCTCAAACTACTCTTCTCTAACTGTTACTACTAGACTGGAAAGATGGTAGTGACTAATGCAGCAGCAGTGGTAGATGAAAGAGGTGTGCAACATAGGAAAGAAGAAGAGTATACAGAAGACGGTACTGTGGATCTCAAGGGAAGACCTGTTCTTCGATCTAAAGGTGGGAGATGGAAAGCTTGTTATTTCATTGTAGCTTACGAGGCATTCGAGAGGTTGTCATTTTATGGTATCTCCTCAAATTTGATTATATATTTATCGCAAAATCTCCACCAAGGCACTGTGAGTTCATCGAATAATGTCACTAATTGGGTTGCTACTACATGGATGACACCAATTATTGGTGCATTTATTGCTGATGCTTATTTGGGTCGGTATTGGACTTTCCTCGTCGCATCTGCCATTTATCTCTTGGTAATTCCTTTTTCTACATTAATTTTTTTCTTTTTTAACATTTAGAAATTGAATTATTAATATATATTTCCATTTTGTTCTGTGTATTTGCAGGGAATGATCCTACTTACTCTGTCAGTTTCAGTGCCTGGATTGAAGCCACCTACATGTGGACATGGGATAGCTGCAAAAGATTGTACCTTACAAGCTTCTAAATTTCAAGTTGGCATCTTTTATGCAGCACTCTACATAATTGCAGTAGGAACCGGTGGGACTAAGCCCAACATATCCACAATGGGAGCGGATCAGTTCGATGATTCAGAGCCTAATGAAAGAAAATTAAAGTTATCTTTTTTCAATTGGTGGAGTTTTAGCATTTTCATTGGAACTCTTGGAGCAAACACATTCCTCGTATATGTACAAGACAATGTAGGTTGGGCATTGGGATTCACCGTACCAACAGTTGGAATAGCTATTGCTATTATAATCTTCTTGATTGGAACCCCATTTTATAGGCACAAACCTGCCACTGGCAGTCCATTTGCTAAAATGTATAACGTTATGATTGCAGCCTTCCAGAAACGAAAAGTACCATATCCTAGTGACCCTAAAGAACTTCATGAGGTAAGCTTAGATGAGTACACCAAGGGAAAAATCAGAGTCGAACATACCAATTCAATAAGGTCAGTTTGTTTTCTTTTATCGTTTTATCTCTCATACATTTCTTTGCTAAAAATTAATATGCTTATGGCGCGTTTAGATAGAAATCTGCTTCTCCAGAAGTAGAAGTCAGAAGCAAAACCATTTTGCTTCATGATAAGTTGACATTTTTTCTATTAGTCGAGAAATTAATGCTAAACTGACTTCTGACTTTTTGACTTCCAGAAGATGGCGAAAAGCGATTTTTGAGTGTACATCCAAACACCCTATTAAACTCACCATCATCTTAACGTTTATGTGCAGGATATTTGATAAGGCTGCTATAAAGACTAACAACAAGGCACATAAACTCTGCACGGTCACCCAAGTGGAAGAAATCAAACAAATAATGAAAATGCTACCGGTTTTAGTCACAACTTTCATACCAAGTGTCATGTACGCACAGATAAACACCCTTTTTGTCAAACAAGGCACAACGCTTGAAAGGAGATTGGCTCCAACTTTCACTTTGCCTGCAGCATGTATGACAGCAGTCGTGACAACTACCATGTTGATAAGTCTCGTGGTGTACGATCGTTGCATCGTGCCATTCATTAAACGATACACAAAAAATCCAAGAGGATTATCTTTGTTGCAGAGAATGGGAATCGGCTATTGTTTCCACGTCCTTGTCATGTCGGCTGCTGCTCTAAGTGACCGAAAGAGATTGAGTGTAGCAATGGAGCGCGGGACTATATCTAAAGATGAAACCATCCCTTTAACTATATTTATACTTCTTCCACAAGCTATATTAATGGGTATTGCTGATGCTTTGGTGTTAGTTTCGCAACTCGAGTTCTTCTATGACCAAGCACCAGAAGGAATGAAAAGCCTCGGAAGTTCGTATTATTCTACTAGTATGGGAGTCGGAAATTTCCTTAGTAGCTTCATCTTATCCACAGTGTCAAAACTTACAAAGAAGAGTGAAAACGAAGGGTGGATAGTTGATAATTTGAACGTGTCACATATTGATTACTACTACTGGTTTTTTACAGGATTAAATGTGCTCAATCTAATTGCTTTTTTGATCGTTGCCAAGTTTTATGTCTATAGAGCTGACACAACGGAGTTGAAAGCCAACGATATGCAACCGGGCGCGGAGATGCAGGACGCTACTGTTCTTTCGATAGAAAAATAAGCTTATTAGATAGGAAATCAATAGATTTATTATGATTAACTAGTTAATGTAGTTTTCTTTATGTGTCCCTTATAACATTTTTGCAGTGCAATCAGCTAAATCCAAGTTATAGGGATAGTAGTATTGTCATGTTTTTGTTTCTTTCTAGTTTGAAAATTTCATTTTCTGGAAGGTTAGAACTTCTTAGAACAGAAAGAACATGTAATTTTTTATATATTTTTTTGTGATCAAATTGCACATTATTGGAAAACCTTATCTACACGCAAGAAAGAATTAACAGGACTCATTGATGCTTTAAATGCACTTGAAGAGAATAGAGCTCTAAACTCTCAACAGCTAAATGATAGAGAAGAATGGAGAACTAAGTTGAAACTTATAAACCTTGACAATGCAAGGAAATGGTTGACTAGAGCAAAGACTCAACATTTCAAGGAAGGAGATGCATACACCAAATACTTTCACACTCTTGCTAATGGGAGAACAAGAAGGAATACAATTCAACGGATGGTGATCAATGGGGAAGACAATTTCAACCAAACAGACATTAGAGAAGAAATCTCTTCTTATTTCTTCAATGGGTTAAGTGGCAAAATGTCCCAAAATGGACCCCAAGGTTGTGAAAATGCCCCAAACGTTAGGGAAAAGATTAAAATGCCCCATTCCGTTAGATTTTCCGTTAGAGAGAGTTAAGTAGTCGAAATTGCCCTTCATGGTTGTTGATGGTGGTTTTTAGACAAAGGGTAAAATCGTAAAATCCCAAATAACCTAATGTCACCAGTGACACATTTATTAGAACATTTAATGCATGTAATCAGTAATTAATAGGGGGTATTTTTTTTCAAATTAGGGTTACAACGAACAAAACCCTAATTCACCTCCGTGCCAATGGCAAATCATGCCATCCACACCTAGCCCGAGCTAGCCGCATCTCTATGCCAATGGCAAATCATGCCAGTCATACAAAATGCGCCGAAGCATGCCAACCATGCTAGCCGCACCTCCGTGCCAATGGCAAATCATGCCAGCCATACCTAGCCCAAGCTATCCGCATCTCTATGCCAATGGCAAACCATGCCAGCCATACCAAACGCGCCGAAGCATGCCAACCATGCTAGCCGCACCTCCGTGCCAATGGCAAATCATGCCAGCCACACCTAGCCCAAGCTAGCCGCATCTCTATGCCAATGGCAAACCATGCCAGCCATACCAAACGCGCCGAAGCATGCCAACCATGCTAGCCGCACCTCCATGCCAATGGCAAATCATGCCAGCCACACCTAGCCCAAGCTAGACGCATCTCTATGCCAATGGCAAACCATGCCAGCCATACCAAACGCGCCGAACCATGCCAACCATGCTATCCGCACTTCCGTGCCAATGGCAAATCATGCCAGCCACACTTAACCCGAGCTAGCCGCGCCAAGCCAAACACACTCTGCCTTGGCCCTAGCTACACTGGTCACGCCACGCCAAGCCAAACACCCTTACCTTGGCCCTAGTCATGCCACGCCAAGCCAAACACCCTTACCTTGGCCCTAGCCGCGCCATGCCAAAGTAGCGCCCGCACCTAGGCTTGCAAACCATGCAACCTAGGCCAAATTGGCCACGCATGCCATTGGCACATGCCAACACGCTCGCCGGTAGCTTTTCCTACCAAGGCGCGACCAGTTGGCCACGCATGCCATTGGCACATGCCAACATGCTCGCCGGGTAGGTTTTTCTACCAAGGCGCGACCCAAATTGGCCACGCATGCCATTAACACATGCCAACACGCTCGCTGGTAGCTTTTCCTACCAAGGCGCGACCCAGATTGGCCACGCATGCCATTGGCACATGCCAACATGCGTCACTGGTAGCCTTTCTTACCATATCATGGCCCTAATGGCCGAGCATGCCATTGGCACATGCCAACACGCTCGCTGGTAGCTTTTCTCACCAGGGCGTGGCCCTAATGGCCAAGCATGCCGTTGGCACATGCCAACATGCGTCACACGGTAGCTTTTCTTACCAGGCCGCGGCCCTAATGGCCAAGCATGCCATTGACACATGCCAACATGCGTCACTGGTAGCCTTTCTTACCAAACCGTGTCCCTAATGGCCGAGCATGCCATTGGCACATGCCAACACGCCGGGGTAGCTTTTCTCACCAGGGCGTGGCCCTAATGGCCAAGCATGCCATTGGCACATGCCAACATGCGTCACTGGTAGCTTTTCTTACCAGGCCGTGACCCTATTGGCCACGCATGCCATTGGCACATGCCAACACGCTCGCTGGTAGCTTTCATTACCTAGCCGTGGCCCTAATACACGCTGGTAGCCACTTACACTCAACGTACAACCTACCACCAAGGTATTCCACACATGCCATTGGCACATGCCACACACGCCACTGGAAGCTCTGGCATTGCCACTTGCGCTCGAGGTGCAACTCGCAACAAAGGCATTCTGCACATGCCACATGCGCCCCTAGCAGCACCACTTGCACTCAAGATGCAACCAACACTCGAGACATCAACACAAAAGCGGGGATGCTTTCCGGTCTTGGTTTGGCGGTCACGACATGCGGCGTACACTATGCTCACATTAAGAAAGCGTGAATAGGAATAAAGCGGTCAAATAAAAGAGGAAATAATGGTGAAAACGTTTTCACCCATTAACACCATGCGGTTACCACCTCCTCCCATTATTTCACCCTTTACTCTCTTCCTTCATAAGGTAGGGTACGTTTCAATCTCGACTTGTATAAATAGGTCTTACCTATTTCCACCAGAGAACAAGTCTCGGTCAGGAGAAAAATACAACACTCTCAGAAAAGGAAACTTTGCAAGCTATCCAAAAAGCTTCCATATCTTGCAAGCTTCCTAAGCTTTCACTTTCTGATACAAGTCGAGACACTACTCTCCTGCACTATTCGGCCTCAACACCTTTCTTTGCTTCCCTCCCCAAATCAACCCTTCTCCTCCACTTTGTAACCGAAGCAAAGTCCGGAACGGCCATTTCTTGGTTTAGGCCGGACTTGCAGATTGATCTCTCGAATCTATAAAGTGCTCACATTTGTTTAGGGTTTGAACCAGCTTTCTCACTCACCTACCGAATTTACCGAAATCGGCGAAAACGATTTTTACCCATAAACAATTGGCGACCACAAGTGGGAGGATTGATCTATCGGATACAATGTCAGACTGTCGATCTCGTTCTTCGACCCAGAAGTCAAGATGGTAGGGGAAAGCGACTCAATCTGACTCAACTGCCAGACAACCCGGTTACCAGTTGTAAAAGCTACACCTAAAAACTGGGGACTCGTTGAAGATGCTACCAGCGATTGGGGACTTGCGAATCAATCCGACTCAACTACCAGACAACCCGGTTACCAGTTGTAAAAACTACACAAGAAAACCTGGGACTCCCGAAGATGCTACCAGCGATTGGGGACTTACCGGCGATGCTACCAGAAAGCCGCCTTTTACATGGAGAGAGGCGTGTTCGCAAAAACCTATGAAGTGAGTAAATTTAGACTGGGCAAGATGTACGATCTGTTTTTAGGTTCTTAATAAAACCGTCATACTACCGCGTCTTTTGCCTATTGCTAGCACACACTTTCATAAAAACAATATTCCTTTCACAAAACATAATCAGAGTTATATTATCAAAACCATTCATCCCAGAAATAATCCAATATCCTCAAAATCTACCAGTTGTCTATCAAAACCGGCCGAACTTTGAACCACACATCCATTATGTTTTTCAAAAAGAAAAAAAAAATAGAAGAACCTAAATGAAAGTTTAACAGAGAAACATTCAAGGAAAATCATCCAACAGAGGTCTGCTCTTCTTGAGAAAGTCAACTTTGCATCTTCAAGAGCCGCTCTCTTCATAGTTAACATCTTGGAAAGCTTTTCGAGTTCTACCTCCTGTCAGGCAATCTCCTCAAGGGGAAAGGCTTTCGATTGCTGCATATTTCAACTTTTGGATCTTAGCAAGGCCTTCGACACACCACGAAGTGTTGAACTCCTTTTCTACGCACACGTCGCGATGGTGCTCCAAGTCGGCAATAACTTCTTCGAAACGGTGTGACCAAATACCTCACGCATATCCTCGATGGAAGATAAAGCCTCTTCCACACGCTTAACCAAAGTGCAAATCAACTAGTGACCTTCTTGGTTGTGGCCATATGTCCATACTTCTCCCAGATTCCTGTGTACAACGCCTCATACTTAGCCAAAGACGTCAAGCCGCCAACCAAAGACGTGACACTGGATAAGGAACCAAGTACGGAGGATCAAAAATGGCGCCTGCAAGTGGCCTCACGACTCGCAAAGGGTCTTCTTCCATGTCTACGGCAAAAACCATTAGAGAATCATCCACCGTTTGAACTACATCTGTGCCCGGCAATTGGATAACTCCCATATCCAAGTCATCTGCGGTGGTCGCCAAAGGCAAGTTTTCGTGTGGCTCCACCCCAGAATCGTCCTCCGAACCGGATTCCTCCTGCGAACTTGAGTTAGACATTTTTCAAAAGAAGAAACGGGAGAAGAAAGAAAAGAAGCGCGAAACTCACCGAACCACTTCCCGAAAAAGAACCAGTGCTGCCAGAGGAATCACTCTCACTTGTCGAACTTTCTTATTTTTCTGACTCATCACCGCTATGAGTAGGCTCGATCTGCCGCCGGAATTCTTCGAAGAAATTGACGTCTCTCCCAACGCGCAAGGGCAACGAAAGCATTAACACTACCGAAGCCCTGGAAGAAACAAGACACACGTTTTCAGCAGAAATTCACGTGTTTTGAGACAAACCGACAAGGAGGCGACACATACCTGGTTATTGGAAGAACTGAAAGACACGAGAGCCGCGGGAGGATCTTTTGAAATCGCCCGGAAACCGCCAAAGACGATTCTTCGTTCTCCGTTCCTTGGCCTGGGGACTTTCCGAGTTGCTAGGCGACTTTCGCTGAGATCTCAACATTGGATACTTCTTCAAAATTGTTTGGGGAAGGTTTACAACGAACATTCTCCACCACACTATTTACAAAATCTTGGATCATAATAAACTCATCGCACCAGAATTCATTATAGCCAAAGGTTGTCGGGTTACTCTTCCCATTTGAAAGAAGGGAAGACGGATACCCGGCCCGAGGGCACTGGCATTGAGGGCGGCACGCAATGAGTCCTTAGGAATCACCGGCTGGTAAGCAAGAGGCACCCCTTGATCGAAACCCATGTGACGAGCCGCGCGGTCAATATTGTAAGCAGCTATCTGAAAAGACCCCATGAAGAAAGACGGCATATAACCGGGCAAGCAGCTTTGAATGAACAAGTTTTCACCAACGCTCAAATTGCCATCAGAAGACAAAGACATGACCGGAGTAGAAGCAAAGGTGTCAATTTGAGTCATCGACCTGTGGACCGGCTCCCATGGGCGAAAACTGATTTCATATGACTTATCAAGAAGACTAACCAAGATCATGCCAACCCTTGGACGCCTGTTCACCCATCGAAGAATTCGGGAACCCCCCCAACTCGCGGGAATCGAAGACAACGGTTTCGGGGCATACTTCTCAAAGTGTTCCCATAACCAAGTTTGCAGGAAGGCAACGTGCACATATGAATCCACTTTCATAAAACCATTCGAAACTCGCATGTTCGCAACTAGGTGATCCAGATGCACATACAGGGAACCAAGAAATAGATTGCCAATGGGAAGGACTTCGCCTTTTGCCAACTTCACAGCAATCACTAGCAACTCTGGTCTTATCTCCTTCTTACCAGAACTGTCGTCAAAAATGTCTCTAGACAACCAGAGAGCCAAAAATGCTGCAGCGTGAAGATCATCAAGCTTTCTACATTTAGGTTCCAGCTCGTCTGGGAACCATTGAGATATCCACCAGCTGTAAAGGCACCTTTCATCCTCTTTCCTACAGAATCCTTCGACTTCGCAAAGTGGAGTCTTCCGAGCGAAATCTTCCAACTTAGCGGCAAGGTCATCCCGCATCTTCCCCTCACTTTCAAATAATTGGATGTTAAGATTCCCAGTTACCGGAAGATTCAGCAAGAGAGCCACACTCTCCAAGGAGAAAGTTATCTCACCCCATCTACATATGATCGTATGGGTGTCCGAACACCATCTGGAGATGAAAGCAACCAAGCCCGGGATATCCTTCCTAACTGAGATTTACTGAAGCTCTGACATCATCAATAATCTGCGCTCGAGTCAAGTTGGTATTTATATGCTCCTTACTCACCATGAACTCATCCCATCTATCAAAAGAACGCAATGGGCTTTGACACATCCTGAAACCAATGTTGGAAGAGGAATATACCCCTTTATGAAGACAGAACTGTATGGTGTTCTCTCGGAGAACCGAACGTGTCTTCTTTTCATCTTCACCACCGGTTAACAAAATTGGCACGAAACCTGGGTGATTTTTCCGAGCAGAGGCAAGTTTTTTGGCGAAGAATTCATCGTCCGTGTTCGGTTTGGAACTATGGACATCCTTCAATGAGGCGAAATTCTGTTCAGGTAACATCTTGTCGGATTTCTTCATAACAACTTAGTAACAAGATATCTGCACACCTGAGAAAGACAAAATTATCTCCACGACACGAACCGCGCCCAACAAAGGAAAACACAAATAAAAAAAAAAAAAAAAAAAAAAAAAAAAAAAAAAGAGGGCGTATTCTTTACTGGATCAAAACTGCACACGCAGTATTTTCTTCAGGGTTCAAAACTATATACGCAGTATTTTATACGGGCTCAAGTGCGTCTGCAATATCCTTCTTCGGGTTCAAAATTATATATGGATCACTTTCCTACGGGTTCGAATAATATATGCAGTATTTCCCTTGGGTGCATACATACAATATTTTCTACAAGAGGCACGCCAAGAAATTATATGTGCGATATCATTGCAAGGATTATAAAAACGCCTACTCTTAGGGTTTGCACCTACATGTAAAGGGAAGCAAGAGGAGACATACCTGGAAGCCGGTTTTTCTTTGTGACTCTGCCGCTAGTAAGAAAGGATGAAAGGAATAAGGTGCAAGATAAGAGAAAGGGATTTTATATATATATGGGCGTGAAGATTCTGAAATAGGGAAGGATTTCCCTTTACCAAAAATCGTGCGGGCTCACGAGGACGCCCGACTTCCCAATGCCGCCCAAGTTGCACCGGTCCCACCAATTGCGCCCAACTTCCCAATGCCGCCCAAGTTGCACCGGCCCCAACTCACGCCAACTTCCCAATGACCGCCCAATTCACGCCAACAAGCACGCCCAGCTTCCCTACCTTGCGTCGGTCCCACCAGCTAGCACGCTCAGTTTCCTAACTCGCGTCAACTTCTCAATGCCGCCCAGCTTCCTGTCTCTCAATGATGCTGACTTCCCAATTGCGCCAGCCTCCCGATTTGTGCAAAACTGCTAGAGGCAAGGATTCCAAATCCTATTTATATAAAGGTCAGATAAATCTTCTCAATTCTCTTTACGATTTTTTGCTGATAATTTGTCACCTTCTTATGCTTACCTCGCAACAAAGCTCCTGTTCCAAGCTAAGCAGGGGACTTAATGTTGATGGTGGTTTTTAGAAAAAGGGTAAAATCGTAAAACCCCAAATAACCTAATGTCACAAGTGACACATTTATTAGAACATTTAATGCATGTAATCAGTAATTAATAGGCGGTATTTTTTTTTCATATTAGGGTTACAACGAACAAAACCCTAATTCACCTCCGTGCCAATGGCAAATCATGCCAGCCACACCTAGCCCGAGCTAGCCGCATCTCTATGCCAATGGCAAATCATGCCAGCCATACCAAATGCGCCGAAGCATGCCAACCATGCTAGCCGCACCTCCGTGCCAATGGAAAATCATGTCAGCCACACTTGCCCCAAGCTAGCCGCATCTCTATGCCAATGGCAAACCATGCCAGCCATACCAAACGCGCCGAAGCATGCCAACCATGCTAGCCGCACCTCCGTGCCAATGGCAAATCATGCCAGCCATACCTAGCCCAAGCTAGCCGCATCTCTATGCCAATGGCAAACCATGCCAGCTATACCAAACGCGCCGAAGCATGCCAACCATGCTAGCCGCACCTCCGTGCCAATGGCAAATCATGCCAGCCACACCTAGCCCAAGCTAGCCGCATCTCTATGCCAATGGCAAACCATGCCAGCCATACCAAACGCGCCGAAGCATGCCAACCATGCTAGCCGCACCTCCGTGCCAATAGAAAATCATGCCAGCCACACTTAACCCGAGCTAGCCGCGCCAAGCCAAACACACTCTGCCTTGGCCCTAGCTACATTGGTCACGCCACGCCAAGCCAAACACCCTTACCTTGGCCCTAGTCACGCCACGCCAAGCCAAACACCCTTACCTTGGCCCTAGCCGCGTCATGCCAAAGTAGCGCCCGCACCTAGGCTTGCAAACCATGCAACCTAGGCCAAATTGGCCACGCATGCCATTGGCACATGCCAACATGCTCGCTGGTAGCTTTTTCTACCAAGGCGCGACCCAAATTGTCCACGCATGCCATTGGCACATGCCAACACGCTCGCTGGTAGCTTTTCCTACCAAGGCGCGACCCAGATTGGCCACGCATGCCATTGGCACATGCCAACATGCTCGCTGGTAGCCTTTTCTACCAAGGCGCGACCCAAATTGGCCACACATTCCATTGGCACATGCCAACACGCTCGCTGGTAGCTTTTTCTACCAAGGCGCGACCCAAATTGGCCACGCATGCCATTGGCACATGCCAACATGCGTCACTGGTAGCCTTTCTTACCAAATCATGGCCTTAATGGCCGATCATGCCATTGGCACATGCCAACACGCTCGCTGGTAGCTTTTCTCACCAGGGGGTGGCCCTAATGGCCAAGCATGCTTTTGGCACATGCCAACATGCGTCATTGGTAGCTTTTCTTACCTGGCCGCGGCCCTAATGGCCAAGCATGCCATTGGCACATGCCAACATGCGTCACTGGTAGCCTTTCTTACCAAACCGTGGCCCTAATGGCCGATCATGCCATTGGCACATGCCAACACGCTCGCTGGTAGCTTTTCTCACCAGGGCGTAGCTCTAATGGCCAAGCATGCCATTGGCACATGACAACATGCGTCACTGGTAGCTTTTCTTACCAAATGACTGCCATAAAGTCTTTTTTGATAACTTCCCAAGCCACTTTGTAGAACTCCATGTTGTATCCATCCGGACCTTCGAGATCACCTTATACACACTGCTTATTAGACTGGTTGGTCTAAAATCTTTTGAAGAACCCACTTGCTCAATTTTTGGAATGAGAGTTATAAATGAGAAATTTATTCTCCAATCCATTTTCTTTTGTTCCTCAAATTTTTTGATGACTGCCATAAAGTCTTTTTGGATAACTTCCCAAGCCACTTTGTGGAACTCCATGTTGTATCCATCTGGACGTGGAGATTTGTTGTTTTTAAAGTGTTTGATGACCATCCAAACTTCTTCTTCTGAGATAACTTTTTCAGCTTCTGCATTTTCTTCACTTGAGATTTTTTTAAATAACTCTGATTCATCTGTGGTCTTGTTGGATGTTTTTCTTGAAAGAGATTGAAGAAATAAGAAGAGATTTCTTCTCTAATGTCTGTTTGGTTGAAATTGTCTTCCCTATTGATCACCATCTTTTGAATTGTATTCCTTCTTCTTCTCCCATTAACAAGAGTGTGAAAGTATCTGGTGTTTGCATCTCCATTCTTGAAAGGGTTAAGTGGAAAAATACCCAAAAATGGACCCCTAGGTTGTGAAAATGCCCCGGACGTTAGGGAAAAGATTAAAATGCCCCATTCCGTTAGTTTTGGGGCATTTTGATCAAAAATGGGTATCTTGACCGGGTCAATGGAGTTTTGAAATTCCATTTTTATCCTTCTTAATCAAAACGCCCAATCCGCCACCACCAAACGAACAACCAACAACCACCATCACTGCCACCACCACCACCACCACCACTGCCACTACCACCACCACCATCCCCACAAATACCACTAGAATAACCACCTCCACCGCCTCCTCCACCACCACCACCACCACTACCGCTGCCACCACCACCACCACCGCCACTATCACCATTGTTGCCACCACCACTACCACCGCCACCGCCACCACCACCGTCACCACCATCGCTGCCACCACCAATACCACCGCACCACCTGAATCCTAAATCTAGAACCCCAAACCCTGAACCCTAAGCCCTGAACCCTGAATTTTAAACACTGAACCCTGCATTATGAACAATGTACCCTGAAGGGCAATTTCGACTACTTAACTCTCTCTAACGGAATAGGGCATTTTAATCTTTTCCCTAACGTCCGGGGCATTTTCACAACCCTGGGGTCCATTTTGGGACATTTTACCACTTAACCCTCCTTAAAATGTTAAGTCTTTGCTCTAGTCAACCATTTCCTTGCATTGTCAAGGTTTATAAGTTTCAGCTTAATTCTCCATTCCTCTCTATCATTTAGCTGTTGAGAGTTTAGAGCTCCATTCTCTTCAAGTGCATTTAAAGCATCAATGAGTCCTGTTAATTCTTTCTTGCTTGTTTCCACAACGCGGCTTATATAGAGCAAAGACAAGTGGCGTACAACAAATAAATTGCTGCCGAAAGATCCCATGAGGATTCAATGTTGTCAAATTTAAAGTTTATCGGATACATGATAAAGCTGGTTTATATCTAATGAAGATATTTTCTTTAACAACAAGTAATTTTCGGGTGATACGGCTCATATATGAGATAGCTCGTTGCTTTTATAGGACAAAAACAAGTGGCGTACAAGAAGAAAACTGCAGCCAAGAAAATCCGAGCTTGATCCCAGTTTATCAAAATAAGTAATCGGATATATTTTAAGGCTGGAGTTTACCAAATAGAAGATTTTCTCTTGATTCAAGTTTATCAAATATTGATTTTTTCCAACAAGTGTTTTTTGGCGACTACGACTCCAATTAACATGGTGTACTTATGGCCTCGGTCACATGTACGGAAAATGGAGTGGGTCACAAGCGAAGGCCCTCCGAGCGCTCGCCTAAGCGCCAAGGGTTAAAATGAAAAAAATAATGTTTCCTTCGTTCGTGGGAAAGAAATATTATCGTATTTCCATTATGGCCTACTATAAGGATAAAATGAAAAAGTTGATAGTATCTCTTTTTCTAGAGACGGAGGTATGTAGTAGGATTTTCTGGGTTATATAGCCTTCTTCATTACCAATGGTTATTACTGCCAGAATGTTGAGGACGTAACACGGTAGGATTTAATGGCTTAGTGATGGAGCGCAAAGACGTGTAGATAAGGTTTTCCAATAATGTGCAATTTGATCACAAAAAAATAAATAAAAAATTGCATGTTCTTTCTGTTCTAAGTTCTAACCTTACAGAAAATGAAATTTTCAAACTAGAAAGAAACAAAAACATGACAATACTACTATCCTATAACTTGGATTTAGCTGATTGCACTGCAAAAATGTTACAAGGGACACATAAAGAAAACTACATTAACTAGTTAATCATAATAAATCTCTGAACTTCCTATCTAATAAGCTTATTTTTCTATCGAAAGAACAGTAGCGTCCTGCATCTCCGCGCCCGGTTGCATATCGTTGGCTTTCAACTCCGTTGTGTCAGCTCTATAGACATAAAACTTGGCAACGATCAAAAAAGCAATTAGATTGAGCACATTTAATCCTGTAAAAAACCAGTAGTAGTAATCAATATGTGACACGTTCAAATTATCAACTATCCACCCTTCGTTTTCACTCTTCTTTGTAAGTTTTGACACTGTGGATAAGATGAAGCTACTAAGGAAATTTCCGACTCCCATACTAGTAGAATAATACGAACTTCCGAGGCTTTTCATTCCTTCTGGTGCTTGGTCATAGAAGAACTCGAGTTGCGAAACTAACACCAAGGCATCAGCAATACCCATTAATATAGCTTGGGGAAGAAGTATAAATATGGTTAAAGGGATGGTTTCATCTTTAGATATAGTCCCGCGCTCCATTGCTACACTCAATCTCTTTCGGTCACTTAGAGCAGCAGCCGACATGACAAGGACGTGGAAACAATAGCCGATTCCCATTCTCTGCAACAAAGATAATCCTCTTGGATTTTTTGTGTATCGTTTAATGAATGGCACGATGCAACGATCGTACACCACGAGACTTATCAACATGGTAGTTGTCACGACTGCTGTCATACATGCTGCAGGCAAAGTGAAAGTAGGAGCCAACCTCCTTTCAAGCGTTGTGCCTTGTTTGACAAAAAGGGTGTTTATCTGTGCGTACATGACACTTGGTATGAAAGTTGTGACTAAAACCGGTAGCATTTTCATTATTTGTTTGATTTCTTCCACTTGGGTGACCGTGCAGAGTTTATGTGCCTTGTTGTTAGTCTTTATAGCAGCCTTATCAAATATCCTGCACATAAACGTTAAGATGATGGTGAGTTTAATAGGGTGTTTGGATGTACACTCAAAAATCGCTTTTCGCCGTCTTCTGGAAGTCAAAAAGTCAGAAGTCAGTTTAGCATTAATTTCTCAGACTCTTAGAAAAAACACAAAATTGGTCAAAAAGACCAAAATCAACAATTCCTGGGTGACCGTGCAGAAAAAATGTCAACTTATCATGAAGGAAAATGGTTTTGCTTCGGACTTCTACTTCTGGAGAAGCAAAAGTCAGAAGCAGATTTCTATCTAAACGCGCCATAAGCATATTAATTTTTAGCATAGAAATGTATGAGAGATAAAACGATAAAAGAAAACAAACTGACCTTATTGAAT
This sequence comes from Papaver armeniacum, assembly GCA_023531295.1. Classification (NCBI taxonomy): domain Eukaryota; kingdom Viridiplantae; phylum Streptophyta; class Magnoliopsida; order Ranunculales; family Papaveraceae; genus Papaver; species Papaver armeniacum. The sequence continues at coordinate 1,563,477 of JAJJWW010000965.1, read as the reverse complement.
TGGTATGTTCGACTCTGATTTTTCCCTTGGTGTACTCATCTAAGCTTACCTCATGAAGTTCTTTAGGGTCACTAGGATATGGTACTTTTCGTTTCTGGAAGGCTGCAATCATAACGTTATACATTTTAGCAAATGGACTGCCAGTGGCAGGTTTGTGCCTATAAAAAGGGGTTCCAATCAAGAAGATTATAATAGCAATAGCTATTCCAACTGTTGGTATGGTGAATCCCAATGCCCAACCTACATTGTCTTGTACATATACGAGGAATGTGTTTGCTCCAAGAGTTCCAATGAAAATGCTAAAACTCCACCAATTGAAAAAAGATAACTTTAATTTTCTTTCATTAGGCTCTGAATCATCGAACTGATCCGCTCCCATTGTGGATATGTTGGGCTTAGTCCCACCGGTTCCTACTGCAACTATGTAGAGTGCTGCATAAAAGATGCCAACTTGAAATTTAGAAGCTTGTAAGGTACAATCTTTTGCAGCTATCCCATGTCCACATGTAGGTGGCTTCAATCCAGGCACTGAAACTGACAGAGTAAGTAGGATCATCCCCTGCAAATACACAGAACAAAATGGAAATATATATTAATAATTCAATTTCTAAATGTTAAAAAAGAAAAAAAAAATAATGTAGAAAAAGGAATTACCAAGAGATAAATGGCAGATGCGACGAGGAAAGTCCAATACCGACCCAAATAAGCATCAGCAATAAATGCACCAATAATTGGTGTCATCCATGTAGTAGCAACCCAATTAGTGACATTATTCGATGAACTCACAGTGCCTTGGTGGAGATTTTGCGATAAATATATAATTAAATTTGAGGAGATACCATAAAATGACAACCTTTCGAATGCCTCGTAAGCTACAATGAAATAACAAGCTTTCCATCTCCCACCTTTAGATCGAAGAACAGGTCTTCCCTTGAGATCCACAGTACCGTCTTCTGTATACTCTTCTTCTTTCCTATGTTGCACACCTCTTTCATCTACCACTGCTGCTGTATTAGTCACTACCATTTTTCCAGTCTAGTAGTAACAGTTAGAGAAGAGTAGTTTGAGGTTTAACAAGATGAAATAATAACTATTTATATACACAAGTATGTGGTTTTGGATTGTAGATTTATTAGGAGACATTTTTGACTGAATTGTTCTAATATCTCATCTTATCTCTACACCTGTTAGTTTGGTAGTTAATAAATCTAAATTTGAAAGTGTCAAAATTGAGAGAAATCAGATCACTCTCTATCTGAAAAGATAACTAGGATTATAATCTTACCCATTTTAGTAGGTGTTTTTTGTTATCACTAAGACCAACTTAATTTGAGGGATAAGAAGAAGAAGAAGTAAGGATTTATTACAAGTTGATTTGATCCCCAATTCTTAGCTGCTAAGTTTAGAAAAATATATATTCTCAATTACTTTTAGTTGAGACTTGAGATTCAGATGAAAAAGATTTAGTTGATCCTATTAAACTGAATAGTCAGGAGTCTTCGGAGGAAATAATAGTGAAGACTTGTCCGGATCAATAAGGAATTATTGCCGGTGATAATCAGGTTTTGATCCCAAAAAAAAAAAAAAAAAAAAAAAAAAAAAAAAAAAAAAAAAAAAAAACTAGATTCTTTTGCTATAATGTTATGTTCATTAATTTTATACAAAATGTTATGTTCTTAACATGTATTTCTAACAACTCTCAAAACAAACAAAATTTTTAAATTCCATGCAAGTTCATTTGCTAAATCCAAAATACTACCTTGTTCTCCACTTCGAACATTATACGTGTCAAAGGAACCAAGCACCCGGTCTTATTATACTACGTACCCTTGCAAGAGGCGTTGTGGAGGTTGTGGAATTATTAAGTGTTACATCAAGTGTATTGCCTATTGTTTTCTATCCTCTTCAAGTGATTGTGAGTCTGTGATACACATGGTGTGTCTCCCAGTGATAGTGTCGTAAATTTTGGAATATCTGGTATATATCCTAATCAGTAATTCCTTTTGAAGTGTTCCCATATAAATCCTCTCACTGATCAGTACGTAACATCCCATGCATAGGAAAAATTTAATTGTATATATATATATATATATATATATATATATATCGTATGCAGGAGTCATGGACTAAGAAGCCAGTGTTGGCTTTCCTCTTTATAGGCGATTGTGATGTATATATACACATGGTATGTCTCCCCCATCTCCTCTAAGCACCGCAAGAAGAATCACGAATGAGTTTTTTTCGATCCTGAAATGAGCTTTTAAGGTTGCCATATAGATCCACCGCAAACGAGATCCATTTAGAATTACAAGACCCAAGAAAGAGACGTAAAAGGAATCCGATTTTTGCACGTGACATATCATCAAGTGAGTCTATAAATTACTCGCAAATTCTTCTCTCATTTGATATCATTATTCCATCTATAGCTCTCTTTCAGAAGTTTTATATCATGGAATTGCTTCTGCTACTCATCTCAGCTTTTTGCATCTTGGTGAACTCAGTACTTGCTGGCATACATTTTTTGTTTTTATACAATATATATGTCGTTCATGTTTTTTTTTCTTCCCTTTTTCTTTTTATAATGTATGTATGCATTGGCGTTGCAGGTTGGATGTGTAGGAGGAAACCCTGCTCCTCCTCTTTCTGCAGAAATCTACTGGAAACATAAGTTTCCAAGCACTCAATGCCCAATATACTTCATGATCTCTTGCATCCAGCTGCTGGTTTGATTCAAAACCTCACTTGCATCCAGCTGCTAATTAACGATTATTTTTTTAACCTGAAGTAAAAAACTCGTCGTTGTTTTTTTTTCTATATATTTTCTTTAATATTCTTGAACTTTTTTTTTTTTTTATAACAGATCAAGAAAGAAAGAGACCAGCCGACAAATTACCTGCCTGCATTTACTACATGTTCGTATGGGCACCAAGCCTAAAGCACAAAAACACTACTTTAGACGAAAGCACCCATTCCAAATGAATATGCTGTAGCAAAGGGAAAACTCCAAGACAATCCAAGCGCGTCTCTCTTCTTCTTAGAAAAGGATTTATATCCTGGAGAGAAAATGAACTTGCACTTTGTTGTAAATACTCCAAGTGGAACTGCTTTCTTACCAAAAAACCTAGCTATGGTGACCCCATTCTCCTCCGACAAGTTGCCAGAAATCTTGAACCAGTTTGCTATCAACCCGAAATCAGGAAAAGCTAAAGTTATCGGTCAACCTATTTTTGCCTGTGAACAACCACCTATGGAGAATGAAGAGAAGTACTGTGCAACTTCATTGGAATCCCTTGTTGAATACGGTACATCGAAATTCGGAAAGAATGTTAATATATTAACTACGGAAATTCTCGGTGATAAAAGGGAGTGAACACGAATTAGGAAACTGCAGCAATATGTAGTAGGATCAGGAGTAAGACAAATTCATAGTGATAACTTGGTTCCGTGCCATAGCCTTCCTTATCCGTACGCAGTTTTCTACTGTCATTCAGCTTCGGCACATACAGCACAAGCTTATGTAGTGCCTTTGGTCGGTGCTGATGGAACCAAGATCAAAGCCACAGCTGTTTGTCACAAAGACACCTCGAAATGGGATCCTCGCCATGTAGTTTTCCAAGTCCTCAAGGTTAAGCCTGGTACTATTCCAGTCTGTCACTTCTTTACCGAGGATAATATTATCTGGGCTGCAAAGAATAAAGACAATTGAGGATGACAATGAACTATTATATATTACCGTTACGTGCGATTTGCACCGTGTGTTCGTGTTTGATTATAAATAAGGAGTTAGGATTTCGGTATGTTTTATGTATGTACGATGGTGTTTGTAAGTATCAAGATTGCTGTAAAACTAAGGGATCAAGTGAAATCAATTATCTTTGTTTTATGTACGGTGTCAAAGGATTGTATTAATTTGACATAATTTGGCAGGTTTCCTTCATCTGTAACTCTGGTTGTTTATTTTCTTCTCCCTAGAGGTCAGGTTCTCGCCCCCATCTAGTTCTTGTTTCCAATTTTTCGTTCTTTTTTTTGAATAAATTCTCCCCGTTTGCCAAAAAAAAATAATTATGTTTAGGGTTCATAGTTGGGAGCTTAATCGAATGGAAGATTGAATCGGGCTCAGCTCATAGAGATCTTATATAATAGCATATACAAGTTTATGGGACGCTTTTTCTTACTCTCTCCGTCTCTCAACTCATGATATGGAGCGTGATAGCTTTTACTTGCATAATTTTTCTTTCAGTGTCACCTTGGTTTCTATATTAAATTTTATTAGCTGCCAACTCAATGCCAATAGCATATACAAGTATGTGTTTTTGGATTGTAGTTTAATTAAGAGAGACTGCTGACTGAACAGTTATAAATTATAATCCTTGTTTTATCTTATCTTACACCTGTTTGTTTAGTAGTTACTATTAAATTTTAATTCGGGAGTGTCAAAATTGAGAGAAATCAGATCACTCTCTATCTGTAAAGATAAAGAATTATTATAACCTTGCGCATTTAAATACGTAGGGCTTTTTTTTGGTTAAGACTAAGGGATAAGAATGAGAAATAAGGATTTATTACAAGTTGATTTAATCTATAATTCATTCTTACCTAATTACTGCTTCAAAATAAAAATTACAAAAAATAAAATAAAATAATTCTTAATTACGTTTGGTTGAGATTTAAAAGAAAGGTTTAGTTATATTGACACTAATTATGTCATGAGTCTTTTAGTTGATGTATTTAAGAAAGTGGAAAATTGAATAAATACCCAAAACAAAAATCATCGTTTTCCACTCCGCAAAAAAAAAAAATTGATTCTAATTTTTCCCCGCGAGATTGAAGCCAAACACCCAAGTCTTATTACACTCACCTTAGTCCTTACAATAGGCGCTGCGGAGTGCAGGCGTCATGGACCAAGTTAGTACGTATTTTGTTTCCTCTTTAATTAATTAGGTGATTGTTATACACATGCATATGGTATGACTCTAATTGTAATGTTCTCCCATAGAGCTTTGTTCTCTTAATATCTTGGTCTTCCATAGAGACATGTAAGAAGCCACTGTACATTATGAGGCCCCGCTGTGATCATAATTTCCACTTGATTTCTTTGTTCATCAACTATTTTCACACCCATACCATCTTTCCATAAGAGAGCAATTCCTCCGGAGAGGCCAATAGAGGACTGAGACCAATAATTAGGAAAGCCAAAATTTCTAATGAAAGAGTTAGTTTTAGTATCTTTTGATTTGGTTTCTGAGAGGAAAACTATGTCTGGATCATTTCTATGTATGCAGTTTCTTAGATAGTCTCTAGTGTCTTTTTGGCCTATACCCTGACAATTCCATGCTAGTACTTTCATCTTTTCCCAATGATAACTAAGGTTTGTAAAAAGATATTGAAAATAACAGCAAAATTGGAGATTTGGGACAAAATAATTGGAAATTAAGAGATGAACTTGCAAGGTAAAATATTTATGTGTTGAGTTAGTTACCTGATCTTCTTGCCCTTCTTGCTGGTACATTGTCATGGCATTGCAATGATAGTCCCATTCTCCTGACTGGTTATGGTCATGGTCTAGCAGCTCTTGAACATTCTGATAGGTACTGTTGTCAGCTTGACTGTCAGCGTCCATGTAGATCGGATTGTCGAAGTTGATATTTCTAGCCACATTTTCGCGCACTCTTTTTCCCCTTCTCTGATTTGATGCTTCTCCAACTTCAGAATTTTGTCCCACCTCCTCAGTGAATGCTGTAGTGACATGATATCCATCTGAGGGTCTTTGGAAGACCACCTTATTAGCAACTGCCACTTTCTTTTTAGAAATCTTCCTGTTAATGGTAATTGGAGAACCATCTCCATACTTTGGATTCATTGCCATCACATCCTGCAGGGACAAGTTGGTTTTCCCAAACTTGAACAACGCCTTATTAGCCAGTGCTCTGACAAAATTGGCTTTCCTCTCACATTCATCCTCATCATGATCTAGTATGAAGCAAACTGGACAAAGATTTCCTGGCTGTTTTTGATAGTAGAACGGAATCCATTGAGTATATCCAGCGCCATTCTCAGTTAGGAGACCTCTGATAAGTGGGGTTTTCACATTGATTTTGATATTAGCACTGACAGCATTTGAGTCAACAGGATTACCATCTTCATGGTCGAGAGCTTTGACTTCTCCAAGTATTTTTGCAAACTTGAACATTGTTTCCTCATCAAACAATTCTGGCAGTAGGTCTTTGAAATCAACCCAAAATTCTTGTGTGCTGAAATCCATATCCTGAATTTGAACAAATGAGTTGTATGGCTTAACCATGAAGAGACAACCATTTACTGACCAGGGAGCATTTTTTAGAACCCAGTTAACTTGATCCAAATTTGCAAATCTAACTATGAAGAAGTTTGGATCTGGATTCCTTATCTGAATTTTCTTAACCTTCTTACTCCAGATATTCTTGAGGTGAAATTCCAGGTTGTCTGGTTTCATTGGTTCTTAGGCAAGGAGTTTCCCCACAATGCTGATAGCCCACTTAGAGATTCCCTTGTCAAGGTTTACACTTGCATAGACAAAGGTTTGAAGAATTTCTTCAGCGCTTGATTCTGAATAGTTCAAGTTTGTTGACATTAGCTGCTCTTCCAAGTATTTCATATCTCCCATATTTGGGTCCATGATTTTGAAATTTGGGTGTTGGGCACTGATTGCACTGGAAATGATGAGAAGAGCTTGATGAAGAGGATTATCTTGAATCTGTTCCATTTTATAGGGTCTTTGCATGAAAATGGTTTGAGACGTGGTAATACTGTCATAGATATTATGCCACTTCTTTTGCAACAAGAAGAGAAGTCAGAGACCTTGGTAGTTGCAGAGTAACGGGATTCCGAGTAATTGATTGTTTTTTCCGCCATTGTCTTTTAACTTAAAGAAACCTTGAAGACCAACCTTTGAATGGATAACCTTTGCAATGACTACTTTGTACCAAACAAGGCAACAAAGACCATGCACAACCTTAACACATGCAAGTCATAATCAGCAAACCAGAGGGTAAAATCGAATGTATAAAACCAGAGGGGAGTAAATCAACGACATGCAAATCTCGATTTAAAGAAAAGTGAGTTACTACATTAGACAACAAAACCCAAGATTCAGACAAGGAAAGATGAAATCATAAAAGAAATAAATACTAACAGACAAGAGAAAAACTATAACTAACTGATTAGGTAGTTGCAGAATTCATTGAATCATTAATGGTGTAGGAGAGATTTGCGTTGACACTCCTTGACCAATTTTGACCAATCGCCTTGACTCAGAGGTCTCCTCCCATCGTACTCTATCTCATCAGTTTGTTAATGTTACGAAGGTAGTAACTTTTAATCCATATAAAATAGACCAAAGTCACCAAGCTCTTTAGAGAGAGAGAGAGAAATAGGAAAAATAAAAAAATAGATAATAAAAATATTATGAGGAGATACACATCACTCAAAGCAAAATCACATCAACAACAACTACCAGCATGGCAATGGCCATGGCTTCTTCTCCTCACGTTCCTCATAAAACTCATCAACTTTCCTCACCTTCCAAACCCACTTCCTCAAAACCCCTGCAACAAAACACCCCCTCAACTGATTCGTTTCCAAATTCAAAAGCCGCTAAAGTTCCTACAATTCGAGCTCGTTTAAGCCAATTATGTCAACAAGGTCGACCTGATTTAGCACGTCATCTCTTTGAAAGTATTCCCAAACCAAATACTGTTCTTTGGAATACAATTATCATTGGTTTCATTTGTAACGGTATGCCTAATGAAGCTCTTAACTTTTATTCCAGAATGGCAAATTCATTCTCTAAATCTGACTCTTATACTTATTCTTCTGCACTTAAAGCATGTGCTGAAACTAAACAACTCAAGTTAGGAAAAATTATACATTGTCAAGTTTTAAGGTCTCATTCTAGTCTTACTAGAATTGTTAGTAATTCACTTCTCAATATGTACTCTAATTGTTTAAACCCATGTTTGGAATTCCTGGAAGATGATAAACGCGAGTTTGTTAAAGTCGATTTAGTACAGAGAGTGTTTGGTAATATGCGTAAGAGAAATGCTATTGCTTGGAATACCATGATATCGTGGTATACTAAAACAGGTAGATATTTAGAAGCGTTGAAGTTGTTCAAAACTATGATGAATATGGGTATTAAACCCACTGTTGTTAGTTTTATTAATGTCTTTCCGGCAATTGCGGGGATTGAGGATTGCAAGAGTTCTGCTGTTCTTTATGGGTTGCTTCTTAAATTGGGTACTGACTATGCTAGTGATTTGTTTGCTGTGAGTTCGGCGATTTTCATGTTTTCTGAGCTAGGTGACATCGATACCGCTAGACACGTTTTCAATTTGTCTAGAGAGAGGAATATTGAGATTTGGAATACCATGATCGGGGGGTATGTACAGAATGACCTTTATGATGAAGCTCTCGAGATGTTTCTTCGAATCCTTGAGTTGGACCAGATTAATCCTGATACTGTGACTTTTCTTACTACTCTAACAGCAGTTTCTCAGTTACAGAGATTAGACTTGGGGCAACAGTTACATGCTTATCTTATTAAGAATTCAATGGTACATTCTGTAGTTATTTCAAATGCACTCATTTCTTTGTATTCAAGGTGCAATTATGTCGGGGTAGGATTTGGAGTTTTTGACAAGATGCTTGAAAGAGATATTGTTTCCTGGAATACCATGATTTCTGCTTTTGTGCAGAACGGGTTGGATGATGAAGGATTGATGTTAGTGTACGGAATGCAGAAGGAAGGAATCTTAATTGATTCAGTCACTGCCACTGCTTTGCTATCTGCAGCATCGAATCTTAAGAACCATAGAATTGGGAAAGAAACTCATGCTTATCTCTTTAGACATGGAATTCGATTTGAAGGAATGGATAGCTATATGATTGATATGTATGCCAAATCTGGCTTAATTGATACTGCAAAACGGATATTTGAAAACAATTGCATCCATTCTAGAGATCTAGTTACATGGAATTCAATGATTGCGGGTTACACACAAAATGGGCAGATTGAACAAGCTTTCAGTGTCCTAAGGGAGATGATCGAGAAGAATGAGGTGCCTAATTCTGTAACACTGTCCTCTGTTCTTCCAGCCTGCAGTTTAGTAGGTGGAATCAGTGTAGGTAAACAGTTACACTGTTTCGCTCTTCGCCACTCAATGGATCTAAATGTCTTTGTCGGTACTGCTCTGTTAGATATGTACTCCAAATGTGGTTCTATAAATTATGCTGAGCGAGTTTTTAATATGATTCAGGACACCAATTCTGTGACATACACCACCATGATACTTGGCTTTGGTCAGCATGGGTTAGGTGAGAGAGCGCTCTCTTTGTTTCGATCCATGTCAGGGTCTAACATGAAACCCGACGCAATCACATTTGTTGCAATATTGTCTGCTTGTAGTTATTCCAACTTAGTTGATGAAGGTCTTGAAATTTTTGAATCAATGGAGAGGGAGTACGGAATCAAACCCACAGCTGAGCATTATTGCTGTGTTGTGGACATGTTAGGTAGGGCTGGAAGAGTAGCGGAGGCTTATGAGTTTGCTGAGAAATTAGGTGATGAGGGTAATCTTGTGGGAATTTGGGGTTCACTTCTTGGAGCATGTAGAATTCATGGAGAACTTGAACTGGGGCAAGTAGTTTATGAGAGATTGTTCGAGTTGGAGGAAGGAAATTGTGTTGCTGGTTATCACGTTCTGATGTCAAATATATACGCTGAGGAGGGAATGTGGGAAAACGCTGATACAGTGAGGCAAGGGATGAGAGAGATGGGTTATAGAAAACAAGTTGGGTGCAGTTGGATTGTGGTTGGTGGTGTTACGAACTATTTCACGTCCAGGGACCAAAAACACCCACATAGTGAAGCAATATACGCCAAGTTGGATGAATTGGCGATGGAGATTAAAGCAGCTGGTCATAGGCGTACTATCAGTGGCAATGTGGATGACATGTTGGAGGTTTAGGACTATTTTCTTGAAGATTTGGTGTAAATCCCTGGAACTGGTGTTCTAACTGAATTTCACGACAGTGGATTCTGGCAGTCGTGGCTGACAACAAGCGAAGGCAGTATCTCAGGCATCAAAACTAAGATCATCTGGTGATGGGTTCATTAAAGAAACGTGTCCATATCTTAAAAGCAGTACCCAGTTCCTGCTTATCTTGGAAAAAAGAAGGCAACATTGTACAGGTCGTTTAATTACATGGATCAGCAGCAGGGGTGTTTTCTGTAGTAATTGCAAGGCATTCATCATTCCATGTAAGCAGATGCTATGAGGAAGAGCTTTTTAATCTGTTTGAGCCAACTGTTGCTCAAAGCTTTGTTGTATACTGTACTAGGGCTTAACCCGTGCCGTAACGGCACGGAAAAGGATATGTATCTCAAATATATCCATCGCTTCATACATATCATAACTGTTTGCGAAAAATCGATCCATTCGATCCAAGTCTAAATGTTTTTGAGGTGTTGGTTAATAAACATATCCTTATCCTCAAATCTTTTAATATTATGGTCATAAGTCATATAATCCTTTAAGACAAACATAGTTAATCGTTAACCAGCTCCTCACAATCCTATGGGCCTATGAGTAATAGAATACTATTTCATTCAATTCTTCAAAGCAAAGTAGTTTCCTATTTCGAAAAGAAATAAATCCTCAAAGGTCGTTCACCAAATTTATAACAAAACTAAAAATATAAAATTACTTCAAAATCAATCAGATTAATCTTACAAAATCTATTAGCTTCATGAATTACTTCCCCTCTTTGGTGATATAAATTATTTCAAATTTACATAAATTTGTGTTTTTATTCATATTCCTAAAGTTTAACAATCTGCAATTCTTGATCCATTTCGTTTCGTATCTACATATCTTTTCTCTTTACCTATCACCATGAACTCGTATAATCACATGAAGTCGAGGAGAACGGAAAAAACGGAAATCATGGCAAAAAAAAATGGGAATAGAGAGAGATATGAGAAACTGAATCAATTACAATTGATTCACGTGTAGCCTTGTATATGGTCATGTTTTTTTATAGGTTTTATCTTTTTTCCTGCCCCGACTCAACAAATCTTAAAACCATATCTATTGATTTATCTTCTCCCCATAAAAATCTGGTCTTTAATATTTATTTTAATTTTAATTTAAAAACAAAAACAAATTTAGAAACTAATTTCAAATAAAATTTTTTAACCAAGGGTTACTAAATAATTATCTACCTTAGGACACCTTTCTCATCCCACTACCACTACTTCTTCCACCACCACCACCATTAATGTCATCACTCCACCATTCTCACCAACACCCACCACCACTATCCCCACCACCATTATCCCCACCGCCGATCCACCACCCCGCCTACCATCACAACCACCATTAATGCCTACTAATTTAAAATAAAATAAATTTATTACGTATTAATGAAAATATATTTATTTGATTAACTAAAGAAATATTTATTATGAAATATCAATAGAACATATTTATTACTGAAAGTTAATTAAATTGATCATTTTACGGCTAGATTTAGCTTTCCCAAAAATGAATCCGGAGAACAGGGGCTTTTGTATACATGTAAGATCATTTTGTAAATACCAATACATTGTCAAACTATAACGTGTAATCTGAATAACCTTATAAGTTTATCTCTAAGTTTGTCTATTAAGATAAAAACAAAATTCTATTTCCACTAAATCTAAACAAATAGAAACGAAAAATAAGTTCTTGAGAAAATATCACATTTCTAGACCAAAAAATTGTGAATAGATTGAAACCCCAACGACCTGTGATAGCCAAATTTTCATAATCTGGCTAATCACAAAATAGATGCACCCCTATATTCAAACCATGAGGTAATTGTAATCAATAAGGTTATCTTTGAAATTGTATACTTTAGCTAAATATACAACAAAATGATTTAAGAAAATGATGGAAACCCCAAAAATACCAAACAATGTAAAAAAGAAAGGATTTTCTCAGATGTTGTTAGTTCAGAATAGTTTAACTGGTCACATAATAGTTTAACTGAAGAAATGATTTTGTGATTAGGCAAGATAAAGAGAGGTCCGGATTTATCTAGGGAGGAGATAAATCAATGGCCGTAGTTTGTTCAACTTAAAAACATTATGAATTGTTTATTAATTAGTGTCTCATTAATTGATCATCATAAATAATTCATTAAATTTTTAATGTCCTCTTAATTAATCTAATAAATATGTATTCCAATTAATAAATAATTTCAATAAAAATTATATTAATAGAAATTAGTGGTGGTAGTGTAGAACGGTGGCTGGTGTTAGTGAGTGGTGGTGGTGGAAGAAATAGTGGCGATGTGTGGTTTATGGTGGTGTGTGTTGGTGAATAGTCGTGGACAATATTAATTATGTATATTTAAAACATAGGTAACATTGCATTGTAAAAGATGTTGTTGGTTGTTTTTAACAAGAAGAATATAAACAGATACCATATTTTGAGAATGATGCCATGCTATTTAGGAAAAAATAATCATAACTGCCTGATCACCTAAACATTACCCTTGCTACTTTTAGTACCCAATTGTATATATGATGGTTCTAAATATAACAATAAAAAATATAATGAAATAAATTAATTAACGACCTAGGTTTGTTCGATTAAAACTTTATACATGGTGTTTGTAATTCAAAATTAGAAATACGAACAACGGCTAACGGAAGGTGGGCGGCGGAGAAAGAAATAGTATTATATGGTTTTGCGGTGGGGGCAGCGGCGGTGACGTAGGTTGGTGAATAGTAATAGACTATGTTAATTTTGTGTCGCCACAAAACGGGTAACATTATAAACTAAAAGATGTGGTTGATCATCCTTAATGATAAAATAGTTTCGATTAAAGTAGATGAAAGATTAAGAAAAAGAAGAAAAAAAAGATTGTCACGTCATATAATTACTAAACGCAAATGGCACAAGTCAAAATCCATACACAAAAAATTACTTATTGTCGAGATTTGTAGTTACAGTAAGGGTTATACCCTAGCTATATAGGTATACTTTTCTGCCTATTTGTTTGTATTGTATTATAAAATGAAGCTTCGCCAAGTTAGGAAAGGTAAAGACCGGTCCTGGTTTTTCCTCCTAATTGATAAATTCACGACTGTGGTTGATCCTACGAATACACACTTTAATTTGTAATTCAAAATTAGAAATACGAACAACGGCTAACGGGAGGTGGGGGCAGTTATGGTGGAGAAAGAAATAGTATCATAAGGTTTTGCGGTGGTGGCGGCAGCGGTGACGGAGGTTGGTGAATAGTAATAGACTATGTTAATTTTGTGCCGCCACAAAATGGGTAACATTATAAACTAAAAGATGTGGTTGATCATCCTTAATGATAAAATGGTTTCGGTTAAAGTAGATGAAAGATTAAAAAAAAAAAGATTGTCACGTCATATAATTACTAAACGCAAATGGCACAAGTCAAAATCTATACACAAGAGATTACTTATTGTCGAGATTTGTAGTTACGGTAAGGGTTATACCCTAGCTAGCTATAAAATGAAGCTTCGTTAAGTTAGGAAAGGTAAAGACCGGTCCTGGTTTTTCCTCCTAATTGATAAATTCACGACTGCGATTGATCCTACGAATACACATTTTAATTGAGAGAAATTCATTACATATTCTATTCATCCCATCTCAAAAGCCAAAATCAAAACAGGGGAATTTGATCAACTGAAAATAACAAAACTATCTTCCCATAAAAAGAACAATTCATTCTCTCACTCACATCCGTTAGGATGAGTGGATTTTGAAAACTTTAATTCCTCATTTTGGAGCAAACAAAAATCATAAATAAAATTAGGAAGGGGAGATAGATTGCAGGAAAAAAAAAAAAAACCATAAATCCATAAATATACTTCTGGTCAATCTTTTTTCCATGTTCTCTCAATCTTCTTCCACCTAAACTTACATCTATGACCAATCAAATCACTCCGAGGTAATAACATTTGATAAAACCATTTCTTTTCACATCGCTTCACGTATGAATTTTTGGGGTTTCTATCATTTTCTTAAATTTCATTTATTGTATATTTAACTGAAGTATATATTTTCAACGATAGCCTACTTAATTACAATAATGTCAAGATTGAATTTGGGTGTCTTATTTTGTTATTAGCCAGATTATGAAAATTTGGCTATCATAGTCGCCGAGGTTTTAATCTATTCACAAATTTTTGGTCCAGAAATGAGAGATTTTCTGAAGAACCAATTTTTTATTTCTTTTTGTTAGACTTTAGTGGAAGTAACATTTTCGATTCATCTTGATAGATACACTTACTGAGAAACTACTAAAACTACCCAGATTACACATTATAATTTGACTATCGACTGGCATTTACAATATATGTATATAGAATGCCCCATTTTTCGAGCTTCTGTTCAAAAGTCCGGAAAAATTTGATTAGATCCAATTTCACTAAATAATGTAATATAATTATACGTAATTTATATTATGACACGGGTTAATAAATGATCTATCAATTATTGTTTCACTAATTCCTCATAATAAATGATTTATTAATTTTTTTCGTTATAAAGTTTTCTATTAATTAGATTTTCACTAATTGCTCATAATAAATGATCTATTAATTTGTTTTCACTATAAATGTTCCCTTAATTAATTTAACAAATATGTATTTCCATTAATAAATAATTTTGGTAAAAATAAAAATGATATCAATAGACATTGGTGGCGGTAATAGGCGGTGGTGGAAGCAGTATCGTTCTTAAAAAGTGTTGGAAGCGGAAATATGTGATATATTAGTGGTGGTCAGGGGCGTAGCCAAGACCAATTTTAATTGCTTAAAATGGGCTATTAAGTGTATTTTGCACCCGTATCCAGTTTCAAGAACTTTTTGCCACTGGTGGTGGCGTTGGAAGAAGTAGTGGCGGTGGGTGCTGGTGAGTAGTGGTGACAATATTAGTACCGTGTCATTACAACATAGACACTTGTATTTTGAAATATGCGGTTCGTTGTTTCAGCAAGATTGGAAAAGGCATGTACCATATATTTCAGGGATAGTATCAAATCATATATGACAAATTGTTCATGACAGCTGGATCACCAAATGTCACACATGCTATCTTTGGTACCATATCTATGTTGTAAAAGGCGAGCGCCCAGAGAGCCTAGGCGCCAAAGGCGCACTAAGTGCTGGTCTAGCGCCCGCCTAAACCAATTCTACTCTACTTTCCTCGCCAGTGCCTTAGGCGAGCGAGTTTGGCGCTTTTAGCGCCTCGCGGAAGTTTTAGGCGCTCATTAAGGTGTATCCATCAAAAAGGACCCTAAGTCACTTTCCCTTCCAAAATAAATTCACTCCAGATAGTCCCTTTGCATCTTTGAATATAATATCCATCAAAGCATCATGCTTCATCAACTCTTCTGGACTCCAATCCACAGTCTCCCTAAGTCTTGCAAGATATCTTGCAGAAATGTTATCCATTTTTCCACCTGCAAAATTTGAAAAATAAAAGCGTTCTTCTTTTAATTTTGCATCCTCTTCCTGAAAAATCCTTCTTCGGGTTTGAAGCATGAGCATGATTTCCCGAGACAATTTGTACATCATATCATCATCTTCACAAGGGCTTTCACGATCACAGTTAGAGAGGGCAATGGAAACATCGGCAGATGTGCATATCAAATGCATATACTTAATCCCTAACTTAATGGCCACATTTATACCTGCTCTTGATGCCCGCATCTCTTGATAAAATGCTGAAACTTTCCCAACCTTATCATCCAAATAAGAATGTGCAGCAATTGGCACACCTTGCCAGTTACGGATAAGAACCCCGATACCCAGGCCACGACTTGAATCTTTCTTATAGTAACCAGCAACATTGACAAAGAAATAAGCCCCACCCTTATTATAATGTTCTATGTTACCTCGAATAGTCATAAACGAATCCAAAGCCCATTTCTTCCAAACCCGATCAATGTTGTCATCACGTATGAGGCGTTTGGTTTGAGGTCTCACCTGCAACAAGTATACAAAAGACACCCAAACAAATAATATTAATATGCTATATATTTGGCAAAGCAAGCAGCCAAAAACATGAGGATATCTGAGTAACATGCATTATTGTTTAACATCAAAAATTAGATCATCATCTCGATCAGTAAGAGATGTAAAAGGTTTATTGGCCTGAGCACGATGCCCGATTATAATCATTTCCCTCAAACTCAAATAACACATAAACAATAGAGTGACAGGCCATAGGAATGATTAGATAGCAGGAGAAAGAAGTAAATAAAACTACAACAGTCCACACAATAAGGTGAAACATAGTTGTCTATTCATGAAAACATACAGAATCTACAATTAGCAATACCTATATTAGACTTGCACTAATTATCATAACTTCTGTGCTCCATATTTCCCAATCCTACATTTAATTAACCCTAAGCTAACACAATCAGAAACGAATGCAAAACTGATTCAGCTATTTCACTAACCATAATGATAACCTGAAATACAAGGACCAAACAGGAACTATTTTTATACTGACAACATAAACTCACAATAAGATAGACCTGGTTGTTCAGACTACATGGTCCTTTTATTTGGAAAACCATTCCTTCTCGATACAAGAGGAAACTACATACAAATGCCTACAAAGCGAGGACTAAATGGCCAAGAAATATGCTAATATTGTTTCCTTCGTGAAAACTTGCTTATACCTCAAATAAAAATTAAGAAGCTCATAAGCAATACATATTCAAAGCATTACATATATATTAAGGAAACACATTAGAATCTTCTGCAAAGACAACCCAAGCTAGTATAACTCAGAAAACACGAATGGAAGCATAAACAAACTTGTTCGAAACCAAGAAATACGTACACTATGGGAATGGGAATCTTGTTGGCCGGATTCAGCAAGGTTCTTCACATATTTCTGAACAAAACGAACACATAGTATGATTTTAATCTCCTCCTCTCGGGTCCAATTGTAAGATTGAGGGTTTTCTATCCTGTAGAGACGCTGCACCAATTACAGAATATATATAAGTTAAACACCAATTACACCATTACCAACAACATTAAATCTTAATAGATGATAAAATTAAGATACAAACATTTTTAGAATACTTAGAATCAAATTTTTTGATCAACGATTCACTATCAGAATCGGAATCAGAGTTACAAACATAATCCAACCGATCCTCAGCATCCTCACTCTCATAGTCACTCTCTGGGTCGCTGTAAAACAGTGAGATAGAAGATCATCATCAATTGTCAAACCACAAAATAGATGACCAAATAGAGAGCAAAAAAAGAACACTGATCATTATCAATTATATGAATATATCTAATCTACCTCATGATACGAATGAGCTAAACACCTCCTCCTCCACCGAAGAAAATCAATAACCCTAAAACAATCACAGTAATAATAGAATATGCTGTGAACCCAGAAAAAAGAGAGTCGGCGAAACGAATAGAAAGGAAGGAAGATGTGTTATTTTTCTTTAATGTGTCACAGGAGTACGAGAAAGGGAATTAGGCAAGGAAACGGAAGTCGGTCATTACACGCGTGTGGTCTTACTTGTGAATGATTCGGACCAAGGTAAATAGGACTATTTTTTACTGGGTTCTAAACGGTCAGGCCCGGACCGGATAACCATGTAGGCATGTACCCAACCTAACTTACTGCTACTGTATCTTATCGTACCTCTCCACTCATAATAAGGTATCCCACTCTGCTACTGAGTTGTGCCATGATAATATTTTATTACACAGGCTAATTTCCCGTGCCGTTATATATTTCTAGTATCCCACCCTCTATCTGCCTCCCTATTTCCATGTTCATTCGACCTCATAAATGACGCAGCCTTCCCCTGCCATTGTTCTACAAGTGGACTAGCTGCACCTCCTTCTTTAACAGGCTCCCCAACTCCAACCCCATTACTGCTTTGTGTCTCTACTGCTCCACCATCATTACTAGTCCCATCCAGTGTTGATAGATTGACAGATTCTCCAGTGTTGTTCCAATGACAAATCATTTGAAAGAATCCATCTTGTGGGAGAGTAAATTTTCTATTATCACCATTATTCCCCATCTTCTTTATTCCTTTATGTTGATTTTGACACGGGTTAAGGGATTTGTTCGAACTTTCATTCGTATCAAGTAATCCGTTGTATATCCCAACAATTTTTCTACAACAATTTCTTTCTTTTGTCGTTTCTGGACCATCAGTAACCATTATTGTCAAATGTAATCTGTTTAATTTTTGTTGATGTTATGTATTTGCAATGTTCATTTTTCTTAAATAAATAGATTGTGGAAAAACTAAAAAAAAAATCACAAGTATTACATCGGGTCTAAGTTACTATATCCAAAATACTTCGGACCCTCCTTCTGGTGCCTTATTTCCTCAAATTCCTCTATTATTCCTTTAAGTTAGCATGTGTTAGTGGTGGTCAGGATTTGTCTAGACAAAGATAAATCAAGGGCTGTGGTTCTCCTAACCACCCCCTACAACTCGCACGTGTGGCATTAATTCCAATATTATGAATGAAAAATGAATACTCAAGTCAAGATATGGATTTTCAAAAATTATACTCCCTCCGTCCCTATTATATAGGCGGAATTTTGGTTTTTGTTTGTCCCACTAAATAGGCGGACTTTGCTTTCCAAGATGAATTTTTCCATATATACCCATATTTATTGTACATAGGTAATTGTGTTGGAGATAAGACGAAGGGTAAAACAATAAAAAACATATAAAATTATGAATCTCATGCAATTTTCTTAATCTAAGAGAATTGTCTCTCTCCGCCAATATATGTGGGACGGAGGGAGTAACAGGGAGGTTCGAACTCATGACCTATTGTGTCCTAAGAGTGGCCTCTAACCAGTGTTCCACCTTGGTTGGAATTAATAGAAAAGATAAATCAACGATGGTCGTTTGTTCAACTTAAATATCATAATTGCTTTATTAATTAGCGTTTCACTAATTGCACATAATAAATAATCTATTAATTACAAAGTGTTTTACTAATTATCATAATAAATGACTAATCATTTTTAATTATAAATGTTTTCTTAATTAATTAAAATATGTATTTTTATTAATAAGTAATTTTAATTATAATATGTATTTCTATGAATTATGAAATGTTTGGAGTCGAAGTTGGAAACTTATGTTGTTTATGTAGCTTGTGAAAGCATGTTTTTATCAATTAATGGAAACTATGAAAATTTGCAGCAGCAAGTTGTTTCCGCGTTTTCTCTTTTTCTCTCCATACCTTGATTTTCATCTACCCTTTTGTTCTTACTTTGATTCTGAATTTTAGGTTTAGGTTCTTAATTGAAAACTTGTGCAGTGTTTTTAAAAGGAGAGGAGTTATGTTCATCGGCTTTCAACCGAAAGGCCGGAACCAGAATAACACCATTGAAAAATTATGCAGTCCTCAGCAACAAAATCACTTTGGCTCGATAACAAGACAACGTTAGGTAGTGTCTTGTTCCTTTTACCATTAGTTTTTACATAAGCTGGAAAAATTACTCTCCTGAATTGTCCATGTGGTGGTGGAGTCAAGGCTTGTCCGCATCTGAAATTCTGTCATTTCATAGCCTTTTTAGAGGAAGCTTTTGAAGGTGAAACTCGTGTTCATTTTATTGATCACAAAATTGGTCAAAAAGACCAAAATCAACAATTCCTGGATGAAAAAGACACTTAGGTTTTGATACTGTTTAAATAGTCAAAAATTAAAAAGATATTGTTTAAATGGACAAAAATTTAAAAATAAGCAGGATGTAACCAGTTTCATCCTGTCCATTTTCAAATATTTTTTTCTTATTTTTATTTTACACAGATGCATCCAGTTTCATCCTTGCTATTTTTTAAGTATAAGCAAAGATGAATCCAGTTTCATCCTTGCTATTTTTTTTTGGCTATTTCACCCGTACTTTTTTTTGCTCGTCTATTTGAACCGCGTTTTAAATTTTTTTGGACAAATGACTCATTTTCTCTTTATTGATTTGGTAGTATGGAACAAGTTACGGTATGGACGGGCCTAATGCAAGCCTTAATTAGCATTAAGACCTGGTGGTTCTCCAGGTTTTCTACCGGTCTAAGTAATTTTTTATTTCATTTTTTTCATCAAAAAAGAAAAACAACTAATAATGCGTCTTAACAAGAAGTTCGCTGGAAATTAGCTCAACCCCAAAATCGTTTTGAGGCCTATGATGTTTAGATGTTTATATTTAGTTAGTATGTTCAAACTAATCAAAATTAGATTTTACTAATTACGTACAAATTATAACTGCTCTATATCTAATTCAAATAATATCCAAAATTAGATTTTCCAAAACACCTATAAATACTTCATGTAAGTCTCCCTCTAATCCTCAACCAGCACTTTTTAGTTATTTTCTCTCTTTTAAAGCTTCTTCATCAATCAATAAGAGCTAATATCTCAATATATCTAAAGAGAAAGAGAGAAAAATGGCTGGTTGCACTAAGTTTATGTTGATCTCAATGTTGATTATGGGTATGTTGTTGATCAGTACTACTAATAATGTCGTTGCGGATGAAATGGATTGCGATTACTGCTTGCAATCATGCACAAGAAAGTATCCAGCGCAAAAATGTTTGGATGATTCTGAGTGGTGCCATGATTTTTGCCAGGGTACTAAGAAAGCAGCTAATACTCGTATCAGCAAAAATTAAGATATATGTTTGCATGGGATGATCTCATTAGCCATCAACTATTAACAATAATGTCGTCTCCGCAACCATATATGTAACCATAAATCAATCTGATGATCAATAAAACAAAATCTTATTACATTTGCATTTCTCTTTTCATGGTTTCTTCGCATTTGCATTGACCATTTACTTTCCTTTTTCCTTTGTTTTTGTGTGTATGAAAACGTGTGATTATCTTTTTACTGTTGTCTTCTCTTTAGTTTATTGCTGTAATGTGATTCACTAGTGATTTTAGATTTACCGTCCAAAAAACACACCAAAACCATCCTTCATAACTAAACCTTAAAAGAGGAGAACGGAAAAGAGTTCTATATAAGTTCGGAGGTATAATCGATAGTGTACGTAAGGTTAGGATATGGACAAAGGAAAAGAATGGATTATAATGAAATTTTCTCTCGGTTGTTAAGCACACTTTTTGTGAGACTTAAATGGCTTTACAAGTTTAAACCTGATGGTACTATCGAGCGTTACCAGGCTCGTTTTGTAGCCAACGAATTTACACTACAACAAGGTGTGGACTTTCATGATACATTGGCTCATGTCGCTAAACTTGTTATATATGGTCCGAGTTCTCCTCCCTTTTGCCCGCCATCAAAGGTTGGTCTCTCAGGATAAACCAAGATGAAGAAAGTAAACTTGTTTTCTTATAAGTGCCAATGTTTTTCAAGTTGGAATTTCAACCTTTACAGTATTAGTGCTCGTGGGCTGGCAGTGACATTGTTCATTTAATCCTATTCCCTTTACTTTTTTTTTTTTTTTTCATTTTATTTAATTCCTTTTGAGGAAACTTGAGTTAGTAGTCGAGGGAGCTTGAATCCAATAAGGTTTAAGTTAAAAAAAAAAAATTAAAGGACCACAAAATGTAATGTTGAAACACGAAATTTCGTAGAAACAGCTCAGTTAATTATCTAACCACCAAATTGAATTACTTTGTTCCTATTAAGAGATATAACAAAAGGTTAGTTAGGTGTCCAACGTAGTAAAAGTGGACGGAAGGACAAGTCATTGAGGCTAAGGCTAAAGCAGAAGCGGCGAACATACAATTAGTAGAAGAACAAACGAAGGAAAAAGCACAATTGAATCCAATATGTCCCAAATTGACAAAAATTGACAAAAATGCTCAATGTTGATTTAGCAGGTGAAAATCCTATGCTGACATTATTTAGTTTATTTTTATTTCTTCCGTGTTCATTCTCAACAATCGCTCAGATAAAATCTACGACTATTGCGACTTTATTTGTTCAAGTTTAAGATTTTCTTGCAGTGGGTTTTTTCAAATTTGATTCAACTTTTTTGTTGTTGAAGCTGGTGCCCTGCCCTATCGGGGAATATATTCTTATTTATTGTTTGAATTTTTGTGTTTGCCCCGTTGCTTTAGGCACCAAATGAGAACACTAGTTTGAATCAAGGTTTAGGCAACATAGTTGGTGAAGAATTTGTTTTCTTCCTTGGCCTTTGCTACTAAAAGGTAGTTTAAATTGTTGGTTAGATTAAAGTTCCCTTCCCTTCAGTATTGCACAAGTGAGTGTGAAAGATCTTTGAATACAATGTACTTACAATTACAAACAGCTTAAGTTGGATAAGAATGGAAGTGTTTCGGGTTGCAGTTGACCGGGACCAAACTCACTTATTAATTGGTATTTTCCTACTATATTTGTTAAGGTTTTCCCTATTTCTCATCCCTGATTTTTTTTAATTTCCCATCGATAATGTTTCAATGTTTCTTATCCCCAAAAATCTTGAGTACCACCCATATGCATTTTCATAAATCCTAAATTCGGTTGACATTTTATTTACCCCGGCAATAAAACTACCCAGCGGATAATATAAGGAAACCTAACTTACACTTCTTCCCATCTTCACCCCCGACTAGTATTTCTTCGGCTCAATCTCGGGAATGGTGTTATTTTACCAAGTTTTCAATTTCACATATCCGGTATATAAAACTGATTTCACATATCCGGTTTATAAAACTTAAGTTGATGCAATTATGATCTTTGTATGTACATGTGCCAATAAAAGTAGAACTAAACATGTCGATGTAAGCTTAGCCATGGAAATAACTGCTCGATTTGCTATACAAACGGCATGAAAATGGATGCAATCCGGTTTATAAAAAGAGTTTTTCATAGAATCCACCATATCCTCGTGAAAAATATCCAACTTTAGTAGATCATGTGGATGTAGAAAAAGCTTCTCATTTTGATGAAATGGAAAGATCTTTCTTCAATTTCCATTTACCAAGTTGGATAAGAATGGAAGTGTTTCGGGTTGCAGTTGACTTGGACCAAACTCACTTATTAATTGGTATTTTCCTACTATATTATTAAGGTTTTCCCTATTTCCCATCCCTGATTTTTTTTTTTTATTTCCCATCGATAATGTTTCTTATCCCCAAAAATCTTGTGTACCACCCATATGCATTTTCATAAATCCTAAATTCGGTTGACATTTTATTTACCCGGCATTTTCATAAATCTTGTTCCCATCTTCACCCCCGACTAGTATTTCTTCGGCATTTTATTTACCCGGCATTTTCATAAATCTTGTTCCCATCTTCACCCCCGACTAGTATTTTACTTAAGTGGATGCAATTATGATCTTTGTATGTACATGTGCCAATAAAAGTAGAACTAAACATGTCGATGTAAGCTTAGCCATGGAAATAACTGCTGGATTTTCTATACAAACGGATGCAATCCGGTTTATAAAAATAATTTTTCATAGAATCCACCATATCCTTGTGAAAAATATCCTTAAGGACGTGCTTTTTCTAGATTTCCCCATGTTCCCCATTCTCGTAGTAACTGATCAATGATCATATCTACTTCACATTCCACTTGCTTTATTATGTTCTTCTTTTGTCTGTCTCCACACACCATTTCCTGAATATTTTTTTTTGTTCATTAATAGGCATTATAATCCGATTTAGACACGGAAAGATAATTGAAACACGTACGGGGGATAACTAGAGGTACTTGGAGTCAATGGAATGTAAGTTCTGTACTGGTGCCATTATCATCCCTACTCCAAAGTTTTTGTTTATCAATCTTCCAAGTGTTGATCGTCAAATTTTAAAACACATAACATACAACTCACTTCGTTAACAATAAAGAGATACCATTTTCCTAGATTTCCATTAATGAAATCTGATCGAAAATCGTTGATTAATTCACCTGTCTCTCAGACTCTCGGTGAATTAAACGATAGTTAAAAAATACTTACGTAGAAATATAACTTATGGTTTCTAGCTAGATACTAGTTTTTAGCAATATCAATGATGAATTAACAAAGAAAACAAATAAAAGTGTTAGTAGTCAAAATCAAACCTAACTTGACTTTTCCTGGTGGTAATAAGAAGAATCAAAGTTAAAAAGTAGATTAATTTTATAATTTGGGAAGGGGATTGGAAATTGGAAAAGTGAGGATGGGAATTAGGGAAACCCTTTATTAAACACTTAGAATAACCAAGATTGTTCAAATACAATCAAATCACGCACTTAAATATAATTTTGGTCGCATTAATGATCTAGGGACACATACCACCAGGTCCACCGTATGTCATTGTTATCTCCCAGTCTGATCCTAAATTACCAGCGAATAAAATATTGTAGCAATCTGATGATGTAGATTGTTTGTTTAGTACTCCATACGAGTTTAGGTTAACAGCTTGTCCTTTTTCGTTAATGTACTTCATTTGGTCCATATAGGCTGTTTTCAAATAATTTTGGAGTTGAGGTAAATATCCATTTCCCATTGGTGGACTTGGCGTTTGAGGTGTTGCCCCTGCTATCCCTCCATATCGTATAACTGAAGCATTATTTGCTAAATGTGAAAATATTTCCTTTGGCCAATATCCTATAGTGTGGCTAGTGATCAACCACCAATTACCAGTTTGTGGATCCTGTTAATATATATTATATATATAATAAAAACAATTACATTACGAGAAATATGAAACTTTATGGACACCATAAATTAAGGTATCACACAATTTATTTACGAAACTTTTCAAATGAAAAAGTTCCCGACTTACCCGGTATACTTTAAAAGGCAAGTAATAATCTTGTTTTCCATATATTGATAGTGGTCCTATAACTGCACCAAGAGATATATCTCTATCAATTTGAACAAACCCAGAGCAAAGCATATTGAAGCAACCTGTTTTTTTGTGACCATCAGCCTGTTATTTAAGATTCAAGAAATTGATTACTAGAATGATTAAGTATGTCAAGCTATTTTAAAGAGGAAAACTGGTGTGAAATCATAAGAAAAAACACACTGATAAGGATAAATAGTTTCTTAATCAGCTTGTGAAAATTGGGTATCGAATATCCATCCATTAATATTCGATTACTTTTAACCACGGGTTCGATTACCGTGGGATACATATTCCTTTTTGGTCAGTACATAAGAATTTGGGATTCAATCATTATATTTTTTTAGCTTTTTTTTTTAAGTGAAATTTATCAGAAAGAAAATAAGTACATCAAAACAATTGAAGTCATAATAAAAAAATGCATGCTGCTTAAAAAAAAAAAACCATGGGTATATTTGTACATTACTAAAAGAAAACCATGTAATTCAAATCAACGCTTAATAAAAAAAAAAATATCGAAATTTACCGTCCAATAACCAAATGTACGAGTGAGGCTATCACCGTAAAGTGCAGGATATACCTGAAAGTGAGCAAAAAAAGTATAAGCGATAGAAGATAATATAAATAAATCGAGTACAATAAACAGATGACTTACCGTCCAACCAAATTCAATACTGTTTATTTCTTCATCCGGACCATTTTTTATCCAAATTTGTGCAGTGCTGAACTGATTATTATTTAGTTCAAGCCCATGTACACTTATTTCAGCTGTAGCTCCGAAAAATTCCTTCGTATCGTTAATTTCTACAATAGAGACAACCTACAAATAACAAAAATGCATGCGTAAACAAATTCTCTTTGTAAAAATCTATTTTATCAATCAATAATCAAACACTCATAGTTATGAAACAAAACTTAGTGGTGATTGTTTTTTATTATGGTCGATTTCCATCAGATCGATTTGGTGATTTCAAAAATTTGATCAAAATTGTAAGGTTAAAGTATTTCCTCTCCGGACTAATTTGGATTCTTTTGAGGTTGCTTCGAGTTTCGGCTGAGCAATTTAGTATTGGGTTAACATATGAGTAAGTAATTTTTAAACCAATTGTGGTTCCGGTTTGGGAGCAATTTTTTCTTTCCTCTAAGGAAAAAAGGATATATTGAAAAAGAGAAGAATGGGTATTTACAAGCAACTTTTTTTTTTTGGAGCAATATTTTAATCTAAATAAAAACTCGACGGTCCCAATTCTAATTCATAATAGCCATGTTAGCCGTTTTGGAATCGAATAACGTTATTCATACATACGATAAACCAAGACAAGTACATCCCTAATTGTAAGTTTTACGAAGAAAACTTTCAGGTTAGTGGCTTAAATGGGTCGTCTAGGTCCAAAAAAAAAAGAAAAGTGAAATCCAAAAATAGAAAATACTTATTAAAACGAGATTATATCCATAGATATATTTATTTTTATTTCTTTTATATAAGATCTATTGGGTGTATCTGTAAAACGCAACAAATAGAAAGGAAGATTATGCATAAAAGGAATCAAGTAGAATACTTACACGTTGTTCCATAGACGAGAGAGGGTATACATTTGAATGGATCGGAGTGGTCTTCTGTAGAGTCTTTCGGGCATTTATCAAATCTTCTTTTTTTGTCCTGCGGATAGGTACCGTTCCCGCTGGACATCTTTCATTAAGGAACCCGTTATCAATATTTGAACTCCGCAAAATAGATGACGAAATGTTTTTATAAGCTGCTTCTTTTGGAACTGAACTTGGAACCATTTGTATTTTATGATTTTTGAGCGATGGATGATCAAACGCCGGTTGTTTATAAATGTCTATACAATCTACGATGTCTCCAAATTTGGTCTGAAAACATTATAATGAAATATATCAGCAAAAAACAAGTTTAATAATAACCAAAGTAAATGAGAAAAATTAACACAACTCTCACCATAATAGTTTTGATTGGTTTTTTGTTTAGAATTTTTAGTTGGCGTTCGAGTTCCATATCCTCTTTTTGTCTTTCTGATATGCTTGGTTTTTCTCCATGGACGGATTGCGTTTCAATGATAGAAATAAAAAGGATTAGGATCAAAAAAACAACAAGACTAACATTTGGATATTCCATTGCGTAAGTATCTTGCTTTTCAATACTGTACATTGAACCAAAATGACCCCTTATATAAGTTTTTTTTTTTTTGTGATGGGATCTTAATTTAAGAAAATATCTTTCATTTAAGAAAATATCTTTAATGATATTTTCTTAAATATCTTTAACTAAAACCCATTATTTTAAGAAAATATCTTTGCATTTGTAAACTAGGACTAATATTATTTTAGGAAAATAGGGTATCCTTCCTTATCTTGTCTTTAATTTCTGTTTTTTTCTGCTTGATTCGTTACTTTTGGATGGAAATCTTTGAAATTAAGTAGGAATTAGGATCGGGTTTAGAGAAATCTTTTGAATGTGGTGTGTCTTTGGACATTATTAGTTGGTTATTGAATATGTCTCTCCATTTTGTATACTGCATTTAATCGTAGGTTGGGTATGTTTTTAATTTTTCTAATCAATCTTAAATTGTTTGTTGGCTTCATCCCAATTTTGATTGGGTTTGGGATTTTGTACTTCTACCTCCCCTATTGGTTTTGATGATCTTCTTATTTTCTACCTGATGATAATTCCCTAAACCAAATTTTATTTGGTTTTTATATTTTAACTATTTTCCATTTGTAATCAAAATCTTTTTTAGTTTTTCTTTTCTTTTTAGACAAATATACTTAAAGTTGGGTGGATCTCCTTCACCACAGTATGTATTGAGGCTATGTTATGTAGCATTTAAAAATGAAGGAGATCAACTATTTTTCTTGTTTAGATAAGTAATGAAAACTGTTTTTGCTTTATTTAAAAATAAATAACGTATTCACGAGTGGGAAAGGAAGATTATGGGTATGGGGGTTGATCTCTCTTTCAACACGTTAGTGTTGTTGACTGTAACAATCGAAAAGGGAAGAGGATCTTGCTTTGGTTATAAAAAAATTTAATTAAAAAAAATAAGAAAAAAAAAGAGAAGTCCTATTGTTTAATCTTAAGTTGGTTTTTGAAAAATTTATCATTTGGATAGTAAGTTTAAGTTTTTTTATGAATGGAAGGGCATCCAATTTATCGGTTCCATAGGTCTCTAGACAATTCAAATTGATTGTGCAAATATTTTTCCCTTTCCTGGCCTCTTTTTCTTTTTTCCATGGCTTCTTTGCCTCTCTTTGATAATGTTTTCTTTTTGGTTTCCTTGTTACCCTTTTGGGCTTCTTGGTTGTTGCTTAACCTAGGAGTTGGCTATTTTTCAACTAATTTTAGTTGCTAAACCTGAAGATTTCTATTTTGTTCAGTTTATCTTGTGCCCTTTTCTATTTGTTGTGATGTTAAATTCTTAGGGTATTGTATGTAGCCTGCCTTAGTGCTATTATATGTATTAGTCAGTTGGCCTGGATGATTATCTACATGTCAAGTTCTTGTTCTTCGTTTCTTCTTATCTTTATTTTCTTGATTGTTAGTGTCTTTTGGTTCTATAATTAGTTGTCATTTGCATGTTGTATAGTAACTTAGATCCACATCTTTGCTCCACCGACCTTTCAGATCCCAAAGGCTTGTTGTTTTTAAATTTTTGATTTCTCTGTTTCTTTATTTTTTGGTCTTTTTTTTTTAAAAAGAAAAACCTTCATTATAAATCTTTCAATTTGTTTCTTTAGTCTTTGGAACCAACTTATTCAGTAAAGATGTGGTCATGGCTAAGGCGCAGTGTAAATTCATTTCAAGTTCAGTAGCATAAAAACATCGAACATGATTGAGCTTGGGCTATACAGGAGCCATTTTCTTTTTAAACTTCTTAAAGATTATATACTTTTCCCTGCTAGATTAGCATTGTTATTTCAAATGTTTATTATTTAAGTTCAATAGTTTTGTCTCTGAATTAAATTAACATATCTTAGTTTGGATACTTCCGGTTGATGCAATATTATGAGTTTTTCTATATTTTTAGAGGTTTTAATTCATTACCTGGTCATATATATAGCCTAGGAATCTTAGATATACTTAATAAAACAATATCAATAGTTAAGTGTCTTATCATTTTAATTCTTTGTACAAGGATTTCTAATCTTTCGATTCTCATTTATATTTTGTCTTAATGCTTCCTTATCTTCTGAATATTGTACTCTCTCTGTTTCTGGGAAAGAGATACTTTCACTTTTTCAATTTGTCCTATTTTTAGGCTAAAATGAAAAAGTGAAAGTATCACTTTTCCAAAAACAAAGGGAGTAATATTTAGCGTAGCCATTGGTAATTCTTCCGTTCAAGAAAATATGACTGATCCTGTGAAACAATATGATGTTGAAATCAATGTTGGTTTTGTATTGTCTTGGGACCCTTCTACTTGTATTTCTTTGGAGATACATTTCTCATTTTATAAGTTCTTGATTGCAGAAAAGCCTAAAATGACATCTACAATCGCCAAGAGGATGAATTACTTATCCTGTACAAGCCATCGTGACACTTCGTTGTTAATCTTGCTATTGATAGAAGGGCACATAACCATACTTTGATAGTTTTATCGCTGGTGAAGACACTCATCTTCTACAAATTTCTTGTGTCGACATACATACAATCAACATTAGAAGACAACTCATTGAATACCGATGGAGAACAAAGGTTTTCAATGAACTTGACGAGTTATAAATGTAATTTTATATTTTTAGGCTACCGCTCCCGCTAATTCTAAAAGCTGGCTAGCCATTAAGGTATCATAACCGTAGTGAAGGTATCATACCCTCTATTAGTTGTACATTAAACACTATTAATCCTTTTCGAGGTTTGATGAAACCAACAATTTATCATATTGCAGGAAATTCATTCTAATCAACTCAATACAGGGTATATTAAAACGATTTTTGTTTGCGTAAGAAAACAAGAAAAGATGGTAAGAAGATGACGGTAAGAAGGTGACGGTAAGAAGGTGTTGAACAAATACGGTCTTCCAACTTTGACAAATCTATCTCTAAGGAGGTAATTAACAAAAAATCAACAAATTAAATTTAGAATGATGCTCCCCAGGCCATGAGTATTCGTTGTGATACTTGAGTTTTAATTGCAAGTCACGTTTTATAATGTTGAAGAACTTTTGAGACAAAAGCTTATGCACTAATAACTAGCTAGCTCTATAATACTCCACATGTCAATATGTCATAAGTGTTGTCATCGACAATTTTTTTTTTGGGACCGAGTTCATTGGCAGTAACAGTAGGATGACATTATCCAAAAAAGAAGATGCTCTGTCAACTGGACAAAAGATAGGCGAACGAAAACCAACCTTAGTTTAACCACGTCGAGGTTTGACCAAACGCCTATCACAAAAAGGTTGAGCCTCGGCCGTAGGCCGAGGTGATACCTAGTATATCCTTAAGCTGAGCTTAACGCGATGTCAACTGCTTACTTGCTTTCTTATAGTAACTTCTACTTCATGCTGCAAACACCAATTTCATGCCTAATGAAACTATAAGTCTAGACTTTTACTGGAGATTGCAATCAGTCTTGGCTTGATAGGTTTGTGCTTCACATTGCTTATCTTTTACTTATTTGAGTGACATATTTAAGCCTTAGGCGTAGATAACGTGATGTGGGGTTTAACGCCTTCACTGTGTGATAGCTAATTTGTTGTACTGAGATTGAATTATAAGTAAAAAAATGAGGAGTTGATCCTGAAAAAATTAGATCGAGCATATGAACTATAGTAAACACTTAATTAAATGTTAGGAAGTTGCGGCCAAACAGATTTAAAAGAGGCCAACGCATTGAATTAGAAGGGAAATGAAAGCTGTGGATCTGAACCCACGCCCTTTTGGACCACAGCCTAAATCTTGCGTAAGACCACTTGGCCAAACTGTCTTAGTGATAGACATAGATTTTGTATTAATCTGCTTGGTTAACCCTTTCAGTTTAAGAGTTTACTGAACCTTATAAACTAGTGTTGGTGATATCTATTCGTATGCCCTATTAGGAGTTTCCCCGCACAATATCAGGTATTCGTTTGTATAGTTAGAATATTTCTTAGTTGGTATCTATCCATGGATGGTGTGACGGTACTGCAAGTGACGCACAATGATTACGCATTACAGAGTTGCAGGTCAAGTAAAGATTCCGCCGTAATAGTGCAATGCGAAGCCATAATAGCATAATGGAAGCTATAATAGTGCAACGCAAGCCATAATAAGCGATATTCTTGTATAGGTGGCAAAGTGTCAAGAATGGCATAAACCCACGGGGCCAATGTAATGCAAGTGCAACATTACATTTTAAACACATTTGGCTAAGTGATGAAGCTTATTGGCCGACACAATGAAGCTTCATTGAAGGTTTGGCAAGACATGGCCAAAGTGACAGATGCAACATGTGATGTTGGCATCGATGCATATCCATGGAATTGAGTTGGCCCAAGCTCAAGGAGGATGCAAGAGTGAAGAATAGACTAAGAGTTTGTCTATGGCATATTTTCAAGGTTGGCCATAGCTTGAATAATGCAAACAAGTGGTAATGCAAGAGTTGCATTACTATTGTCAAGCTAATTGGCGAAGTGAAGCATATATGACGCATGAGTAACTAGAGTGAGCTTAAGGAGCTGGCATCGATGTTTGAAGCTTAAGGAATGTCCGTGCATGAGTTTAGAATGATAAGCATGCAGGGCCAAGAGGGCTGAACGTTGGCGCAAGACAGAATCCAGTATGGCACAGCAAGTGTGCAATACGGCTCAAGTGACGGTTATAAGTTGGTTATTGGCTTCACAAGCGTGCCAAAGGTGCGAGACAAGTTATAAGGCTTATGAAATGAGTTCATAGACTTAATAGAGTGTCCCTAACCGTTCAAGACAAGTGTGGCTTCAATCTACATGACAACACAAAAGGTGGCAGTTGACAAGCAGATTGGCGGTTATGGAAACTACCTGATGGGACACATGGCTGTTCCATGCGTGTGCAAGTGTTGTGCACGGTTTTGGCCATTGTAACTACTGTATAAATAGTCCTAAGGAGTGGGAAAAATCAGTAGGCTTACATAGGAGAGTTAGTCTCATGTAGAGAGAGTTTTAGGCATTCACTAAGAGGGTGAATGGCCTGTTTTTGGTCCATGTGATGGACGAGTTTTGTAATCTTCCTTTAGTGCAATAAAATGGTTTGTTGCAGTATATCTTTGTGTTCATTATGTTCTCTGAAGTTGTGTGAGAATTTGTTAAGTACATGGCAGAACCTCTTATGCTTATGGGGGCATGAAGAGTTAGAGAGAAAGAAGAAAAGACTTCCGTTGTGCAAAGCCTTATGAGTGAAGGCAGATGCGTACTTTGATGCGAATATGCAAGGCTGAATGATTTTGGGTGAAGTTGATTCAGTGAACCACAATCATTACCGGTCATGTCCCATGAAAATTTTAGGCGATTAAATGGGCGTGTGACAAGCAGGTATCAGAGCTGTGTTAGAGGACACAATTTGCTGATTTTTCTCTCTTTTACTCAAGTTAATGTCATTTGTTTGTCAAATTCAGTGGTGAATTGTTTGGGTTTCGTTAGTATGGAGACTAGAAGAAGTTGGCCTTGTGTGGAAAGATCAATTGGAATGAACTTGAAGCTTGAAGTAGCAGCAGGCCATGAAAGTTTATGACAAAGGTGTCAAAATTCCTGCCCAAAGTGTTTGACGAACGCGCAAGAGTCATTGAAAACTGGGTTTTCAAGTGATGGCATGACAAAACTAAGGAGTATGCTGACTTCTATGGTGCAAGTCGGGTGTTAAAGTCCATGTTTCTCACAAGTATGCAAAGATTACGCATTTGGAATGCATATCTTTGTTGTGTTATCAGTAGTGAGTACATTACAAGTAGTAATGGGAATTTTGCGAAAATTCCTGAACTCAAAGAAGTTGATGGCCTTTGTAGTGGCAAAGTAGATGAATAACATGTCTATGTGATAGATTGAAGGTGTTTTCATCGTAGCCAGTTGATGGAAGATTATAGTTATCTCTCTTGAATGCATATACCTTGGTGGTAATACAAAAGTCTGGTTGTGAACCAGCATTTTTGTGGCAATGTGATGCCATAAAAGAAGAATTGGATGGCCAATTCTTATCTAGCATAAAGCTTATAGAAAGGCTGAAAACAAAAGCGCAAGTTAGGGGAAAACCGATACACCACGGTCTTGCGTTTGCAAAGAGTTCTTCGTTGATGCTAGATGCGCACAAGGAGTGTGTTTGCACCTGGTTTATGACTGGGATCATTTTGCTTGGATAAGGGTGTCCAAAGACTTGCATTTGATCGTAACCACAAGCGGATGTTCTTGGCGACTGCAAATCAACAATTGTTTCTACTCAAGTTGATTTTGGCGAAGGGGAAAGACAAGAGTAAGCAGTTGTGCATGGGCAGTAGAATGAGTTCCAAGTTTGAAGAAGAATGCAGCATTCTTGCTTCATGGAACGTAGGCAGTGGCGCCTCATTTGCAAGGATTATGGCCTTGTTTGCAACTGTCTGAAGTGTTTATCCGCGGATGTTATTGAGTGATATGACTTTGCTGAGCTCTATGGTGATGCTCAAAATCACCAAATTAAGTCCGTTCCAATTGTGCAAAGGTGCACAATTTTGTGTCAAGATTTTGATGCTAATTGGGATAGCATGTATGCAATAGTAGCATGCGCCAAATGGGATTTGGGCATGGCCAGAATGCATAATGCGTGAAGAAATGCAAGTTAGGAAAATTGTGGATGCGGGAAAGATAAGGACAATGTAGTGGTGATGTACAAAGATGGCATGTGGTCATTATTGAAGAAATCTTCATGAAAGCTAAAGCAACATGATAGCATCTGGTGGAAGAGTGCATGTGGCAAAGTGAATTGCTACATTGGGGACAGTAGGTGTTGTCTCGCTTCCTTTGTTGCTTAGAAGCGAAGTTGAAGTCAGTATTGCAAGGCTTGTTAGGTCTTACAAGTTGCAATCATTTGGTGCGAGTATTTGCTCAAGTTTGAGTATACTTTCAGTTTAGGTCGAGTGGACCTTGGTGTTGGAAATGAAGTCTCTCTATGTAAGGTAGTAGTGAATGAGGGTATTTGAAGTGAAAGATCTTGCCTATTTCGTTCAAAGTAAAGCTAGTTCGCGTGGAAGATGCTACATAGCATATTAAGCCAAAATATGCAATAGAAGACGCTGAAAGTGAAAGAAGCAAATATAGGAGTTGGTGGCGTAGTCGAGTTTGTTGTTGAGAGTTATGTGGAAGTGCAAAGGCATTTGGAAGCGAATGCATGGAGTAACGCAGCAAAAATGAAGATGTAAGTCCATCAAGTATATGAGTTGAGAGACTCATAGTTAGGAAGAA
Organism: Papaver armeniacum; assembly: GCA_023531295.1. Taxonomy (NCBI): domain Eukaryota; kingdom Viridiplantae; phylum Streptophyta; class Magnoliopsida; order Ranunculales; family Papaveraceae; genus Papaver; species Papaver armeniacum. The sequence continues at coordinate 1,529,181 of JAJJWW010000965.1, read as the reverse complement.
TATGATGTTGTTTTTCCCCTACATTAAAGCGTAGAAGTTTGAAAGAGCAAGTGATGCTTAAATTGCTGGTTTCAAAGGCGCGTGAAGAGGATGCCTGGCCCAAAGAGGCGTTGTGATGTCACGGGTATCCTAAGTCATGACTATACCAGAGTCATGCATTTCAATCATGATGTTGCGACAATGTAAGCAAAGAACAGCAAGGTACAAGTTCTTTGGCATACAAATGATGCAAGTCCAAGAAGGTGAAGTTTACAACATGATTTGGAGGCCAAATCTAAAGTAACTTCTGTTGCATTGCTGAAGACAGCAAAGGCTATGGATTGTGGCGCATACCAGAGTGGTATGGAATCATAGCATGCATACCTTAAGGCATGGCATGATTTGGCGTAGGCGCATATAATTGAAGAATGAGGCCAAGTCTTGTATAAGTCCTTTTATGTTGCGTGGTGCAACTAAAGTCGGAAAATTGAGGCATAAGACAATGGCAATGATCAGTGTGATCAGTTGGGAAGAATCATTACTTGTGTCCACTTAGGCACAAATGATTCAAGCGAAGTTCAAGCACAATTCAGGGAATTGGCTAAGGAGAATTTCAGTTCAAGCGCAAGACAGAATCCAGTATGGCACAGCAAGTGTGCAATACGTCTCAAGTGACGGTTATAAGTTGGTTATTGGCTTCACAAGCGTGCCAAATGTGCGAGACAAGTTAGAAGGCTTATGAAATGATTTCATAGCCTTATTAGAGTGTCCCTAACCATTCAAGACAAGTGTGGCTTCAATCTGCATGACAACACAAAAGGTGGCAGTTGAAAAGCAGATTGGCGGTTATGGAAACTACCTGATGGGACACATGGATGTTCCATGCGTGTGTAAGTGTTGTGCACGGTTTTGACCATTGTAACTACTGTGTAAATATTCATAAGGAGTGGGGAAAATCAGTAGGCTTACATAGGAGAGTTAGTCTCATGTAGAGAGATTTTTCGGCATTCACCAAGAGGGTGAATGGCCTGTTTTTGGTCCATGTGATGGACGAGTTTTGTAATCTTCCTTTAGTGCAATAAAATGGGTTTGTTGCAGTATATCTTTGTGTTCATTATGTTTCTGAAGTTGTGTGAGAATTGGTTAAGTACATGGCAGAACCTCTTATGCTTATGGGGGCATGAAGAGTTAGAGAGAAAGAAGAAAAGACTTCCGTTGTGCAAAGCCTTATGAGTGAAGGAAGATACGTACTTTGATGCGAGTATGCAAGGCTGAATGATTTTGGGTGAAGTTGATTCACTAAACCACAATCATTGCCGGTCATGTCCCATGAAAATTTTAGGCGATTAAATGGGCGTGTGACAGATGGAAACATAGGCACATCTCTGTGGTCATTAGTCTCCATGCTCACAATGTTAACAAATTAAAAAAAAAAAAAAACAGTTAAAAAGAAATACAAATGAACAGTGTAATTTTCTACTTCTTATAGAGGGTTGTGAAACATAGCTATTGCCATTGTACACTCAATGGTGTTTTGGAATTCAGAAAAATAGCTATTTACAGAAAAATGTCTTGGTATCCTTGATTGTGTAAGAATGTATTAAAGATGCTCTTTCTGAGTTTACGAATGAAGAAGAAGATGAAATAATTAAGAAGATGAAGTAATTGTTTGCAATTTCAGAAATGTCATGGTTTTTGGTACTGAAAAGATTTGATTCTTATAGAAATGAACTATGTTTGGGTTAATGGACTAATTGATGCTCAAACTGGAGACAGGACTGGAATGCTCTTCTTGTGCAGATACCTAAAATTGTTGATGACAGACTTGTTTGGACCTTAACCAAGAATGACAAACTAAAAAAACTTAATTCTGAAATTCTCCTGTTTTGTATGAAGAATATGGAGAAGAAAACCAGCAAATGCAATATTGATTGTTTTGAGGGGTGAATGTCAAAATGAAGTTAAAGAAGAATTAAAAGCAATCTCAAGAAGAGAAAAAAAACAGCAAATGAATTAAGTCATTGTGTATAATTCTAAAAATGCATGCTATTTTGTTTTAGGTCTCTTTCTTAGAGTTAGAGAGTGAGTGAATCAGAGAGCACTACAACTACTGCATGCACAATAGGGAAAGAGTGTTAAAAGAGACTACTTGGGACACATCAGAACTGCTTTCCACCTCACTGGCTTCTCATTGGCTATTCTAACCTTGATTACAATTCAGGCAGTCCATTTGGCAAACTCATTATCAAAATCCTAAAGTTCCCACAAGTGCAAGAATACATATCTTCACACCATTGTCTAGTATATATTCACATCTTCAATGGGTCCCACGTAAAAAGAAACATGTACATATTCGGTCGCACCGACATTTGTTTGGAAGACATGTAGTACCCCAACCCCATTATGGTTATGCCTGAAATGTTACCGTGGATGCCAATACTATGCTAATTGTCACAGGTTCGCACTTCTCAAATGCAAAACTAATTTGATAATGGCAACTATGTTCCACAGCACAATTTCAGCCAACTCGCACTTAGCCAATACTTCAACTTCTTGACTATTTTTCTATTCAGCACATACTATATAGAGGTTCTGCTCACAAATCTTTCAATCCTTCAAACAAATGCACACACTCCGCTTGATACATAAACAATAAGCCAAACCAAAGGGAAATATGCACCAACATAACTTTTCTTTAAATCAGGCCTTACCTTTTTATTTATTGCACACTTAGGGTTACACACTCTTCTTGTTCCAGATTGCCCAATCCCTTCACAAGATCAGGTTTATATAGCCTTACAAAAATCTATGTAAAACTAACTACAAGCAGTTACATATTTACTTTACAACTGGCGGTTAGCTAACTGTGCCAAACTTGCCAAACGGGACCTTCCTAACAGTTGAGAAAGCATAAATAAAACCCACTTCTCGTGTAACCAACTCTAACTGTCGAGGCCATGTGCCATGCACATGTCATCCTGCCTCGTTGCATGATGAACGCATTTTCCAGCCAAATATTGCGCCATCACGGCTGTACATCATTCTGCCAATAATGCAAGTGTGCTAATGCAAGTCTTGCTTGCATGCCTGCACGCCTCATGCATACAGGTTGTTTGCCAAACTCATTTGGCATCTCGTGATGCTAATCTCATATCCTTGGCCATGTTCATACCCTGTTTGGCACATGCCATTCTCAAGATGCAACTAAGACATGCACTCCGCATATCTGTCACTTTGACCAAGCCACTGATAATGCACCACTATGTTGCATCTTCACTTGGCCACTTGACAGCACCGTCATAGACCTCCCCCACCAGATGAACTCGACGCCCTCGTCTATTCTTTTTGTCGTACGTCAGCCTGAATTTGTTCTTCGAATTGCCACAATATAGTATCCTTCTCCCAAGAAGCCTCCGAATCTGGCAAACCTTGCCACTTAATTAGAAAATAAGTTCTCCTATTCTTCTTGCTTTGCCCCATAACTCGATCATCAAGTATTTCCTCAACTTGCTTATCGAATTGTGATATGATTACTGTGGTGCACGCTTCGATTGTTGTCTCGAAGTGTCCAGCAAATCAGGATGGTATTTCTTCAAAAAGATGACATGAAAAGTGGGATGCACTTTCAACCTGTCGGGCAAATCAAGTCTGTAAGCCACCTTACCAACTATTTTCATCACTTTAAAGGGACCATCATATCTTGGAATTAGGCCTCTATGCACTGTCTTGCTAGAAATCATCTTCCAAATATGGGGCGTTAGCTTTAACAACACCATATCTCCCACCTCAAACTCTACATCTCTGCGATGCAAATCAGCATACTTCTTCATTCGTCTTTGCGACTTTGATAAACTATCATGCGCATGCTCAATCATCTCTGTCTTTGACCTTGCATAACGATAAGTTGCTGGACAGGAACCTTACTTCTTAGCCTTTGGCACCTCACGAGGGTTAATGGCTGCTTTGGACTCAGAGCTAACTCGAAAGGACTCAGCTCCGTAGCTGAACTCTTGTGCAAATTGTAACAAAATTGGGCCATATCCATCAATGCCACCCAATTTCCCTAGCTTTTCGTCACATAATGACACAAGTACTCTTCTAGCAATGCATTTATCCGCTCCGTATAACCATCGGTTTGGGGGTGATTGCTAGTAGAAAACTTTAGTTCGGAACCAAGCATTCCAAACAAGTCGGTACAAAACCTTCCTTTAAATCGTGAGTCTCTATCACTCACAATATCTTGAGGAATTCCCCAATACTTCACTACATTCTTGAAAAACAGCTCCGCTGCAACGTCTGCATTGCAAGAATGGGGGCAGGGAATGAATGTAGCATACTTCGAAAAGCGATCAACGACGACCATTATCGAGCTAAGGACTTGCACCTTTGGCAGCCCGTTAATAAAGTCCATCGACAAGTACTGCCATGGCTTGTCTGGAATCGGCAAAGGTTGTAGCAATCCTGTTACGCTTCTCCTTTCTGTATTATCCAATTGACACACTAAGCATGTCTTCACATACAATTCAATATCTTCTTTCATCTTAGGCCAATAATAGGAATGAGCTATCAAAGCATGCGTTCGTCCATGCCTGGATGACCAGCCCAAATGGAATCATGCGTCTCTCGCAAGAGTTCCCTTCTCAAGACACCTGAATTAGGTACATAAATTTTTCCTCCCTTGGCATAAATGACTCCATCATCTAGCCAAAATCGACAAACGATCCCATCACAGATCTGTTTAGTCAGGCGGACACATGCCTGATCATTTTTCGTCTCTTCTTTGATTCGAGGCAACAACTCTGCCTCAATCGTGGTCAGTGCCATAACATATTCTGCCACCAACTTTCTGCTTAACGCATATGGTACATAATTAAGCCTTCTTGGCTTATGCTCAAAATTGTATTCGAACTCGCTCAAAAAGTCAAGCCACCTTGCTTGTTTTGGCGAAAGTTTCTTCTGGCTGTTAAAGAACGTAATGGCCACATTATCCGTCCTTATGATGAAATAAGTTCCCAACAAATAATGGCGTCACGTTCTTAGGCAATGTATCACTGCCAATATTTCTTTCTCATGCACAGTGTATCTCCCTTCAGTATCATTAAGCTTACGACTCTCGTAAGCCACTGGATGGCCATCTTGCACCAAGACTCCCCCTAGAGCACTGTCTGAAGCATCCGTGTGCATTTCAAATGGTACATCGAAGTTAGGCAAGCGAATAACTGGTTCTGTCGAGACCGCTTCCTTCAATGCATCGAATGACCGCTGACACTCGTCATTCCATGCCCAAGATTTGTCCTTCCCACTTTCTTTGAATAGTCAACTATGAATAGCCGGTAATAGTTAGCTAAACCCAAGAAAGAACGAATCTCTCCAAGCTTCTTAGGTTCTGGCCAATCCAAAATGGCCTCTACCTTTTTCTGGTCGATATGCACGCACCCTTGCGATATCACATCGCCAAGGAAAGTGATTGTGTTCTGGGAAAACTCATATTTTTCCTTCTTCACATACAAACTTGCTTCTCTAAGCTTTGCAAAAACTTTGCGAAGATGCATCGCATGCTCTTCCAAAGTGTCATTGTATATGACTATGTCATCCAAGTATACTACCACAAAGTGGTCAATGTACTCGGCAAACACATCATTCATCAGGTTGCAAAATTTTGTTGGAGCATTCGTCAAGCCGAATGGCATAACAAGGTATTTAAATGAGCCATACCTTGTTACCATTGCAGTCTTTGGTTCATCGCCTTCTCCTATGCGCACTTGGTAATAACTTTGAGCGCAAATCCAATTTAGTAAAAAATTTAGCTTTGTCCAACCGATCAAACAAGTCTGCCACTAGCAGAATTGGGTACTTGTTCTTCATAGTTAGTTTGTTCAAAGCTCTATAATCAACACACATACGAAGCGATCCATCTTGCTTCTTTTGGAACAGAACCGGAGTACCAAATGGAGCTTTAGACGGTTGTATGTAACTTGCCTCCAACAATTCAGAAATCTGCTTGCGCATCTCCTCAAGTTATAGTGGTGACATACGATATGGTGCTTGTGCAGGTGGCCTCGCCCCTGGCACCAACTTTATCATATGATCGATCCTACGCCGCGGTGGTAGTATCTTAGGCAGTTCAGCAGGCATTGTGTCTGCAAACTCTTCTAAGACCTCATCTATTCCATCCTCTACTTCTACTACCTTTCCTAGTTTGATCTCAACAAACACGCATAGGAAAAGCCAAACCTTGGCGCATACCATCGTTCACCTGAACCGCAGACAAACATGGCTTAAGTATCTTGTCTGGTTCACTTTGTCTCACCATAGAGACAAAACATGGGTATTGAGGGTGTTGTATCGATATCCCATTTCTTTGAGGTAATGGCGACCCCTTCGCCGCGCAAATAAAATCCATTCCCAAAATCAGGTCAAAATCATCCATGACCATTACTAGAAAATCTAGTTTTCCTTTCCATTCTCCAACTTGCACTGCGAACTTTCCCTCGACTGGCTTGAGGTTCCGCGTTAACAGTTTTGATTGTGCTAGCCGCTCTAGTAACTGTTAAGTTCAATGCCATGGAAACGTTTGGATGAATGAAAGACTTCGTAGCACCGGTATCATCCATCGCTAATACCCATTCTTCATTGATCTTCATATCAATGTACATCAGTCCAGAAGACATCATCTTCTCTGTGTGTGCTTTGCTCCCTAGCAAATGACTGATGTTGGGATGTTGGGCACTGCCAACATCATGCTGAGCCTTCCCAGCATCATGCTATTTCTCATCAGCACTTGCAGCGTCTCCGGTACCCTTAGTGCAGTTCTGATATGTAAAACAACTTGTTTCACCCTCATCAAGTTGTTCCGAGGACATCCTTCGTGCATGATTATCACTTGTAGATTCTTGAATTAACGATTCACATACCTTTAATGCAATTCTTTGGTATGATCTTCGCCCCATCCTTTGCATGCCTTGTAATTTTCGTGTGGATCCTTCACTTCAAATACAATTTACAGCCAAACATAGAACAACAACAAATTCAATCAGCCTTATAATCCAACGTGAACAGAGAGACCCTTAACCAGGGCTCTAATACCCGAATTGTCAAAAGTTCGAACTTCTCAAATGAAAAACCAACTTGACAATGGCAATTATGCTCCACAGCACAATCTCATCCAACTGGCACTTAGCCAATACTTCAACTTCTTGACTATTTCTCTATTCAGCCCATACTAAATAGAGGTTCTGCTCACAAATCTTTCAATCCTTCAACCAAATGCACACTCCGCTTGATACATAAACAATAAGCCAAACCAAAGGGAAATATGCACCAACAGAACTTTTCTTTAAATCAGGCCTTAACCTTTTTATTTATTGTACACTTAGGGTTACACACTCTTCTTGTTCCGGATTACCCAATCCCTTCACAAGATCATGCTTATATAGCCTTACAAAAAGCTATGTACAACTAACTGCAAGCAGTTACATATTTACTTTACAACTGACAGTTAGCTAACTGTGCCAAACTTGCCAAACCGCTTGCCAAGCCAAACGGGACCTTCATAATAGTTAAGAAAGCATAAAGAAAACCCACTTCTCGTGTAACCAACTCTAACTGTCGAGGCCATGTTCCATGCACATGTCATCTGCCTCGTTGCATGATGAACGCATTTGCCAACCAAATATTGTGCCATCACGGCTGTACATTATTCTGCCAATGATGCAAGTGTGCTAATGCAAGTCTTACTTGCATGCCTGCACGCCTCATGCATACAGGTTGTTTGCCAAACTCATTTGGCATCTCGTGATGCTAATCTCGCATCCTTTTCCATGTCCAAACCCTGTTTGTCACATGCCATTCTCTAGCTGCAACTCAGACATTCACTCCGCATATCTGACACTTTGGCCAAGCCACTGATAATGCGCCACTATGTTGCATCTTCACTTGGCCACTTGACAGCATCGTCATACTAATCCATGTGTAATTTGGTTTGTAACTACCCTTCTCTTTAAAAAAATTTTCATTTCTTTTAATAGACCCATGAGTTGTTGAAGGCCAAATCTTGGGATGAAAAGTCTTGGAATATGTTAAACTGAGCACATACATGACTAGATGAGAAACTGCGTCTTATTTGCTTAACTCGCTTTCATTTTGATTATGGACACATCATATGTAAATATTTCTCTTAACTCTTGCACATAAGCGTTTTTCCGGACCAAAGTTTTTTGTTTGTTTGTTTTATGGTTCACGTCAAGGTTACTGCAATAACGAACGCAAATAAAAGAGCCGGTGAAACCAACTGATACATGTTTATATATAATATTTAACTTTTACCAAAAGTGTCTCATAGTGTAATTCATTCGCTCATTTACATTGAACAATGAAACATTATTGCAAGTGTCAAAATTGGACTAAGCATAAAAAGCTAAATAGCAATGATTTATTAAAATACTTATTGGTACGGCTATTCATTGAAAATACTTGGATTACCAATATGTGTGAGATGGTAGAACTAGAACCAATCGTAACTTTATTATGTATCTTTGTGTAACTAATCACAGTGCCGGACTTATGATTTGGTATGACTAGTTTTTATCAATTAGAGTAACCAATCCTAAGTAATCACTTGAGATGGTATGATCGATATTTGTTATTGGTGTGACCGATCCTAGTAATTGGTGTGACTGATCACAGAGTGTTGTGTAACTGATCCTTGTAATTGGTGTAACCGGTCTTGCTAATTGGTGTAACCGATCCTGTTGACTGGCGTGACCGATCCTAGTGACTGGTATGACCGATCACAAACAATACCATGAGTATATGGTAACCGGTCCTAGTAATTGATGCAACCGGTATTGGTAACTTGTGCGACAGATCACAAGTGTTTCCATGGTATAACCGATCCTAGTGATTGGTAGAACCGATTGAACCCATGTATGTGATTTGATATTTGATTAATCACATAGTAGTCTCGGAATACTGGTGAACCAATTCTAAACTTGTTTGGAAGTGTGGTATAACCGATTCCAAGAATATAAATATGAAAGATGATTTACAGATAAAATATGTCAACATGCTTTGAACATGTGCAGTAACTTTTATCTTTTATTGTTCAAAGATATTTATTAGTACTCAAGGAGATCCTGTGCGGAAATAAATTGAGAATCTTTAATTAAGGTTTTTGGTTTTATATGCTTCAATTACCAGCAATTAAATGCATATCTCTAGAGAATCAAAATTAGTAATGTGGATTTACTTATTGGAGATTTTCTATTGAGAGATTTCGAAAATTTTGGACAAGCATTTATTGGAATTAGGAAAATCGATTTTTTTTATTGACTGCATATATGGAGAATATTTTCGGTTTTGGAAATTCCTTGGTGTCCAAATAACCTTGGTTTATAAATACATAAGTTTGCATTTCTAACAAACTTTCCTAAGATCCATTAAAACTTCATCTCTTTGTTGTTTATGGTCGAGCCGTCTATCCGGGGAGGAAAGTACCCTAATTAGGCGAAATCTCTTACGATCGCTCGCTTAAAGAGGTATGTGGGATTAAAAAGCTCTATGAGTACCATTGGTGGGAAACTAGATAATTGAAGTGTTATTAGTTTTCGATTGATTTGATTGACTAACGGTTGTTGAAATTTTGATTACACCTAGTTTGTTTATTCTTGAGAATCTTCTCTTCTGATATACACTACACCAAATATGGGTTTTATTAGCAACTCAAATTCGTAACGGAAATGTAGCTGTTGCGAATTTTTAGTTGTGAATTGTTGTTGCTAAATATTCGCAACAACCATATGTTGTTGCGAATTTCGCTACTCCCAGTGCTCAGTTGCTATTCGCAACTGTTTTTTTTTTCATGCATGCCACTTACGCGTGTGGCTACAAACACCTGTAAACACTTTTCTTATTATCTCAGGCATGCCAATTTCACGTGTTAGAAAATTTTATCTCGGTTTCATTACAACCACAAACATACTCGTCCTCTCTCTCTGTCTCTTTGCTTGTTTCTTCTTTTTCTCCATCTCTAACCTAAGAAATCCCAACCATGGAAATGGAAAAATAAGTAACCCCAAATGTTATTTAAACCACACTAGCAAACCCTTTTATTGATTCTTGTTCTGATTCTGAAATCCCTCAACTCATTATTCAAGTTCTATATCTCAAACCTGCTGGAACCAGATTTACGTAAGTGCTTTTTCTTTTCTTTTCAATTTTTTTTTGATTGAAACTAGTTTGATTTTTCATTTGTAGGGGTTTTTTCAAATCTCTAACTAGGCCTGATATAAAATTATTGTTTTGAGATATGGGTTTTTCTCATTTCAATCTTTTTTTATGTGTATCTGAATAAATAATTCCCCAAGATTGATTATCATTGCGGAAACTGTTCGATTTAGTGTTTCTGGTTTTTTAGGGTTTGAGAATCTTGAGATCTAATAATCAGTAATCATATCTAGCATATCAAATTATAGTTAGGTGTTTATAGTCTTTAATCTGAGAAGATTTTGATCCCAGGGCTTGTTCAATCGTTGAGTTAGATTGATTTAGATCCTAGGGGTTTTTTAAGTTGTGGGTTTTATTTTATTTGTGTTGTTATCTTGAACTTACCCCCTTTATACTGATGATTTTCAGATTCAAAGCTAGTGATGGAAAAATGAAACTCAATTTCAATGATTCTACCCAATAGAGGCAGCGAAGTCATTGGTACGTGTTGGTATGATAGTAAATGACTAGGATGCATTTTGTGGCTCAGACACCACAACTACTGAGCTTTCTTTCAGCGGAAGTGTGTTTAAATTGAGAGAGGCTCAACTTAGCTTTATATTCATGATGAGATGAGGAAATCTTTGATTGAAAGCTTTGTTTGACCCAATTCATATGGGTTAGTTGAATTGGTAGATGATTTATTGAAAAGAATTCAGATGACATACCAGAAAGGTTAGTTTATAAGAAGGATTATATGCTTGGTATGTGTTGTATACATATTCTGTAATGTTGTTTGCACCCAGAAATATTTCCAGGCACTAAACACGATGATTTTGGTGTTGTTGATGAAAACAAGGTTTAAAACATGAAACAAGAATAAAGAAAAAAACACAGGTTTTACGTGGTTCGGCATGGTTTGCCTACATCCACGGGTGAATTCCCCTTGGGGAGTGATGTTTTATTGATCTTTAGGATTACAATGGATTTTCAATAACCTTTTTCTATATTAGCTTGTCTCCCCTCATATTCTCTACCAGGGTGCCCTTATTTACACCCTTGAACACCTAATTTTTGAGATAAACTTAAATGGCATTAATCTTCCTTGCATGCCTCCTGGCATTAATCCGCATGAAACCGCCCTTGCATGCCTCCTAGCATTAATCCGCATGAAACCGACCTTGCATGCCTCCTGGAATTAATCCGCATGAAACCACCCTTGCATGCCTCCTTGTATTGATTTGCGGGCCTCCCGTGTATTTTATACACGGTACAAACATCGCCCCCTCTTAACCTCCAACTTGTTGGGGGTTAAGAATTTTATTTTTCCTTCGCGTCGATCGTCAATGACGTAACTCGCTAGTCGCCCCCAAGCGTGAGTAGAGACATTACAAAGACGCCCCCAACTATGATAACCTGCAATAAAATTTGCTCACGTGCTAGGCAAGACTTTTTGCCACGTGGTGAAGTTGATTATGCTTGAGACCTAGTCAAATATTGAGTGGAGTGTAGTATGCTTGCGGCTCGGGAAAGGCGTTTTTCTCGCAACGTAACAAGGATATAGCGCTCGCTGCTCGGGCGGCTGGCTGTATTGCTTGTGTTGAGTACGAGTCTTTGGACCAATATCGGGCATTGGGCTCGTGGTTGAGACGAGACATTATGCTTGCCAAGGTGCAAGGGTGCAAGACGAGATTTTATGCTTGCGATAAAAGCAAGACTTATGTGCTCACGTGCAAGGTGAAACTTTTGGTGCTTGGGATTTGATGCAAGTCTAAATAATGAAGGGTCTAAGCAATCCTCATCTCCAACTCGATCACGTCGCTTTCCACGAACCTCGAACTCGATCATGTTGCTGCTCCAAGTGCACATCAAAGTTTCTCGAACACCGGAATTTTTGCTTCCATGTTGTAGGGAAAACGGTTCTAATGAGCCAAAAATCACTCAATTCGGACTTAAAACGAATAAGATATTGACGAAACAAGTTTTGAACGAAGCGTGCATGTTGTTGCTGACGTAGCAGTGACTGTATCAAGACTGCTGATATGGCAGTCGATGACTGGACAAATGTTACGATGTGGCACCATCGTGCTGACGTGGCAATGTGTCACAGAACCCAGTGAGCACAACATGGTCGGGTGATGACGTGGCAGTGAGCTGACGTGGCAACTGTGTTGACCGGATATGTTGCTGAGTTGGCAATGCTTGATCGTACATATCTCACGACGTGGAAACAGGTCGCACTGACGTGGCGTGACGCAACATTGCTGATGTGTCCTCTGGTCAGACCCGAACGGTCTGGACCAGGTAGGGCGACGTTGAACCGGTTTGATTCGAACCAGACCTGATAGGCTGGACCAGTTGGTGAACCGGAAGATGGACTGGAGGCTAAACAAATCGTACGGACTAGATTTCATGGATCTGACGGAGTCGGTTGATTGGATTTGAAGATGTACGCGAGGCTGCACTTATGTGGTTGTACAAGGGAGAAGCTTTGGCAACGCCTTTTGTAACATATATTTTTATTACTGTTGTGTAACTCTTCTGCTACTGTTTCTGCAACTTTCGCATCATTTTCTGCATCTGCTTGTAACAATATCTTCAACTTTGCAACGGTTTCTTCAACCAAATATTTTTTTCTTTTTTGCTGATTTTTGCATGGAAATTCGTGGCATGATTTTTTAGCTTTTGACGCACCTATCTCAATGATAAAACACGATTGTTTTACACGAATCCCCTTAGTCGGCGACAATGTTTGCACCCAGAAATATTTCCAGGCACTAAACACGATAATTTTGGTGTTGTCGATGAAAACAAGGTTTAAAATATGAAACAAGAATAAAGAAAAAGATACAGGTTTTACGTGGTTCGGTATGGTTTGCCTACATCCACTGGAGAATTCCCCTTGGGGAGTGATGTTTTATTGATCTTTAGGATTACAATGGATTTTTTTCTCCTACTAGGGTTTTTCCTTTTCTCTCCTCCTATATCAGGATTACCTTCCCTCTATTTATACAATTCTGAACTAGAGTCTTGCCCTCATTATGAGGTACGCATAATTTGTATTAAATTTCTCTGCATGCCTCATGGCCATGCCCATGCATAACTCCTGGCATTAACCTGTCATGCATAACTCTTAGTATTAACCTGCCATGCATAACTCCTGGTATTAACCTTCCTTCATGGGCCAGACGTAACAGGCTTTATTAGCGGGCCATCCATGTAGTTTACACACGGTACAAACAGTTTCATCAAATTTTATGATAAAACTAAAATTCTATGATGTTTTATCAAATTTTATGATGAAACCAAATTCTTTGGAGTTTTTGTGTTGTGTTTTTTTTTTTTGGGGTTTTTGTGTTACTTTTGTTTTGATGGGTTTTTTGTAGATGGATAGTGATACCTTTGGGGTTATAACTCGCGGACCGATTAGGAATTAAAACATTATGACGAGGCAATGTTTGATCCCGAGAATGATTGACACCCGCATAATCCTCCCCTATTTCTTTCCCTCATTAGGTGGCTTTCATGTGGAACACCAATCCCATATACCGGAGGATGTAAGGGGTCATTTATTAAAAGTGGAACACTAAAATTATGACACTTATTTGGGAAATTGCTTGGGGGAAAAATATGGACAACACAAAGCTTTTTCCAGTTAAAATGATGTCGTCAGTCTTAATTTAAAGAGGCCGTCAACATTAATTCAAGAAGATGCATAAACCATAATAAAAGAGGTTAGAATTGAGTAGGAAAAAAAAAAGAGTTGACTCACAGATTCTTAAAAATGGAAACTAAGAAAATATCTGGTTATATGATAAAAATATACTCCCTCTGTTTTTTGAAAAGTGATACTTTCACTTTTTCATTTTAACCTAAAAATAGGCCAAATTGAAAAAGTGAAAGTATCTCTTTTCATTGTAATTCGTCTTTGTAATTTGTTATGTCCAAAGAAATCCTTATTTTCTTTCGAAATTAAGGTCGCTCTTGTTGTTCTTTCAGGAATGACATATTATGGGGGAAAGTTCTTAATTGAACTTGTGCTTAATTGCCAAATCTTTGTGGGGAGTGTGGCTGTGGAATATTAGAGGGGTTATCTTGTATCTTTATAGACTCATTGATGAATGCATTTAGCTTCGGCTTTATGATTGCATCTAAATAAGATGATATGTGTTTCTTTCTTTTGGTCATGAAATATCTCTTTCGGAAATTTCATTAGGATCCCGATCTTGTACCTTTGCCAATTCTATTGACAAAAAGAGGGAGAATTAATATGTAGTTCACAGTACAAATACATATGGTTTTCGGATCATTATGTAAGGGGGAGTGGTTTCCATGTGAGATGGAGTATTGACTAAGGGGGAGTGATACATATCACCATAATATTGTTGTTGAAGTTGTGATACAATTGAACTTTGACGCTGTGTAATGATACTATGACACTGTATAACAATGATTGAGAACTCTTGTTTTCTCGTTGTTATAGCTATGGATTTTCAACAACGATTATGATAAATTTACAACCGTTGGGATCATTGGAGTACTTGGAATTGACGAAGATTTCGAGTAATGTTGAAGATTAGGCACGTGGAATAGGAGCTACAATAGTTAATTTATTTATTTTTTGTATTCCATATGTATTGATAGTTTTGTCACTAAAATTGACAAAGGGGGAGATTGTTAGAGCATTTCCCAGCCGAACTCGCATGCGTTGCTATCTCAAGCATGTTTGTCAATGTTAGTGATCAAAACTATAAGTCTTTATTTCTAGTCTACTATAGCTAAGGTCTCGGACTAGGATAGAAAGTGTAGTTGAGCTCAAGAACTCCATGTAAATCATCATACAAGACGAAGACTACTCAAGGAGCCGGTGAATCTTCATCGACTAAAAGGTATGTGGAGTCTTGAACTTACCTATCACTCAAAAGTCTATTTATCTCCTATCTTGAGACAAAAGTCGTTTTTCTATTGTTGATGGTGGTTTTTAAATAAAGGGTAAAATCGTAAAAGCCCAAATAACCTAATGTCACCGGTGACACATTTATTATAACATTTAATGCATATAGTCAGTAATTAATAGGGGTATTTTTTTTTTCAAATTAGGGTTACAAAGAACAAAACCCTAATTACCCTCCGTGCCAATGGCAAATCATGCCAGCCACACCTAGCCCAAGCTAGCCGCGCCATGCCAAACGCACTCTGCCTTGGCCCTAGCTATGCTAGTCACACCAAAGCGCGCCAAAGCATGCCAACCATGCTAGCCGCACCTCCGTGCCAATGGCAAATCATGCCAGCCAAATCTAGCCCAAGCTAGCCGCACCTCTGTGCCAATGGAAAATCATGCCAGCCACACCAAACGCGCCAAAGCATGCCAACCATGCTAGCCGCACCTCCGTGCCAATGGCAAATCATGCCAGCCACAACTAGCCCAAGCTAGCCGCACCTCTGTGTCAATGGCAAATCATGCTAGCCACACCAAAACGCGCCAAAGCATGCCAACCATGCTAGCCGCACCACCGTGCCAATGGCAAATCATGCCATCCACATCTAGCCCAAGCTAGCCGCACCTCTGTGCCAATGGCAAATCATGCCAGCCACACCAAACGCGCCAAAGCATGCCTACCATGCTAGCCGCACCTCCGTGCCAATGGCAAATCATGCCAACCACACCTAGCCCAAGCTAGCCGCGCCATGCCAAACGCATGTTGTGCCTTGGCCCTAGCTATGCTAGTCACACCAAACGCGCCAAAGCATACCAACCATGCTAGCCGCACCTCCGTGCCAATGGCAAATCATGCCATCCACACTTAGCCCGAGCTAGCCGCGCCATGCCAAACGCACTTTGCCTTGGCCCTATCTAGGCTAGTCACACCACGCCAAGCCAAGCACCCTTACCTTGGCCCTAGCCACGCCATGCCAAAATGGCGCCCGCGCCTAGGCTTGCAAACCATGCAACCTAGGCAAAATTGGCCACGCATGCCATTGGCACATGCCAACACGCTCATCGGTAGCTTTTTCTACCAGGACGCGACCCAAATTGGCCACGCATGCCATTGGCACATGCCAATACGCTCGCTGGTAGCTTTTCCTACCAGGACGTGACCCAAATTGGCCACGCATGCCATTGGCACATGCCAACACGCTCGCTGGTAGCTTTTCCTACCAGGCCGTGACCCAAATTGGCCACGCATGCCGTTGGCACATGCCAACACGCTCGCTGGTAGCTTTTCCTACCAGGTCGTGACCCAAATTGGCCACGCATGCCTTTGGCACATGCCAACACGCTCGCTGGTAGCTTTTCCTACCAGTTCGTGACCCAAATTGGCCACGCATGCCATTGGAACATGCCAACACGCTCGCTGGTAGCTTTTCCTACCAGGTCGTGACCCAAATTGGCCACACATGCCATTGGCACATGCCAACATGCTCGCCGGTAGCTTTTCCTACTGGGTCGTGACCCAAATTGGCCACGCATGCCATTGGCACATGCCAACACGCTCGCTGGTAGCTTTTCCTACAAGGCCGTGACCCAAATTGGCCACGCATGCCATTGGAACATGCCAACACGCTCGCTGGTAGCTTTTCCTACCAGGTCGTGACCCAAATTGGCCACGCATGTAACGTAGCGGAAGCGTAATAATTTGGATCAAGGATCCAAAAGGTAGTGAAAACTAGTGTGAAATCAATAGATTCACAAAAGTTATAAGAAAACTAGAGAACAATAACTAAATAAAATATCTTCGATAAATCAAATAAGATAATAATGTTGAATGTGTAGGAATTCTACAAGGCTAGGCCTTCTTATATAGGCTTCACTATTTCCTAAAAGTAATAAAACTAAAAAAGGAAATCATATCAAACTAGTAAACTAATATGTTCTAGAATAGTTCTAGAATAGGGAAATCATAAATTAGGAAATAATACTAGAAATAGAATACGGTTTGACACTAATGTCAAACAGGGGTGACTTTGTCTAGATGTTCTACATCAGGCCCCCCTTCTTGAAAAGAACTCGACCCCGAGTTTGGTGTTGGAAGAGAAACATCATCGCGGAAAGTAAGGAAAGATATCCTTAACATTGAATGTGGACGAAATGTTCATATTAGGCGGGAGGTCGACAACATATGCATTGTTGCTGATCTTCTTGAGAATGCGGATAGGACCAATCTTCTTATACTTCGTCTTATTGTATGTACCCGTCGGGAAACGATCCTTGCTTAAGTACACCTTAACCAGATCACCAACTTCATAGGATTAAAAACGACGTCGACGATCAGCATCTATCTTGTACTTGGCATTAGCAGACTTCCAAGTTTTTCTTTACCTTATCATGTAGCACTTGTAGGGACTCTATCATGTGATCTGCCGCAACATTGGAACTAGGAATGGATGGTAAAGATACGAGATCCAATGTATGGTTAGGAACCTTGGAATAAACAATCTGAAAAGGTGCATAACCTGTAGACCGATTAGGAACTATATTATAGACGAACTCAGCTTGAGCGAGAGATAGATCCCATTGTCTAGGCTTGTCTCCGGATAAACAACGAATAAGATTCCCTAATGATCGGTTTACTACTTCAGTTTGCCCATCTGTTTGTGGGTGAGCTGTGCTACTAAAGCTCAGTTTGGTTTGGAGACGAGTCCAAAGTGTCTTCCAAAACCAACTTAAGAACTTAGTGTCTCGATCAGAAGTAATGGTCTTTGGAATACCATGTAAACAGACTATCTCATAGAAGAAAAGATTTGCCGTAGTCACAGCATCCATAGTCTTCTTGCAAGGAAGAAAATGTGCCATTTTTGAGAAGCGATCAACAACCACAAAAATGAGAATCATGAGCTCTTTGGGTTCTTGGTAAACCTAGCACAAAATCCATTGATATATCTTCCCAAGGAGCATCTGAACTGGAAGAGGAATGTATAATCTCTTGTATTTTGTGCATGACCCTTACTTCGTTGACAAACCATACAACGTCGCACAAAATCATGGACATCCTTTTTGAGAGAATTCCAAAAGTAACGAGCTTCGACTAGAGATATAGTCTTATCTACTTCGAAATGGCCGGAAAGACCACTTTGCTATGTAACTCCTTAATAAGGTGTTCACGAATGGAACCATCGGGGAATGCATAAGCGGCTACCTTTAAAAAGAAACCCATTATGTAAAACAAAATTACCCGTACCTTGTTGTGCGGAGGAACATTTCTCGCCATAGTAAGGAAAAGTCCGAATCGTTAGGATATAACTCTTTAAGGGACTCAAAGGCAATCACTTCAAGACGGATAGTAACAAGGAGTAATTCACGGGCACTATGATTTGTGAAACGGCTTAGTGCATCCGCAACCTTGTTGTTCAAACCAGGACTTGTCTTGAATAGAGAACGTATATTCTTGCAAGGTAGAAATCCAACTTGCATGCATTCTATTGGATGGTGATTGATTGAATATACTTGAGGGCTTGGTGATCGAGATACAAGACAAAATCCTTGTGTATTAAGTAGTGTCTCCATTTTCGTAGTGCACGAATCACAAAGATATAACTCTAATTCATAGGTAGACCACTTTTGACGAGCTTCGGTGAGTTTTTCGCTAAGAAATTCAATGGGTTTACCTTCTTGGGACAAAACAGCACCAACTCCTAATATGGAAGCATCAGAATGTACTTCAAAAAGCTTGTTGAAATCAGGTAGTGCAAGGATAGGAGTAGAAGTAAGTCTTTCTTTTAGTAATTGAAAACTTGATTCACTTCATCCATCCATAAGAACCTTTTATCCTTCTAACTATCGTTAATAGGAGCTGCAATGAGCTTTTAATCCCTTATAAATCGACGGTAAAAAGAGCTAAACCATGAAAACTTCGAGCTTCGATGTTGTCATCGGAGTAGGCCAATCACGAATAGCTTGTGATTTTGGAATCATCTACTTGAATACCATCAATGAAAACAACGTAACCAAAAATGAACCTTAGAAGTGAAAAACGACACTTCTTTAGATTGATAAATAACTCATTCTCCTTGAGAGCGTTGAAAACAGCCCACAAATGAGAGCGATGTTCCTCTTCAGATTTAGAATAGATAAGGATATCATCGAAATAAACCACAACAAACTTACCAATGAAAGGTTGTAGGACTTGATTCATAAGCCTCATAAACGTACTTGGAGCATTAGACAAACCAAATGGCATAACAAGCCACTCAAAGAGACCATCCTTTGTCTTAAATGCAGTCTTCCATTCATCTCCAAGTCGAATTCGGATCTGATGATACCCACTTTTAAGATCAATCTTAGAAAATATTATGGAACCGGAGAGCATATCAAGCATATCATCTAATCTTGGAATTGGGAAACGATAGCGGATTGTGATCTTATTAACAGCTCTACTGTCGATACACATACGCCAAGTTCCATCTTTTTTTGGCACAAGAAGAGCTGGAACAGCACAAGGGCTCAAACTAGGTTGTATGAAACCTTTAGACAGCAATTCATCCACCTGTCCTCGAAGTATATCGTGCTCCTTAGGGCTCATACGGTATTGTGCAAGATTAGGCAAACTTGCACCAGGCATGAGATCTATTTGGTGTTGAATATTTCTCATAGGTAGCAAAGAATCAGGCATATCAGATGGTAAAATGCATGCAAACTCATCTAGTAAGGACTGCACTTGAGTAGGAATAGTTGTAGGAAGGTCAGGAGTAGAAGGTTGTACAACTAAGGCATAGATCGTACCTGATTCTTGTGCATCATCTAAGATGTCCGGGGAAACCAACATCGTAGTCTCTTCTTGTTGTAGACTTGGCTTAGGTTTCGCATACGATGGTTGCAATATGATTCTGTTTCCATTGTACATGAATGAATACGTACTAGCTTTACCTCTATAAGTCACATCTACATCATATAGCCATGGACGTCCAAGTAATATGTGGCAAGCAGTAATATCCACAACTTCACAAACCACTGTCTCGTTATATGCTCCAATTTTAAATGACACAAAACATTGAGAATCTACATTCTTCTTGTTGTTATCATCAATCCAACCAATGGAGTATGGTTTAGGATGTGGATGAGTAGATAATTGCAGCTTTTCCACCAATCTAGATGAAACAATATTTTGACAACTTTCACTGTCAATGATCATATCACATATCTTGTCTTGCACACGGCATTGAGTGCGGAATAGACGATTACGGGTTGGATAGTCAACACGAGGAATGGACAATAGATTTCGAATAACATAAGAGACATAATCACTTTCATCTCCTTCCTCCGCATATGCTTGTATATCTTCAATATTTCTATGAACATCTTCACTTTCTTCCTCATACACAGCAAACTCTTCTTCGGTCATCAATGTACGCCCACTTCTACATTGGTTTGATGTATGACCTGGCTGCTTACACTTATAGCACTTGTTTTCAGTTGGGTATGCATAAGGGTTTTGAGGTTTTGGTCTAATGGGTGGAGCATTACTAGGATGGGGTGGGAGTGGAAGAGTCTTTGTGGTAGGTGGGTTTTGGGAAGAAGATGGTTGGGTGGTAGTGGTAGTGGTAGTGGTAGTAGGAGAAGTACGAGACTGGAATGGAGAAGGTTGTTGCCTATTAGGAAAATTTTGAAACGAAGGTTTTCTAGGGTAAGAAAATGAGGATTTTTGGTATGGTTGTGGAGAAAGCATGAAAGATTCTATCTTTAAAGCATTATTAATGACATAATGAAGAGAAGTATATTGTTGAGTAGCTAACCTTTCTTGTATATTCCAATCAAGTCCATTGATGAACCGCCCAATTGTTTGATCAACCGTCTCATTCAATTTGGTTCCGAGATAACAAACGGGAAAATTCAGTTACATACTCTTGTACCGTGCGGTTGCCTTGGCGACAGTTTTGCAAATTGATGAACAAGGTTTGTATGTAATCCGGAGGAAGAAATCTTCTCTTCAACAGTTGTTTCATGACTGTCCAGGATTGAACTTGTCGCAATCCTTGATTGGCTCGTTCTATTTGAAGATGATCCCACCATGAAGAAGCTGGTCCAGTAAACTTGAAAGTAACAAGCTCTACTTGTTGATCTTCAGGTATGCGCATATAAGCAAGGAAACGATTAACTGTATACATCCAATCTAAGAAATCTTCAATGTGTAAGAGTCCATAAAACGGGGTTATATCATCTTTGGGGCGATAGTTTTGTGGATTTCCCATGTTCCTTTGCTGGCGCGGTGGTGGAGGATAATAATATGGATCATAATCTTCAACATCAATTGCTTGTTGTTTTGTAGAAGATTTGAGAAAGTTTTGGGGAGTAGAGTAAGAGCTGAAATCTTCAAAGAATTCAAATTTTGGGGTTGTGTAAGGTGGACAAGAAGAGTATGCTGGAGTGGATTGTAATGGATGATAATATGATTTATTTAGGGAGGCGTAATTGCTGGAAAAAGGTTGGGAAGAGGCTGGGGGGTTTGAAGGTGAGCAGTAGAGTTGGGAGGGGTGGAAGTATGGGGATGGATAATTTCATCTTGGGTTTTAGATTTTTCTCCAAGTACCTTCTTTCCTTCTTCTTTCTTTCCTTCTTCTCCCATGAACTTAATAAACATACTTTCGATTTTTTTTGTGATATCATCGAAACGTTCATCCATTATTGTGGTTAGCTTCTTTTCAATATTGATTCCCATTACTTTCACATCAGCTTCTAGGTATTTCCTCAAACTAGTTCTTAACTCTTCAATCTTCTTATCACCCATGTTAGTGGAGGCTCTCAATCGAGGCTCTGGTACCACTTAACGTAGCGGAAGCGTAATAATTTGGATCAAGGATCCAAAAGGTAGTGAAAACTAGTGTGAAATCAATAGATTCACAAAAGTTATAAGACTAGAGAACAACAACTAAATAAAATATCTTCGATAAATCAAATAAGATAATAATGTTGAATGTGTAGGAATTCTACAAGGCTAGGCCTTCTTATATAGGCTTCACTATTTCCTAAAAGTAATAAAACTAGAAAAGGAAATCATACCAAACTAGGAAACTAATATGTTCTAGAATAGTTCTAGAATAGGGAAATCATAAATTAGGAAATAATACTAGAAATAGAATACGTTTTGACACTAATGTCACACAGGGGTGACTTTGTCTAGATGTTCTACATCAGCATGCCATTGGCACATGCCAACATGCATCGCTGGTAGCTTTTCTTACCAGGACATATCCCTAATGGCCATGCGTGCCATTGACACATGCCAAACACGCACGCTGGTAGCCTAACTTGCAAACCGTGCAACCTACCACCAAGGCATTCCGCGCACGCCATTGGCACTTGCCACACACGCCACTAGCAGCTCTGGCATTGCCATTTACACTCAACGTACAACCTACCACCAAAGCATTCCGCACATGCCATTGGCACATGCCACACACGCCACTAGCAGCTCTGGCGTTGCCACTTGCACTCAAGGTGCAACCCGCAACAAAGGCATTCCGCACATGCCAGTGGCACATGCCACACGCACCACTAGCAGCGCCACTTGCACTCAAGGTGCAACCAATACTCGAGACATCAACACAAACTGGGGGATGCTTTCTAGGGTTTTGGTTTGGCGGTCACAACAAGCAGCGTACACTACGCTCACATTAAGAAAGCGTGAATAGGAATAAAGCGGTCAAATAAATGAGGAAATAATGGTGAAAACGTTTTCACCCATAAACACCATGCGGTTACCACCTCCTCCCATTATGTCACCCTTTAATCTCTTCCTCCATGAGGCCAGAGTACGTTTCAATCTCGACTTGTATAAATAGGTCTTACCTATTTCCACCAGACAACAAGCCTCGGTCAGGAGAAAAATACAACTCTCAGAAAAGGAAACTTTGCAAGCTCTCCAAAAAGCTTTCATCTCTTGCAAGCTTCCTAACCTTTCACTTTCTAATATAAGTCGAGACACTACTCTCCCATAATTATTCTGGTCTCAACACCTTTCTTTGCTTCCCTCCCCAAATCAACCCTTCTCCTCCACTTTGTGACCGAAGCAAGTCTGGAACGGCCATTTCTTGGTTTAGGACGGACTTCTACAGATTGATCTCTCGAATCTAGAAAGTGCTCACGTGCAGCACATTTGTTTAGGGTTTAAACCAGTTTCTCACTCACCTACCGAATTTACCAAGATCGTTGGAAACGATTTTTACCCATAAACAATTGGCGACCACAGCGGGAGGATTGATCTTTCGGTTACAATATCAAATTCCAGCTTCCGTCCTCAAATTTCACAAGAAGCATGGTGGCTACTGGGCCATCTCCACAAACATTGATCCCTCTCAAGGTCATGATAACTCGTCAATTTATGAAAGCAATATGACCAATCAAGAGGTCCCAAGACTGGTCGACCTGATGCGAGCTTAGGAGATCCATGCCAAGAACATGGATCTAATGAAGGATGCGATTAACAACATACTCGACTTCCTCATCAGCCTAACATCGGAGATAAGTGGCTCATGTTCCCCAGGAGATCAAGAGCAGGGGACTAACATCCCGAATGAGCATTCTCAAATCAATGGTTTCGTCACTAGCCCGGAAGCCCGGCGGACCGAGAGGCGACCATGTTGGTAGAAAACTTATGTGAATTGCTACACCTCTCCAAGGACCAAAAATAAAAACATTCTCTTTTATTAACCGAATAGCACTGAACGCATCACTAGTTCCTGCACCCACGGGGACTCCAAGGATCCCCGGAACATCCACCAACAATATTGTTTTCACCGATGACGACATGATGGTAGAAGACGGTCACAACCGGGCCTTGCATGTTTCGAAGAGCGCTCATTGATACGGGTGCATCTTCCAATGTCATCACCCTCAAGACACTTAAAGCTGCCAGGGTGCGACCTAACGAGATCGTATGACAACCCACTACGATATCGGATTTCGAAGGCAACCAAACTAGCACGTACGACTACATCAACTTGGAGCTGGCAGTAGGGCCGATTCAATCAAGCGTGAAGTTTGAAGTGATTGAAAAATAACCAAAATACCACATGATACTGGGAAGGCCGTGGCTTCACAATCTCAAGATCGTTCCTTCAACATACCACCAATGCCTGAAAACAGTACTGAACGGAGAAGTTGTCCGCATCCCCGCGTCATTGTCCCCCTATGCACCAGTCTACTGCGTAGAAGCACATGGGCCGAAGGAGGGTTCAAAAGGCGTGACGACCAAGATTCATAGTTTTCTGCTACCAAAATGGACATCGCTCAGAGATAGCGACAAACTGGAGATACTACATAGAGGAGACCGCCCTCCCACCGTCTCCTCCGAGGAAGACTCGCCGATCTCCCGCCCGGGCGTAACCGTGACCGCACCAAGCGAGAGTGCACCCTTACCGCGGGACGAAGAAAAAGGAAAACTCACACATTACTACCGTTGTTAGCAATTAGCGGGAGACCATGACCGGTCTCTCCGCCCCGAAATAATATTTTCACAATAAACGGGAGGAAGTTCCCACGCCCATCGAAGGCAAAGACCGGGACCGACTTAACCACCGACGAACTCGAAACTCGTCAATATAGGGAATGAGGAATTCCGCGACCCGTCGATCGGTTCGACTCTACATTCTGCAGAACGCTCAAAGCTAGTCGACCTACTCAAAGAATACCAGGACGTTTTCGCATGGACTTACGAAAAAATACCTGGCTTGGATGAAAAACTGGTCACCCACCATATGCATGTGATACCCGGATCCAAACCAGTTAAGCAGCCTCCAAGACAATTCAGACACGACCTAGAAGAACAAATAAAGGCGGAGGTCCAGAAATTACTAGCCGCTAGTTTTGTCAAACCTATTCACCATCCCACCTGGTTGGCCAATATCGTTCCCGTTAAAAAGAAGAATGGTCAAATCAGATGTTGTGTCGATTTCAGAGATCTGAACAAGTGCTGCCCTAAAGACGATTTCCCGCTCCCTAACATCGACATGTTTGGTAGACGCTACCAAATGGGAATGGTATGTTCTCTTTCATGGATGGATATAGCGGATACAACCAGGATAAAGATGTATGAGCACGACGCGAGTTGAGTGCGCTCCGAACCCCTCTCGGAAACTTCTATTACCACTGTAATGCCTTTGGTTAAGAAGAACGCTGGCGCTACTTACCAACACGCCATGACTACCATCTTCCACGATATGATGCACAAGCAAGTCGAAGATTACGTAGATGATGTGGTAGTCAAATCGAAGACTCGAGCAGATCATCCGGAAACGCTACGACAAGTGTTCGAAAGATTTCGCGAATACAAGTTGAAGATGAATCCTTTGAAATGCGCCTTTGGTGTATCTTCGGGGAAGTTCTTAGGATTCTAAGTAACGGCGCAGGGATAAAAGTTGACCCATCAAGACGCAAGCTATCCTCACGATGCCACCACCAAGAACCGCAAAAGAGCTCCAGAGTTTCATGGGCAAGATAAGCTACATTCGTCGTTTCATATCGGGGATGGCACAGCTCATCACTGCGTTTACCCCTCTGCTGAAAAAATGAGCGAATTTCACATGGACTACGTCTCAGCAAAAAGCATACCAGAAGATCCAGCAAACGCTGTCCTCCCCGACCGTCATGAAGCCTCCTATGCAAGGGAAGCCACTATGTCTTTATACAACCTTTAGCGATACTGCCATTGGAGCCCTCCTCGCTCAAGAAGACGACAAAGGAATTGAATATCCCATATACTACTTCAGTCGAATGTTGAGAGACGCTGAACTCGAGATACCCCAAAGCGAGAAAAGGCGTGTTTAGCGTTAATTTATTTCATCCAGAAGTTCAGGCACTACCTCCTCTCCAACAAGATGGTGATAATATCCAAATCAGACCCTGTGAAGTTCCTTCTCTCGAAACCCGCCCTGATAGGGAGGCCGGCTAAATGGCTCCTGCAGCTGTCAGAGTTCGACATAACGTGCATTTCCTCGAGGGCCATAAAAGGATAGGTTGTTGCAGACCTGTTAGCAGCATTACTAGGAGAAAACACCGCGGAGTTACGAGAAGATCTCCCGGGAGACCTTCCAGATATCTTCTTAGTCGAAAAAGAAGTATGGCTGCTGTTCTTCGACGGCTCTTCCACCCCCAGCACTAATACCGGAGGAGCGGATGTGGTACTAGTATCTGCTGTTGGAGAAGTATTCTCGCACTCTTTCAAGCTAGACTTTCCATGCACCAATAGCTCAGCTGAATACGAAGCTTTCCTCATTACACTATCACTAGCTAAACGAGCCGGGGCCACGCGTTTGGAGATAAGAGGAGATTCCAAATTACTCATCAACCAGGTAAACGGGATTTACGCATTGAAAGAACTGACGATGGCACCATACGGGTGAATCACAAAAACTACTAAATTATTTCGCCGAAGCAACCATCACACATGTCGGCCGTAGCAGTAACAAGCATGCTGACTGCCTAGCTACACTAGCATCAAAGCTCCAGTTCGAAGGATTCGAGGAAACCCTGACAGTAAAACGGCTAACCATAGCTTCAACATGGCTTTCACAACCTGAGAAAGCCGAAGACGATGACTGGAGAACTCCTATCATTCAAGAACTCGACAACTCACTTTTCCCAGGGAAGGTCGACCTCAAGACTTTGCGGAATTTTTTTATGCTTCAAGATGTTCTGTATCGTCGAAATCCAGACAGCTCTCTGTCAAGGTGTCTCGGAAAAGAGGAAGCACAACGACAACTTGAACATGTTCATACCGAAGTCTATGGAATAACATAAGTAGTAACCCTCTATCGTCGTTTACAACGACTTGGATACTATTGGCCGGAGATGGAAGCCCGATCCCGATTACTCCAGAAGGCGTGTCCCAATTGCCAGGCGCCCCATGTCGGACGAAGTCCTCAACATCAGTCCACACCAGGGATCGGCGGGAGCCGTACATCGTTTTCCTTCGTGACGGCACTCTTCCCTGCGACAAAGAGGATACGTCCAAGCTAAAACAAAAGTCCAAAAGATTCGTGTTCCATGATGGGGTTTTATATCGCAAGAGTTTCGTAGGAAGTCTCTTTTGCGGTGTTTGGGCGATGACAAATCCCGATTATGTTAAGAGAAATGCACGAAGGCGAACACCAAGGGAAACGAAACTGTTCCTGCAGATACACGAGAGGTACTCGGCGGACCATGGAAGACGACGCAGCAACTTTCGTTCGAAATGCCGAGAATGCCAGATTCACGGAAACCTCATCCACGCGCCTCCAACATCCTTGCACTCGATAAGTAGCCCGTGGCCCTTTTATAGCTGGGACTCGACATCATTGGGAAGATCAACCCGCCATCCTCAAAACAGCATGAATACATAATAACCGCGACCGAGTACTTTACCAAGTGGGTTGAAGTATCCCGCTGAAAGGAACCACTGGAGCCACGATCGCGGCATTCGTCAAGGAACACATCATCTGCCGTTTTGGCGTACCTAAAAACGTCATCACCGACAACGGCACACCTTTTGCTAACAAGCAAGTACATGAACTACTTGAGAGGTAAGAAATTAAACAAGTCTTCTCTACTGTCTATTATCCACAGGGAAATGGGCAAGCCGAAAGTACCAACAAGACTCTGATCCGAATCCTCAGCCCGAACAAGACCACGACAATCCCCGGGACTGTACGAGAAATTGTCGATGGCTCTCTGGGCGTAAAGAACATCCCCTAGAAGCTCCACCGGCATGTCTCCCTACTCCCTCTTCTACGATACAGACGCGATCCTCCCAGCAGAAATCAAGATCCCGTCTGCCAGAATCGCCGCGGCGAGTGGACCTCAGTGGAATGAAGCCGAATCACTTAATATCAGAATCGCGGAACTAGATACTATGGACTCCAGAAGATCCCAGGAAGAGGAACATGCACAAGCATACAGAAACAATATTTCCAGGGCGTACAACAGCCATGTAAAATCCAGGGTTTTCAAGGAAGGAGATCTGGTATTAAAAACCGCCAAACACATCCAGCAAGATGCATCGGCACCGAAGTTTTCTCCCAAATGGGAAGGTCCGTACATAATCACTAAAGCGTATGACAATGGTTATTACAAGATTATCAAAGAGGATGGGGGAAAGCTAGAGGCAGTCATCAACGGAAAGTGGCTCAAGGCATACTACGCCTAATCACTTCCGTGCAACATGCTACATCAAAAATGTGAACGTCCATACACCCTTTCTTCTTTTACTTTCTTTCTTGCCAATTATCGAATTTCAATACAATCCAACAGATTAATGGAATTTCTTTATTTCTTCAAAAAAAAAAAAAAAAAAAAAGGAGCCTTCAAATCTCGTGATACAAATCAGAAAAGCCCATCTAGTAAATTATAATCCCTATAAAATATCATCTTCAACCGACCATGATATCTTTCAGTCCTACTCTTCAAGTCTCGAGTTAACTCTTCAATCTCCAGAGACTCCGGGGCCAAAGCTTTCTCCTCTTCCGGCATGGCTTTTGTGGCAGGAATCACACCAGCAAGAATACCAGCTATGTCGACCTTCACAATATTGAGACGATGCCGCAACCATCTAATATTAAACTCCACGGATTCACAGGTGGACACCATGTTCTCCCACCTTTGAATGGCTGATTCTGCAGCAGCACGGATGGACATATTCTCCATCTCAGCAATCATTGGCAAAATACAGTTCACTACGGAAACCAAGGCGGACGAACAACATTTCACTACGCTCTTGGTAGCGATATGGCCGTATGTCTTCCATATCCTCGTATAAAGGACCACGAATTCTTTCCGCACTAGGAAACCGCCAATATTCCGATAATTGGAGGAGAGACACCTCATACGAGTCCCAAATGACGAACCTGCATAGGGGTATTCATAACAAGAGATCCCTAAATCAGCGTTCTCCAAGTCTGCAGCAGTCAACGAGGTTGGATTTGAAGGGAGGCGAACGACTAGGTCATCCTCGTCGATAACGATGCTTGCATGCTCCAACGGGATATCTACTTGCACGAAAGGGAAATTTTCCATTCATCAAACAAGCGGTGAAGCGTACGTCGGTCCACGAAGAAGAAGAAAACATACGGTATGATTTTCTTAACCCGAATAACCTTTGTTGGGATGCTACTTGCAAGAGCTAGACCTCGCGCCTTCACTGGAGAATCTGGCTGGTTAGAAGATTATTCGTCTCTGTGCGACATAACAAAGAGAGAAACTCAACAAGAAGAACCTTTTCTCAAACGAGGGAGATGATGCAATTACGTTGGGTATGAATACGGAACCTTAAAGAAGGAAAGGAAGTAATGAGGGACATAACGCTTCCAGATTTTTGGCATGGATGATGCCCTGATTGAAGCCGCGTGTGAAGGAAGGCAAAATAAGGAAACTTTGCTATCTGTAGAAACACCTACTCCCACCTTGTTTACACCGGTCCCATCAAGCTCGCGCCAGTCTCCCAAAACTTCCCAACAACCGCCCAAGTCACGCCAGACTAGCACGCTTAGCTTCCCCACTTTGCGCCGGGTCCTTGACTAGCACGATCAGCTTCCCACTTTGCGCCAGTCCCGCCAGCTAGCACGATCATCTTCCCACTTTGCGCCAGTCCCGCCATCTGGCATGCTTAGTTTCCCAACTCGCGTCAACTTCTCAATGCCGCCCAGCTTCCTGTCTCTCATGACGCTGACTTCCCAATTGTGCCAGCCTCCAGATTGTGCAAAACTTCCAGGGAAAAGGATTCCAAATCCTATTTATAAAAAGGTCAGACATGCCTCCTCAATTCTCTTTACGATTTACTGTTGATAGTTTGTCACCATCTTATGCTTACCTCGCAACAAAGCTCCTGTTCCGAGCTAAGCAGGGGACTTAATGTTGATGGTGGTTTTTAAACAAAGGGTAAAATCGTAAAACCCCAAATAACCTAATGTCACCGGTGACACATTTATTAGAACATTTAATGCATATAGTCAGTAATTAATAGGGTTTTTTTTTTTCAAATTAGGGTTACAACGAACAAAAACCTATTTCCCCTCCGTGCCAATGGCAAATCATGCCAGCCACACCTAGCCCAAGCTAGCCGCGCCATGCCAAACGCACTCTGCCTTGGCCCTAGCTATGTTAGTCACACCAAAGCGCACCAAAGCATGCCAACCATGCTAGCCGCACCTTCGTGCCAATGTCAAATCATGCCAGCCACACCTAGCCCAAGCTAGCCGCACCTCTGTGCCAATGGCAAATCATGCCAGCCACACCAAACGCGCCAAAGCATGCCAACCATGCTAGCCGCACCTCTCGTGCCAATGGAAAATCATGCCAGCCACACCTAGCCCAAGCTAGCCGCACCTCTGTGCCAATGGAAAATCATGCCAGCCACACCAAAACGCGCCAAAGCATGCCAACCATGCTAGCCGCACCTCCGTTCCAATGGCAAATCATCCCATCCGCACCTCTGTGCCAATGACAAATCATGCCAGTTACACCAAAAACGCCAAAGCATGCCAACCATGCTAGCCGCACCTCGTGCCAATGGAAAATCATGCCACCACACCTAGCCCAAGCTAGCCGCACCTCGTGCCAATGGCAAATCATGCCACCCACACCAAAACGCGCCAAAGCATGCCAACCATGCTAGCCGCACCTCCGTGCCAATGGCAAATCATGATAGCCACACCTAGCCCAAGCTAGCCTCGCCATGCCAAACGCACTCTGCCTTGGCCCTAGCTACGCTAGTCACACCATTCGCGCCAAAGCATGCCAACCATGCTAGCCGCACATCCGTGCCAATGGCAAATCATGCCAGCCACACTTAGCCCGAGCTAGCCGTGCCATGCCAAACGCCCTCTGCCTTGGCTCTAGCTATGCTAGTAGCGCCACGCCAAGCCAAGCACCCTTACCTTGGCCCTAGCCACGCCATTCCAATATAACGCCCGCGCCTAGGCTTGCAAACCATGCAACCTATGCCAAATTGGCCACGCATGCCATTGGCACATGCCAACACGCTCGCTGGTAGCTTTTCCTACCAAGACGCGACCCAAATTGGCCAGGCATGCCATTGGCACATGCCAACACGCTCGCTGGTAGCTTTTCTTACCAGGACGCGACCCAAATTGGCCATGCATGCCATTGCACATGCCAACACGCTCTCTGGTAGCTTTTCCTACCAGGACGCGACCCAAATTGGCCACTCATGCCATTGGCACATGCCAACACGCTCGCTGGTAGCTTTTCCTACCAGGACGCGACCCAAATTGGCCAGGTATGCCATTGGCACATGCCAACACGCTCGCTGGTAGCTTTTCCTACCAGGCCCTGACCCAAATTGGCCACGCATGCTATTGGAAGATGCCAACACGCTCGCTGGTAGCTTTTCCTACCAGGCCGTGACCCAAATTAGCCACGCATGCCATTGGCACATGCCAACACGCTCGCTGGTAGCTTTTCCTACCAGGTCGTGACCTAAATTGGCCACGCATGTCATTGGCACATGCGAACACGATCGCTGGTAGCTTTTCCTACCAGGCCGTGACCCAAATTGGCCACGCATGCCATTGGCACATGCCAACACGCTCGCTGGTAGCTTTTCCTACCAGGACGTGACCCAAATTGGCCCCGCATGCCATTGGCACATGCCAACACGCTCGTTGGTACTTTTCCTACCGGTAGTGACCTAAATTGGCCACGCATGCCATTGGCACATGCCAAAACGCTCGCTGGTAGCTTATCCTACCAGGACGTGACCCAAATTGGACACGCATGCCAACACGCTCGCTGGTTGCTTTTCTTACCAGGTCGTGACCCAAATTGGCCACGCATGCCAATGGAACATGCCAACACGCTCATTGGTAGCTTTTCCTACCAGGTCGTGACCCAAATTGGCCACGCATGCCATTGGCACATGCCAACACGCTCGCTGGTAGCTTTTCCTACCAGGTCGTGACCCAAATTGGCCACGCATGCCTTTGGCGTGACTAGTGTAGCTAGGGCCAAGGCAGAGTGCGTTTGGCATGGCGCGGCTAGCTCGGGATAAGTGTGGCTGGCATGATTTGCCATTGGCACGGAGGTGCGGCTAGCATGGTTGGCATGCTTTGGCGCGTTTGGTGTGACTAGCGTAGCTAGGGCCAAGGCAGAGTGCGTTTAGCATGGCGCGGCTAGCTTGGGCTAGGTGTGGCTGGCATGATTTTCCATTGGCACGGAGGTGCGGCTAGCATGGTTGGCATGCTTTGGCGCGTTTTGGTGTGGCTGGCATGATTTGCCATTGGCACGGAGGTGCGACTAGCTTGGCCTAGGTGTGGCTGGCATGATTTGCCATTAGCACGGAGGTGCGGCTGGCATGGTTGGCATGCTTTGGCACGTTTTGGTGTGACTAGCATAGCTAGGGCCAAGGCAGAGTGCGTTTGGCATGGCGCGGCTAGCTTGGGCTAGGTGTGGCTTGCATGATTTGCCATTGGCACGGAGGGGAATTAGGGTTTTGTTCGTTGTAACCCTAATTTGAAAAAATACCCCCTATTAATTACTGACTATATGCATTAAATGTTCTAATAAATGTGTCACCGGTGACATTAGGTTATTCGGGGTTTTACGATTTTACCCTTTGTCTAAAAACCACCATCAACATCCTTGAACCTAAGTTTGCGAACTTTGTTGATCAAGAGAACCTGAGTAGTGCCGTGATCCTAGTCCGCGAACAAGCGGAAGTTCTCGACCCGAGAATTTCTGCTGGAATTTGTAAACTCCATATGGGAACTTAAGTGAAAGACCCCGAACATGTAGAATGTCTGGCGTTCTCAGAAGCTGTCAGCTGGAGCAAACAGATGCAACCCACACACATGTAGTTACGGAGAGATACCTGCAAGGAATTGAAAGCTACATAATGAAGAAAGCACCAGTGATAGCATGTGAAAACGAAGACATTTTTCTTGATGCATCGAGTGTCTAAAAAATATCCCTCATTGGGAATGTCATTTTGTTCCTAGGTCTTGCAATAAACCTGTTGATACTCTAGCTAAATTCAGCAGAATGTATAGAGTCAATAGAGTCTGGTTAGATAAACCACCTGAGATCATTGAGAGTCTTTTATTAGAAGACAATGTAACTCTTTCTAATTAATAAATTTCACATCTTTGGCATCAAAAAAAATAAAAAAATAAAAAAAATAACCTGGGGTCTTTAGGGGCGATGATGCGTGTCGTAGGTGCAATCAAATTAATTCAAAATTTCCACTCAATTAAAAATAATATAATGGAAGTCAAGTTCGTTCCCACGAGGAGCAAGAGATCTTAGTTGTAAAAGTTGTCACGAAAGGGGGGTGTAAAAAGCAAAAGAAAAAAAAAATAAACAAAGCAATTGAAATCGAAAGTTGAAAGATGAAAGCAATAAGAGAGACAAGATCAAGGAATCCTTCTTCGTTACGAAACAATGATTAAAGTTATGTTCTTTTCTACTTGTTATTAGTCACATTATCACCAACCGTAGGATAGCAGTGCACGCTTAGCTAGCCCCAAAATCCCTAATTTCACCGAGTAACAGTCCGCTTAGTTATCGATTCTATTCAAAAGAACCACCTTGAGGTCCGCTTACAAGATGTAATTCCCGAGAATGCATTAAGATTTATGAATTTAGGTTTAGTACTAGTAGTTAAACTCGGTTCGCTTGGTTCACTTTCTAGCGTTGTTTCTACACACAATTGCTCCACGGAATCCCTCCAAAGGTCTCGTGTTTTCTACTTGTGTAAAGTGTCGAGAACGATTACGTATTCCCTAACTTATACTAGATATAGATCAATTAACAAATCAATTTAGCGTGCACTCCAAACAATCTATCAATCAATCATGAATGTCTTTAAGATCACTCCTATTAGTAAAAACAATCGATAATCATGTGAAAAATCTCAAGATAGAATTGAAAACAAAAACTCAAATCATGTTAAGAACTAGGAATTCATCCTCAATCAATAGGAAAATTAGCTACTCATGCTTTTGAAATTCACACAAATAATAATAATTAAAAGAAGAATTTTCAAATTCACACAAGTAATTAAAAAGAAAAATCTTAGAAAAGCAAGCAAAAACACAAGTGTTGTGTGTGTAGAGAGGTGTGTAGAAGATATGTAAAAGATGTGTTGAAGTTGTAGAAAACTTCTCTATTTATAGGCTTCAATATTCTCCAACTCTTCCAAGGATTAGAATCCTTTTCCTTTTGTAATTCAATTTCCAATTCCAAGCTTTTCTCAACTCTTCCACCTTCTCTTTCCAAATTTGAGTCCAATTCTCCATCCAATTCCTAGCCCAAGTCTTCACACCCATGAGAGAAGTCCATAGAAAATTATGGAAATTTTGCTCGCCGGAAAACTGGGATTGTGGCCGGAATTTGGCCGGAAAACGTCGCCGCCGGTCACCTGGAAATTCTGTCCGTCGAGGGAATATGCTACGGAATATTCCGTCAGTCCTCCGTTAAGACTGACGGTCAAAAGTCAAACTTAACGGTCAGTCGTCGACCAACCGGTCAAGTCGAGAGGAGTCGACTCGAGTCGGCGGTCTTAGTTGGCTGAGTGGTCCGATTCATTGGCCGGATCATTGAATCAATCGGTTATCGGGATCGTGAGTCAACTCACCGAGAGGAAATTTGGCCGAGTTACGTTCAATTACAGGACTTTCCGGCCAATTTCAGGCCTCTACTTTCTTCACCTGCTAAGAATCCTAACATTCATCTATTCATTCAGGCATTCATCAATTGCAAAGCTTCAAATCGTTACCAGCTCTTCACAGTTCACAATCACTATACTCAGCTCATC
Organism: Papaver armeniacum; assembly: GCA_023531295.1. Taxonomy (NCBI): domain Eukaryota; kingdom Viridiplantae; phylum Streptophyta; class Magnoliopsida; order Ranunculales; family Papaveraceae; genus Papaver; species Papaver armeniacum. The sequence continues at coordinate 1,494,262 of JAJJWW010000965.1, read as the reverse complement.
TTTCTCTCGAGCTTTGACACTGGCAGCACTCAATCAATTATCTTCACAACCCATCGAAGTATTCTCATTTTTGCCAACACGAGCTCGTCATCATCATTATCATTCCCGAGCTCCATTGCTTATCTCAGAAACCCCCCGTCATCCTCATCAAATCTTCAATCGATACAACAATTCACTCATTACGAACGCCGACCATCTTCTCTTCTCGATTCGAATCACTCGACCACGATCCATCTACTCGCTTGACCGAAACATTGATTCGATTGGGCAACAACAACCACTAATCTTCCTAACACCAACAGACTTACTCGATTTTCTCGATCTGTTCTCGATTCAGCATCAACTCAGTCCCGAACCCTCGAACCACCACAATCGAACCCCTTTTCTTCCCGGGAATCATCATTAGCAGCTCGTTCTCCGTCTCTCATCGATCAGCAGCATCAATTTCTCAATCATCTTCTTAATCCCCCCAACAAGTCGAACCCATTTTTACCGAGCTTCATCCCTATCTCTAGACCTCTCGGACAGATTAAATACAAGAAATGCTCGCGCCTTTTCTTCTTCTCTTGATTTCAGAGAGAATGATAAATGAGATGAGAAAGTTCTCTCTCTCGATTTTAGGTTTAGGTTAAATGGGGCGGGTATGGATCCGGGTACGGGTATGAGTCTACGGGTTTAGGGTGTGGGTGGATTCATACACCCACCATTAGTACACCCAAAATGTGCTATTTTCACTCCCTTCTTTTGGATAAGGGACACCTTTTGACCTCCCCTTAACCTTGGCTGGGCTCCATATAGTATTCTCTCCTCCGTGAAATGACAATTTTACCCTTTTGCTCAAATTGAGTGATTTCTTCTTCTTTTCCTCCGTGCGACTCCAAAGTAGCTATAAAACTCAAAACAAGCGTAAAATACATAATTTACAAAAGAAATAGCAAAGAAAGCATAAACTACTAGATAGTAAATTAGGTGTATTCTACACCTATCAAATTCCCCCACACTTAGACTTTGCTAGTCCTCGAGCAAATCAAACTAAAAACTCACAACTTCAAAGCGTTCAAGCGTCACAAGCATCCAAAAAGTTATGAGGACATAGAGTTTCTGCATTCTAGTAATGAGAAGTTAGAAATACTAAAGAACATATTATTTTTCTTAAATGTCGAGTGAGAAATAATCACACCATAATGAGAGAACGCGTGTTTGAGAAACGATCAATAAGCATTTCGCCTCGACTTCTGCCTCACCAAATAGGATTTTATGATAATTGCACTCAAAAAGACTTTTTATGGTTCTCACATGTGTGCGGGTAGGAATGAAGATAGAAATCTCGCAACACGTTGAATGGTGGGAAGGATAACTTCCAAATATTTTTAAAACCCACATCTTTTAATATTTTGAAAAACCATTTTTCTGACGATCTCTAAGAAAGGAAATCAACCATTATTATCGAGGATGAGATTACTTACTCACCTTCACATCCGATCGCCAATTATGATAACACCACTCTCACGGTATCCAATAGAAACGTCTTCCGCTCCTCGTCTTCGGTTTCAACTATTGATGAATAACCCTTGAATTTCATAAATCCTTAACAAGTTGTAACTCTTTTTACCTTAAAATCCTTGTCGCTTGAAACTACCTTATAGATTTTCCTTTCCCACGGCTTATTAACAAAACAAATATTTCTCTTGTTTTTCTCTCTTTTTTTTTTTTTTTTTTTTTTTTTTGAAACAAGAGAAATTAAATACAAAAATAAACCATGGCCGTGGAAGAAGTATTTTACCGCTTGATTCTTCACAACTTGTATCGTATTGAAATCATAAACTTCAAAAATTCTCACCTTTTGATTTTCTTCGCTTTCATGAATAAGTCTTCATACTTGTATATAAAATTACCTCATTGTATTGTAAGTCTTCAACATATATGTGAAATCCGCTCTTTGTATGTTGCTTTACTTGAATATGAAATTTGCTCTTTTTCTCGTTCCGTTGCTTGTAAACCTTAAACTTTTCCAACTTTCCTTGTAGATTTTGGTGTCGCTCCTTGTTGATGATGAATGTGTTTCTATGGATCCGTTGTTGTCGAGAGAGAATGGTGCTAACTGCAAATCGAACTACAAGAAGGAAGCTTTCATCCATGGACGTCACCCTCATGATTGACAAAATTAGCACTCAAGAGATCAAGAGTAGTGCTTCTATTGGTGGGAGGTTGGGTAGCTCACCATTCTACCCGGAATTAACGTACGGTGACACACACTCAAAAGAAGCTCTTTAGTAGATGGAAAATTTTGGTCGGTGCCTCTAATGATATGAATACGGGTAGTCTCCACTAATGATTGATCGAAGAACTCTAATAACGCATTTCTCCTGCACCAAATTCGCATCACCTTCATTATTAAATCCATTATTTAACACTCAAACAAACAAGAAATCCGAATGTAGTTCTCTAACATTTCCAAGTTCAATTATGTCGGTCAAAATCTCTATGTAAACATACCTAGAAGTATGCTAGGGACTCTAAAATCTTTAAAAGTTGGAGGTTTTATGTAAAACCCTTTTTTTTTTTTTTTTCAAAATTTTTAATTTTTTTTTTAATTTTTGTTTTAAAAACATGCTTAACCACTCCCCCACACTTAAACCTTACATTGTCCTCAATGTAATTGAATCCTCCTAGTAAAGTCAAGGTGGGAAATTTTAACATGATAAGAAACAAGAAAAAGAAATAACAAAAAGCAAAAGCAAAAGCAAAAGGATAAGAAATACAAAACCTATGGGTTGCCTCCCATTAAGCGCTTGTTTTAAAGTCGACGGCCCGACTTGGCTCTTGTAAGATTCATTCCCCATATACTAACAATCGGAAAATTTGAGGATCCACCCATAATACCTGTTTTGCAAACAATAACTCCATACAAATGTTAGCACAAGAAAATAATAGTGAAATTATCGCTCGATAGAAATTTCCCCCACACTTATTCTCATCTACACTCGGAAGTGTATAAAGAACATAGAATTCGGGAACTTCCATGTATTCCTCTTGGCAAACCTGCATAGTGTTAGATTCAAGTGTTTCCAATGGTGGATATCTAGAAACAAAATCATCCAAAAATACTTTCGAAGCACATACATTCAAACCAATAAGAGGTGAAGGAGAAGAATCAATAAGCAAAGGGTTAGACAAACCTTGCACAATCTCTTGTATTATAGAATCCTCTTCATCCTTAAAAAATTCGAGTGAATTACTTACCTCTTGTATATCGTGGTCCTCTATTAAACCTTGCAACCATTCTTCGTCGTTTTCTACCTTAACCAAAGTCTCGGCATCATTAAAATCATTCGCAAGTTCAATTGGGTCTTCCACAAAATCAATGAATGTGGTTTCATCCTCTAGCATCATCTCTTCAACATTCTCATCATCGGAATCGGGCCATTCACTAAAATGATTCTCATCGGTATAGATTGTAAGATCTTCTTGTGAGGGTGTTACTTTGTTTACAACAATAGGCAAGTGATATCCAAACTCCTCCTTTTGAATATGTGAAGGATCGTTATTATGATCCGGAGTTGGAATAACTTCCTCATTGTCGGAACATTCATACACTTCCTTTTGACTCCCATCTTTCCCTAAGAAATTTTTTCCAAGCACTATATGCATCTTCCTCAAGCTCTTCCTTTTGAATAGGTGATTGATCATTATTAAGATCAAGGCTCGAGTAAGATACACTATCGTCATCAAAAGTATCCAAAGGTTGGTCCTTTTCAACACAATCATCTTCATTTTCGGACTCACCATAATAAGAATCTTCATCGGTTTCATAACCTTTATCCCGACGTCGTTTAAGTTCCATATGAATAGTCCTACTAATTTCTGCGACAAGCTCTTCCGAGTCCCCATCATCCTCCAATTTGTATAATTTCTGTGCAAGTTTCCTAACGTTCACACGCTTACCACTGTTGATAAAGTTTCTAGACTGTATCTCCTCTTTTGGAAAAAGTGAAGGAAAAACACGATGAAGAGGAGTATATTCCAAATTCTCTGTCTGCACATTACTAGAAAACAAATTGTTAGATGCATAACTATCCTTCCATCCATGTGATTGTCCACTTACATACCCGTCATAAGGTTGTTGATATGTATGAGAATATCCATAAGGTTCTGTAGAAAATTTATCATAGCCAAAATATTGGTTTTGATTGTATCCTAAGGATGGTTGGAAGTTGTCATAATGTTGAGGTTGAAAACCGTATTGATTGTTGTAATATGCTTGCTCTTGTCCACCGTACATGGAAAACTCGGCACCAAATAAGATTCAAAAACCAAGTTAGATACGGAATAGAATCCAACAAAGCAAGAATAAAGCAAAAAGAAAAATAAAAACAACTAAAATCATCCGTTGCTCCCCGGCAACGGCGCCAAAATTTGATGCGTGTCGTAGGTGCAATCAAATTAATTCAAAATTTCCACTCAATAAAAAATAATATAATGGAAGTCAAGTTCGTTCCCACGAGGAGCAAGAGATCTTAGTTGTAAAAGTTGTCACGAAAGGGGGGTGTAAAAAGCAAAAGAAAAAAAAATAAACAAAGCAATTGAAATCGAAAGTTGAAAGATGAAAGCAATAAGAGAGACAAGATCAAGGAATCCTTCTTCGTTACGAAATAATGATTAAAGTTATGTTCTTTTCTACTTGTTATTAGTCACAGATTATCACCAACCGTAGGATAGCAGTGTACGCTTAGCTAGCCCCAAAATCCCTAATTTCACCGAGTAACAGTCCGCTTAGTTATCGATTCTATTCAAAAGAACCACCTTGAGGTCCGCTTACAAGATGTAATTCCCGGAATGCATTAAGATTTATGAATTTAGGTTTAGTACTAGTAGTTAAACTCGGTTCGCTTGGTTCACTTTCTAGCGTTGTTTCTACACACAATTGCTCCACGGAATCCCTCCCGCAAGGTCTCGTGTTTTCTACTTGTGTAAAGTGTCGAGAACGATTACGTATTCCCTAACTTATACTAGATATAGATCAATTAACAAATCAATTTAGCGTGCAATCCAAACAATCTATCAATCAATCATGAATGTCTTTAAGATCACTCCTATTAGTAAAAACAATCGATAATCATGTGAAAAATCTCAAGATAGAATTGAAAACAAAAACTCAAATCATGTTAAGAACTAGGAATTCATCCTCAATCAATAGGAAAATTAGCTACTCATGTTTTTGAAATTCACACAAATAATAATAATTAAAAGAAGAATTTTCAAATTCACACAAGTAATTAAAAAGAAAAATCTTAGAAAAGCAAGCAAAAACACAAGTGTTGTGTGTGTAGAGAGGTGTGTAGAAGATATGTAAAAGATGCGTAGAAGTTGTAGAAAACTTCTCTATTTATAGGCTTCAATATTCTCCAACTCTTCCAAGGATTAGAATCCTTTTCCTTTTGTAATTCAATTTCCAATTCCAAGCTTTTCTCAACTCTTCCACCTTCTCTTTCCAAATTTGAGTCCAATTCTCCATCCAATTCCTAGCCCAAGTCTTCACACCCATGAGAGAAGTCCATAGAAAATTATGGAAATTTTGCTCGCCGGAAAACTGGGATTGTGGCCGGAATTTGGCCGGAAAACGTCGCCGCCGGTCACCTGGAAATTCTGTCCGTCGAGGGAATATGCTACGGAATATTCCGTCAGTCCTCCGTTAAGACTGACGGTCAAAAGTCAAACTTAACGGTCAGTCGTCAGTCAACCGGGTCAAGTCAGAGAGGAGTCAGACTCTGAGTCAGCGGTCTTAGTTGGCTGAGTGGTCGATTCATTGGCCGATCATTGAATCAGATCGGTTATCGGGATCGTGAGTCAACTCGCTGGAGAGGGAATTTGGCGAGTTCGTTTCAATTACTGAGGACTTTCAGGCCAATTTCAGCCTCTACTTTCTTCACCGCTAAGAATCCTAACATTCATCTATTCATTCGAGGCATTCATCAATTGCAAAGCTTCAAATCGTTACCGCTCTTCACAGTTCACAATCACTATACTCAGCTCATCTTTCTCTCGAGCTTTGACACTGGCAGCACTCAATCAATTATCTTCACAACCCATCGAAGTATTCTCATTTCTGCCAACACGAGCTCATCATCATCATTATCATTCCTGAGCTCCATTGCTTATCTCGTAAACCCCTGTCATCCTCATCAAATCTTCAATCGATACAACAATTCACTGTTACGAACGTCGACCATCTTCTCTTCTCAGATTCGAATCAGCTCGACCACAGATCCATCTACTCTGCTTGACCGAAACATTGATTCGATTGGGCAACAACAACCCTGAATCTTCCTAACACCAACAGACTCTATCGATTTTCTCGATCTGTTCTCGATTCAGCATCAACTCAGTCCCGAACCCTCGAACCACCACAATCGAACCCCTTTTCTTCCATGGAATCATCATTAGCAGCTCGTTCTCCGTCTCTCATCGATCAGCAGCATCAATTTCTCAATCATCTTCTTAATCCCCTGAACAAGTCGAACCCATTTTTACTGAGCTTCATCCCTATCTCTAGACCTCTCGGACAGATTAAATACAAAGAATTGCTATTTCTTAATTTTCTTCTTCTCTTGATTTCAGAGAGAATGATAAATGAGATGAGAAAGTTCTCTCTCTCGATTTTAGGTTTAGGTTAAATGGGGCGGGTATGGATCCGGGTACGGGTATGGGTCTACGGGTTTAGGGTGTGGGTGGATTCATACACCCACCATTAGTACACCCAAAATATGCTATTTTCACTCCCTTCTTTTGGATAAGGGACACCTTTTGACCTCCCCTTAACCTTGGCTGGGCTCCATATAGTATTCTCTCCTCCGTGAAATGACAATTTTACCCTTTTGCTCAAATTGAGTGATTTCTTCTTCTTTTCCTCCGTGCGACTCCAAAGTAGCTATAAAACTCAAAACAAGCGTAAAATACATAATTTACAAAAGAAATAGCAAAGAAAGCATAAACTACTAGATAGTAAATTAGGTGTATTCTACACCTATCAGGCGACCCCAAAAGAATTAGGGGCGACAAAAAACGACAAAAATTGTCATAATCGGTAGGTTATTTCACAATCGGTAGGTTATTTTCGGGGCATTTTTTTTTAATCCCAAACTACCCTTTACCATCGGTAGATAACTATACAATCGGTAGTTAATCAACAATCGGGAGTAAATTTAGTTTGTATAACTTCCGAATATAAAGTATCCCCAAAATAAAATCCTCTATCTTTTGAATTTTGACCATCCTATAATCGGTAGTAAATAAAGTTATCTTGACTCCCGATTAAAGTAGACCTTTGGCAAATATCCTACCATAATCGGTAGGGAATTTAGGTTATTTAACTCCCGAATATAGAGTAGCCCCAAAATGAGATTTTGCGAAAATCCTTTTTTGGAATTTTGGTTGAGCCTATAATCGGTAAGAAAGGAAGAGTTATCATGACTTAGATTATACGGTGGCTCTCTTTGCAAATATCCTACCATAATCGGTAGTCAAAATAGTTCATATAACTACCGAATATAGAGTAGCCCCAAAATCAGATTTTGCAAAAATCCTTTTTTTTTTTTTTTTGAAATTTTGGTTGAGCCTATAATCGGTAGTAAATGAAGTTATCCTGACTTCCGATTATCCTTGCTCTCTTTGCAAATATCCAACCATATTCGGTAGTCTAAATAGTTCATAACTAACTCGAATGTAGAGTAGCCCCAAAATCAGATTTTGCAAAACTCTTTTTTTTTGGAATTTTGGTTGAGCCTATAATCGGTAAGAAAGGAAGAGTTATCATGACTTCCGATTATACAGTGGCTCTCTTTGCAAATATCCAACCATATTCGGTAGTCAAGATAGTTCATATAACTACCGAATATAGAGTAGCCCAAAATCAGATTTTGCAAAAATCCTACTGAAATTCAATTTTCTCGTAGAAAAAAATTTTCTCGAACACATCCGGGAGGGGCTACGCCCCCCGGACCCCCCCATACCCCCTATATAGCGTACCGGCATTGTATTCTTACCACGTCCATGCCCGCACCGAGCTTTTTCAACTGCATTGGTTGAGCCTATAATCGGTAGTAAATGAAGGTATCTGACTTCCGAATATAGAGTTGCCCCAAAATGAGATTTTGCAAAAATCCTCTATTTTTCTAATTTGGTTGAGCCTATAATCGGTAGTCAAAATAGTTTATATAACTACCGAATATAGAGTTTCCCCAAAAATGAGATTTTGCAATCGGTAGCTAAAAAAAACCTAAATTACCGATTATGAAGGGGTATACAAGTATTTTCAACCTATTTTGTCTTTTGTGTCGCCCCTAATTCTTGAACGCGCAATTGGGGGATATATAATCTAATTGGGGGATATGAATTACTTCCCCCAACCAAAGGTGGCTGTTAAGGGGTGTTTTTTGGAGGCGAAAATACTAAAACACCCTTAGATTAATTAAAAATATTATGAAAAGACTGTTATACCCTTTCAACTAAAACATAAAATCAAATAACCAAAATCATATATCCCCCAATTCAATTCCGAACCGGCATAGTTTTGTTTCTGAAAAAAAAAAAAATTCTTCATCTTCTTCCTCATCGTTCATTCTTCATCGACGATTAATCGTTGAATCAAAAATTTCTTCGTCGATTAACATAACATAACCATGCCTCCAAGAACCAAATCGAAAGCAAAATCGAGAACCAAAACGGCTGCTCAACAAACACATGAACAAAGAATCGAGAATATTGCTCAGCAACTAGAAGACGACGCAGCGGCGTGCCGGATGATCAAACACTCATGGCTTCTGCGAGAAGGTAAGTGATTTTTGAACTCATTTATGATTGTTTTACTCGATTTGTAGCCATGGGTTTAGGTTAGAATCGCCAACAATAGCTGGCCCGATGAGTTACGGTGAAAACCGGCATTGGATCTTGGTTTGAATACCAAGCCGGTTTAGATACCTGAGCATAGAATTTGGGTCGAATACCATACCGGTTTGCATTCCCGAATTCAATTTTTATACCGGCATAGAATTTGGGTCGAATACCATACCGGTTTGCATTCCCTTTAAATCGAATGTTTTATATACTAAGCATAGAATTTGGGTCGATTACCATACCGGTTTTGCAACTAAAAACACACAGAACTTAATTGGATGTCCGGCATTATATCTAGGTTTCGTGAATGCTTGGTATTTTAAAACCGGCATATGTTAGTTCAGTTCGTCAATGCCGGTATTACACTTAAAACATACAGGAACATCACTGAAATGGTGCTTAATACCGGCACATAATTTAGTTTCCAGACAATGCCGGTTCAACGATACCGGCATGCTCGATATTTATGGTGTGATGCCGGTTCAACATCACTGAAAGAGTGCCGTCACTAAAGTGGAAAAGATCCGTTATGTCCACATCTATTTAAAGGAATGGATGCACCCATTGCAGTTGATACCGCACAGATATATCTCCAATGGATTATCAATCACCCAAATTGACAAGTTCATCAATTCACCGGAGAAAGAAAAACACATGAGGAAAATATTGTCAACCCCAACAGAAATCAATCATCAACCACGACCAACTCATTGCCACAATACTAGAAAAACTAAGAAGGAAAGAAGAAACCACCAAGTCAATTGCCGCAATGGAAGAAGAGATAATTAAGAGAAAAAGAGAAGAAGAAGAGGAAGCAAAGCTTGAACGTTATTGTCAAAAATTAGATAAGATAAAAGCGGAAGCTGAGGAAGAGGTTAAACGTCAAAAAGAGGCTAAGATAGAAGCAGATGTTCAGGAGGAAACAGAGTGGATTAGAAATTACTACATAGTATCGGATTTGCCGGGAGGATCAACGCCCTTCGTATGTTTTTTAGGGCGTTGTAATGACTGGTTCTTACAAGCATAACAAGTTTGACCGTAAGAAACGCATAATTGAATACGCACATCAAATAGTACGCATTCGAACAACTGCACTCATCAAATCATGTCTCAAATACAACGAATTTCTTGCAAGATACAATGGTGATAGGTATGAAGCTCAGGATGCATATACGAAGTGGAGAAAAGAGCCTTTTAGGCATTTCGAAGCAGCTTTACTTGTTCAAGCTCGTTCCAATAAATCATTAAATTGTAATACCGGCAGCATTGGTATGTAATTAACTATGCCGGATTTGGTGTTATTATGTATAATTGAAGCACCAACGGTCTTATTTTTCAAAAAACTAGCCGTTTTATTTGAAATTAACAAGTATCGGCGTATTCGCAATTATACATGTAATGCCGTATTTGTTGCTTGTATGGCACCATGTTGTTACACAATGCCGGTATCAGTTACATATTTGGGATAATCTCTGATAAGAAATTTACTTGTACCGGCGCCATATGACACATTAACTACAATGCCGGAATTTATGTAATTTCAAAAAAACTAGCCGTTGAGGTTTTCCTCTATATAAAGAGAGCTAATACTTGAACTCAAATGCCCAAAATTCGTGTGTTCTTATATATCTCCTTGAGAATCTTAACTTAAGAAACCTAAACCCTAGAATAGTCATCTATAAATAGCTTATTATAGAACCTAATCCCACATACAACAAATGGCATCGTTTGACTCCGAGGAAGATTTAGCAATCACCCAAGCATGGTACGCCGAAACTCGTCCTTCAACTATAGATAGCAGCACGCGGGATTCCATGTGGTTGAAGATTTTTAGGAAGTTTGTTCACGATTACGGTAACCCGAAAGGAAGAACTGCTCAACAAATCGAGCAACGACACGACATCATCCTAAATGCTGTGGTTGAGTATCTAAAATGAAGTACCGGATCGATAACGCTCATCACAATAGGTTGCCCCCCCAACAACTCGTAAGTATCTTTATGAATAATTCGGCACAATCTACTATTTTTCAATTTTTATGTAACCAACAAAGTTTGTGTGTTGTTTTTGTAGCATGAAGCCGTGAAAGCGCGCTACTTACAAGAAAAGGGAGAACCATTCATGTTTGAAGCCAACGTGAACCATATTGTAACCAAAGTCACCGAGTACCACCAGCTGGGTGAATCGGAAACGGATTCTTCTTAAGAAGATTGAAAGTTTAGTGGTATTTGCTAAGGTTTTTCGTAAGGTTTTGTGGGTACATCTCTATGTAAACCCTCACGAGACTATAACTCGTCTATTGGGTCACCAAGTGGTTTAAAGGCTTGATGCACGTGCTAAGTGCATTCGTGCTTCTGCGACAAGGATTACATTTGAAATAAATTAGAGTTCCGGCTTATGTTGTTTTGCTAGCATGATACAAAAAATAATCAACTTGTAATACCGGCATAGTTGATATGTATTTTTCTATGCCGGATTTATGACGGTTACGATTTCCCCCTACTAGTTTGACGGTTACAAATTCATTCAACTTGTTTGACGGTTACAATTTCAATCAACTCGTCGGTTTTAAACTACTCATGCTATATAAGTGACGGTTTTGGAAAGAAAAATATTCAATATATTCAATCTCTCCCTATTTTTTTTTTTCGTCTTCTATACCAAAGCAATGGCTCGTCGCAAACCCAATCCAGAAATACCTGATGCGCAAAAAAGTCCTCAAGAGTCTCCTGGTGAAGCGGACGTAACAGATTTGATTCGGTAAGTGATGTATAACACAAAGTCTCCTTTTGAATTGAAGTACTTTTAGGGTTTACCCAATAATATATAACACAAAGTCAAACATGCTAGGGTTCATGACGGATTGAAAATTCTGATTAGGGTTTTGAAATTGAATTCTAGTAAGATGAAATTCAATTCTAGTCAATTGAATTGAGTTTGAAAATCAAAAACCAAAAAACACTAAGAACTCTGTAAAAATTTACAGAAAACCGGCATAGATATATTGCCATTTAAGAATGCCGGAAATGCCACCGGCACTATCTTATTTTATTTTTCGATGCCGGTTTTCGGTCCCTAAAAATTGTGAATCCCTGGATACAATTCAACCAAAACCGGCATTCAACGTATTAATATTGAATATGCCGGTATCTGTTCCGGCACTTAATGTATGGTAACAATTTATACCGGTTTGTTTTTCATACGGCTTAGAATTTTCTACATATAATTCAATATAACCGGCATAGTAGTTTTTTTTTTAAGTAATGCCGGATATATTGAATTATTTTTCGATGCCGGTTTTCGGTCCCTAAAAATTGTGAATCCCTGGATACAATTCAACCAAAACCGGCATTCAACGTATTAATATTGAATATGCCGGTATTTGTTCCGTTACACTTAATGTATGGTAACAATTTATACCGGTTTGTTTTTCATAATTTTTTAGAATTTTCTACATATAATTCAATATAACCGGCATAGTAGTTTTTTTTTTAAGGAATGCCGGAAGTTATACCGGCATTGTCGTATTTTGTTTTGATATGCCGGTTTTCGGTCCCTAAAATTTGTGAATCCCTGGATACAATTCAACCAAAACCGGCATTCTCCGTTATATTCTTTAAGATGCCGGTATCAGTTCCGGCATTTCGTATATGTCTATTTATGCTGCCGGTTTTAAGTATGTTCCTTTTGTATGCCGACATGTAGTATGTAACTCAATTTAACGTGTTGGAACATAGGTCTCACGCACCAAGAAAGGACAAAGGAAAAGGAAAAGCTGTTGAAGAATCAAAGCGTAAGTCTTCTCGACGTAAACGTCAAAATCCGGCTACTGCTAAGGTCACAATTCGGGATCCTATAAGCGACTCAACAAGCACTGATGATGATGATGAGTGGGAAACTCCACCAGAACCGGTAATAGCAGGTGGCTCATCCTCACAAGCAGGTGGTTTAGGACAAACTGATGATGAAAAGGCACCCCTCTTCACTTCCCTGATAAGTTAGAATTGATTCCTGTCCGCAATGATGGCAAACATTGGGGTCAACCGATAAACCCGCAACTTTTATTTTCGTATAAAGACTCTTGGGCTCGTTGGATCTATCAAACTTATGTAAGACGTTTGTATCTTATTATTATATTATTTTCTGTGATCAATTTAATTAAGTTTGTTGTGTTTTTATAGGACCACGGGAAAGCTCAGCGTGTTAGCCGCCATCAACAATCGGATGTGTGGCCTTTGGAGGATGAGTGTCCTATTTGTTCAACAAATAGTCAGAGCATCTGGGTTGTATCATGCGATAGAAAATTATGTGGCCACCGATACGGTCACTGCAAACTGCTTTTGGAGAGGTTTTATGGTGAAACTGACACCATGCATTTTAATTTTGGCGAGATGACCATTATCCCTGAAGATGTCCAAAGGATAATAGGACTAGAGGTTCTTGGGAAACCGGTTAAGGTTGGAGACAAGTCGAAGGACCTAGGGTGGGAAAAGATCTATGAACTCACAGAAAAGTTGTTTGGATGGAACAAGGAAACCACGTTGGCAAATTTGTACAAGAAACGAACTGCTCAGACAAAGACTATAACATTCGTCAAACTCATTCAACTGTTTGGGAATACGAAGAACAGGGAATTGACTCCCGCACAAGCTCAACAAACTGCTGCCGCATATATGCTGTTCATTTTGGGAACCGCTATATTCCCGACTCTAATGGTAACAGAGTGCATATGAACAACCTACGATGACTTGGATCCGTTGGAAGACGTTCATAAGTATTCATGGGGCACTGCTTTCTTGGCTCATTTTTTTGGCAGAAATGCGTCGAGCTTCTAAGGCGAAAGGCCGTCAATTTAATGGGAATTTCACTGTGATTCAGGTAAGGTGAACTACCTATTTTGTGATTGTTATCGTTACATTTGTTAGTTTCCAAATGTTTATTTTCTTATACAATTTATGGGCACAGGTGTGGGCTTATGAACACTTCCGAGATTTGTTCATAGGGTATAAAGGATTGGAAATTTGGCATGATTACCAACCGAATATGGCTCTAGCTCAGAAATACTACTTCAAAAATACCCCTTCGCCTAACAAGAAACGGTTTTTACAAATGAGATTGGCTCTGGACTCGTTTTATGTGGAAAACGTTCTGTTCGACCCTTATAGGAATGTCAGAGGAGTTCACCTTCAGAGACATGAAAATGTTTCATTTTACAACGGACCGTTCTTTCATCCAAAAGGATTTGTTATGCATAACCCCTCTCGCGTGATGCGCCAACTCGGTTACAAGCAGAAAGATCTCACGGATACATCTTATCATAAATATTCTCACGACTTTACTAAATGCCAATCAAATGAGAACCATACTATGGTATGCTACGACCCGGAACCAATTCTCGCACATTGGATCGAAAGGGAAGAAGAAGAACTTGTGTTCGGATAGGGGTGATTGGGAATTGGTGAAAACGGTTTTGATAGTGAACCAACATTCCTAAACGGGCATCTACAAGTACTCACATCCTTATGTTGTACGCCCGGATACGATAGAGGTCCCTCCACCACCAGCACGTCCCTCCACAACTCCAGATACTGTACCCGGACTTCTACAGCTCGTTACGTTGTTGGTGCGTTCATTACTATTCTCTTAATCTATATCTACCAACTTATAAATTTGTACGTACTAAATACATGCTGAAAAATCCGTTAACAGCGTCAGTGAATTGGAAACTTGGCAAGGTTCTTTAAGAAGAAGACCAAGAAAGGAGAGTTGCTGACCCAGAAAGAAATGGAGAACGTCGTCAAAAAGATAGACCAAATAGAAGATACCGAGGCAAAAGACTTGTGGGGAGAAAAGAAGAAGAGGGTATACAAGAGGCCAAGAACCGAGTGATCTTGTGATTATTTAATAGTGTTACTTTGGTTTATGTTTGTTTGTGTGGATTGGTAAACTTTGAACATCTTTGCTTCATTTGTTTTCGGTTTGGAACATCTTAACTTTACATTTGGTTTGTTTACACTTTGCGTATGTTATTTTATGGTATTTGGTCTTTGCATATCCGTGTACTTAAGTTGTTATTCCATCACAAACGAGAACATATTTTGCAACGCCTAGATGACGAGCACCGCCGTAGTAAAGTTTGAATTAAATCACAATGGCACGTACATGGCATATGGTTCAATGATTACAATTCAAACTTCCAAAAAAAACAAAAGGTGGCGTATTAGTGAACCACATTAATCCAAATTACTCAACATTAATCCAAATTACTCATCATCGCTTCCACACGTATGAAGTTGCAACTCCTCCTCTGCAGGAGGTTTCTTTGATAAGGCCAAAGCATCCCATAATTGGTGATTCTCCTCGTTCAACGCCATCCATCCCTTCCATATATTTGGATCTAGTTCCTTGTTTTTAACCATCCCACAAACAGGTGGCAATGGACAATTGTCCCTGAGTTTAAGAACGACGAAATGATTGTCGTTCACGTACGCCAAAACAACTCTTCTCGTCTTAAGGGATCCCTCGCATTTTTGCCATTTTGGTGTAAATGTAGTGACTACGGTGGGGGTAAAATAATGAACAACACAATTAAATGTATCCGCTACTAGATGCCCATAAAGCGGCATCCTCATCCAATATTGAGAAGGAAGAAATGCCATCTCCTGCTCGGGTCCTAGCACTTGAGCACACATATCATCAAACACCTCGTCGTGACCAACCAATTGCTCATAAAAGCTCCTCTTCTTCACAAGTTGATCGGCCATCCTCATTCTAGCATATCGGCATGGTGTCATTCCTTTACTAACAATACCGTCTCGAATATTCCTAATTGTTCGGTGGCGGCATGATAGCCACAATTTCCATCTCCATCGACATCATCCGTGTACACAACAAACTCGCAAATAACCTCAGGAAGTTGATCTATGTAAGACTCTATCTTCGTATGGTAGTGTCTATAAGTCCTACCCGTTTGCGAATCCTTATACATCGTCATATTACCAACTTTTAGCTTAATTATATCCAAACCATCCTCTGCAATCTCTACCCTACAAATGTCTTCGGTATGTGACGGGAGATTAAACTTCCTTGGCCTACCCCTACGCCTTTTCAATTGAACCTCAGATACATCGACTGTTGGTGTAGGTTCGGAATGCTCACCTTGTTGCCCTTGGTTGCTTAAAGTTGGTACTTTCGGCGGCCTTCCCCTTTTCCTTTGAACCGCGGATACATCGACTATTGGTGTAGGTTCGGAATGCTCACCTTGTTGCCCTTGGTTGCTTAATGTTGGTAAATTCGGCGGCCTTCCCATTTTCTTTTGAACAGCGGATACATCGACGATTGGTGTTGGTTCGGAATGCTCACCTTTTTGTCCTTTGTAGCTTAATGTTGGTACCTTCGGCGGCCTTCCCCTTTTTTTTTGAAGCTCGGATACATCAACTATTGGTGTAGGTTCGGAATGCTCACCTTGTTGTCCTTGGTTGCTTAATGTTGGTACCTTCGGCGGCCTTCCCCTTTTTTTTTGAAGCTCGGATACATCAACTATTGGCGTAGGTTCGGAATGCTCACCTTGTTGTCTTTGGTTGCTTAATGTTGGTACATTTGGCGGCCTTCCCCTGTTCCTTTTAACCTCCGATACATCGACTATGGGTGTAGGTTCGGAACTCGTCGATTGTTGTTGACTTGATATCGGTTCCTTCCTCGGCCTACCCCTCTTGTTTGGAACAGTCGTTTCGTGAATCTTGCTTCTGAAATCTCACTTGCACATAGATCTCGTTTTTTAGTTGCCGCGAGTTCCTCTTCACGTCGAGTCATTTGTTTTAATTCTTTTCTTTGTTTCTTCCTTGCAATTTTAGTTTGTGGTCTACGCGCCGGATCTCCCTTTGTTGGCTCTTCACTTTGTGCTATCCATGGCCGTGTAATTAGTCTTAGTTGGCTCAACAATACTTGTCGGCTAGCCAAGTTTCCACGTGAGTAAGCTTCATAAAATTCTAAAGCCTCCTTTGTATCCCATGGTGATTGTCCGGGAGCTTCGGTAGGGGGAAGGTCGAAAGATAATTGCTTCCAAAAAGGATCAATAACATCAATAGGTATCACTACTTCATACTTCACAAGCATATGACGACACGGAAGCCCCAATGAAGACATGTCGGGACAAATACACACATCACCCGGTTTCCGTTAAGCTTCTCATATTGCATTTGTCTCATCATATGTTTTATTGCCCAACGGGAGACGTTAAACTCTATTCCTTGGAGCAACTTAGTATGTTCAAGAAATTGAGTCATCCTTTCCATTGAGCTTTTCTCAAAAGCCTTCTTGGTCCTATCGATATCGGCCTTAAAGTGTTGCTCCATTGCCTCGGTGACCGTAACCACATTTCCCTGGCCGGACTGGATGAGATCTTTAAATCTCCCATGAGAGGACTCCGCTATACTAGTTGCTTCATTCCCGTAATGTCTATAACGATTTGTCCACGCACGCACAAATTTTTCCTTGAACTTATCCAACCAATTATCCCGACAATATGAGATGGCACATGGATACACTTCGTTATATTTGGCAATAAAGTTGTTCAATCTCTTTTCATACATGTCCTCGGTAAGAGACCAATAAACTTTCTCCCAATCCTTTAGAAATTCCAACCACCTTTTATGATTTTCATAGTGTTCTTTGTCGACTCGCTCTTTAATCTTTGCTCTTTCATTTTCTTCTTCTTCGGGTGATAGTTTCTCTTTGCGAACATCTTCCTCTAGTTGAGCAATCATTCTATTCTTAATATCAGCCTTTGAGGGTTCAAACAATGCATGACAATGTTTTTCACATTTTCACCTATATGATATGTACAAAGGAAATTTTGTGCATCCGGATATACGTCGGATATGGCATTCATTAGTGCGTCAAATTGATCGGTTATGATGACCTTCGAGAACGATTTTCCGGAACAATAATTTCAATTGCCGCAATGCCCAATGATAATTGTAATCCCTCTCGTTCTCCATTAAACACCAAGCCAATGTGAATGTTACCTTGTCCGATGTTTGCCCCACGATGTTGAACAACGGCATGTTGTATTTGTTTGTCTTGTATGTGCAGTCCATCATAAGAACATCACAACACGTATGAGCCAATTGTGAAAGCAAAGGATGCGAAATGAATATTTGAAGCGGCTTGTTGTCCGGACCTCTTTTAATGATACGCGTGTAATTGTGATCCCAAGCTATCTTTTCAAATTCTTGCATAACACTCCTCCCTTCCCATTCCAACCTTCTAATGGTTGCTTGTGCGCTATAAATTGTACTGAGTGAAGAAACGTTGGTCTTATCCTTTTCCTTGAAGGTTCTGAGAATCACTCTTGGTTTGATACATGCTTTGGTCATCATCTTTACATCCTCGAATTGATCAGGTTTTAGCTTCGCAACTAGGGAGTGACCTTCAAAATCATTCGGATCGGGGTGGTTGTGACGGCCAAACCACACCTTACATTCCCATTCTTTTTCTTCTACTTTTGAACCTCTTAGATAGAATACAAGCTTAAAAGGGCAGTCATCCTTCCGTGTAACTGTCTTGTATACCTTGTTAGTCTTCTTTTCATATACATAACCCTTTCTCTTATGACTATTTTTCTCATTGTATTTTCCACTTCTCTCGCAAACCATCTCAAAACGAACTGATGAACGTTGGGAATTCCTCACTAAGACACACATGTTATTAAGAGCCGTTGCTTTTGCCCAAGCAATTGCTTCCTTTTCATATTTTATTCCCTACATAAGGACAACATTATAGAGATTACAAGCAAATCCCAACATAAAATTGTAAGCACTTGGTGAAAGTATTGTTTGGTAACATACCCGCGGCATTTTATAGTACTCCGACGTATCCCGATGGAGCGGTTTGGAGTTTGGTTGATCGTTGTAGGTAACAATCTAAGGAATGAATGAAAAGAAACTTGGATTAGTTCAAAACCGGCATTGTCGATAAGTAAAGTAAACTGCCGGTATTAGGTTCCGGCATAACTGGTAATTGACTCTATATCACAGGTATCAAGTTCCCGGCATACTAAGTTGAAAGAACTAAATGCCGGTATTTAAGTTCAAAATATCATTAGCTTCGTATGTTATTCATGTAAAAACCTAAGGCATCTTCGACATTTAAGTTTCTATGCTTGGTATAAAAACCGGCATAGAATGTCATGTACTAACATCTGCGGTTTGAATATTCCTCGAATATTATTTGGTAGGTAAAAAAAATTTGTACCGGCACTCAATCTTGGTTTGAATACCACGCCGGTATGTTCTTGAATACTGGGGGAAATTTAGTGCCGGCATACATATATATATGAATACTATGTTTGTTACATGATACCGGATAGTATTCAAACTACGAGCATGCTTGGGTACAAAGGTTTTTTCGGCATTTAAATGGCGGTTTCAAAAGAAAAAAATCAAATTTTCGACCTCTTTGAAGCATTACCTTTGTGTGTTGGGGTTGCTTGTATCTTTGAACATGTTTACTTTCTTGAGTTGGTTCTTCACAAAACATTTCATGGTCAAGAAAATAATGATTCAAAGGTGTTGGTTCATCATACAACAATTGTGAGTTGTTATCATTAATCGAAGATTGAAGATATGATTGTTGTTGTAATTGAGCTAAAGATTCAGCAGCTGCAAGTCTCTCATCACAATCATCTTCCATTTTCAAAAAAAAAAAATTCTACTCAAAATTTTTTTCCCTTTAAACTAAAACACACAAATTCAAATAAACATAAACACACATTATATCCCCCAAATCATTAATATTTTACTAATCATCATTAGTAACTAATCCTGATTAGTGAGGGTTAAATTAGGAATTAAAATTTTATTTAGATAAGGGGTAACCCAGCTAGGATATTTGGATCCCTATTTTGTCATTTAGTCATATCCCCCAATTAGATTATGTATCCCCCAATTGCGCGTTCTAATTCTTTTGGGGTCGCCCTAAAGACGCCAGGACAAATAAATACCGAGCAGAGATAATAACACAAAGAAAGCAAAACAAAAACATAAAAATATAAAAATAAAATAATTAAAACGAGAACACCTATAATAATTTTTGTTATTATTGACCCTATTTTTGCCGCTCCACTCCACAAATTTCCTTCTTCTACTGCATCTACCTCAATGGAATTTGTTATGAAATTTTTTCCTTTTCCATCTTCAATCGCTGTGAAACTTCTTTTTACTTTTACTCATAATGATATAATCATTATTAAGAGAGGATTTGGATTGGTAATTGAGGTTATTATTAGCTAATGGACATTGTTGGTATCCAAATGGGAGGTTTTGGTGATCGACACGTGTCTTGAGCTTTTTTATTGTTGGGCACTGAAGAGAAGAGAATGAAAAGGACTGAATAGGTAGACGAAGAACTGCCATTTTGTTCTTACTTCAAAAATTTGGGCACTGATAGAACAACACTGGTTTATTGGGTCTTAAAAAAGTTGCTGGGCTGGAGGCAGCCAAGGGCCCATCGCCGTATGTCGACAGTAAATCGGCAAAAAGCATATGGTACCGCTTAGCAGTACAGTGAATTCCCTTCACCTTCTGTTCCAAATTCCGAGGGTATTGCCGATGGTGTAAAATACAAGAGAAAGTTGGAAGTTTGCTTTACGGTTTTCAAGCGCACTTGCTAAAGTTCAAAACTGATGATAGCATTTCACGGCTCATCATGTCGCCAAAGGATTTATACAACAAGAGGATGGTGGACTTTCATGATACATGGGCACTTGCTAGCAAACTTGTTACTAGCAGGACTATTGCCGCCATCAAAGCTTTGTCCCTCGAGATGAACCAAGATGAAGAAGGTATGGAAATGCGTTCCCACTTGTTGATTGCAAGACTCCGTGCATTTAGATCACAAAAAGAACAACAAGAGCACAACAAGTCCATCGACATGGGGGTATCCTTTTATATATTTGGGGTAATCTTATATCCTATTCTTATCTCTATCCAGTCTAATACGTCGAAAATGTTGAAAGTATACTAGCTATGTGCCCCCACACGCCGCAACTATTGCACTATGTGGTGATGGAGAGTGGCTTACAAATTTTGGAAGGTTGAGAATTTGAGACGCGCATGGCCGCTAATGAGGTACTATTCTGGGTAGAGCATCAAAATCCACATTAAGAAAATATTTTTTTCACTTGATTTATCTTGTACTCCCTCCGTTCCAATTTACTTGTTGTTTTAGGGTTTCTTTTGTGTTCCAAATTGGAGTAGATGATAGTTTTAATATTCACAAAATTGGTCAAAAAGACCAAAATCAATAATTCCTGGGTGAAAAAGACACTTAGGTTTTGATACTGTTTAAATAGCCAAAAATTAAAAAGATACTGTTTAAATGGACAAAAATTTAAAAATAAAAGAGGATGTAACCGGTTTCATCCTGTTCATTTTCAAATATTTTTTTCTTATTTTTATTTTACATGATGCATCCAGTTTCATCCTTGCTATTTTTTAAGTATAAGCCAGGAAGAATCCAGTTTCATCCTTGCTATTTTGTTTTTGGCTATTTCACCCGTACTTTTTTTTACTTGTCCATTTGAACCGTGTTTTAAATTTTTTGGACAAATGACCCATTTTCTCTTTAATATTTTCCCCCAATTCTCAATGATTTACCCCTGCTTTGGAATCACATCAGAGAATTAATACTCATCTTAATCAACACACAAAAATTACTATAATTTTTAAATACACCCCATGAAGGATATATATATATACTCAATCTTAGAATATTTGGTAGTACATCCCAAGTAAATTGTTACGGGATTGATAACTTTTCTAGAATCTAAAAACACAAAACTAGGCCATTTAACTCTCTAAGTAGGAATTAA